>CM050918.1:9874309-10211809 GCA_027742785.1 Vigna reflexopilosa | reverse complement strand
TTTCAGATGTCCGTTTTGGACGTTCCTTAGGTCGTTTTGGAGGTTTTGGACCTTTCTGAAACTCTTGGTGATGGTTTCAAAGCCATTTTTTTGTCTAAGTATGAGTTATGGGGTTTTGTGTTGTTTAGTGGTTCTTCTGGGACTATTATTGTCTGGTATGTTTGCTTGGCAGAGTGTCATGTATGTTTACATATTAGACTTGTGTGGGTTGTAAGAGTATAATTGTGAATCAAGACGATATAATTGAGTATGATTTCGAAATTTCAAGGTGAAGGGATTGGAAGTGTTTGTAGAGGATTTGTTGTTGTCTTATATAAATGTATGAAGCTTTGAAATGGTAAGTCTATCCCTACACTCTAAGCATCGTTCATGCTCAAATAGAGAAGAACGATGTGAGTGGTGAGAGTAGAGAGAGGTCCTTGTCTATAGTCTCAGAGTTTAACTATAGACTGGTATGAGGATTAACCTTGTATAGTGTTGGGGAGTGCCGGCTGAACTATACAAGTGCAAAGACTACCAATAGTTCGACAGTTATACAAATCCGGATGAGTCGTGTCGAGTACTTGATGCATGGTTAAAATTGTATGTCTTTGACTCTTAATAAATAACATAAAGATACTGATTAATTGTGCTATATGATTATTGTTTGCTTATCTAGCTTACCCTTTTGTTTGCTTGTGTGCTTGTATGTTTGGTGCTTCCTGTTGTAATGATTATCCACTTAGATGTGAGTAGAGGTTGAAGAGGTGCCCCTGGAGCAGGTCTTGGAAGGAGATGACACTGTTGCTTAGCTTAGTTAAGATTTCATGATTGTGGTGTATTTTGAAATACTTTTCATGTGTTAAGTTTAAATTTTGTCTTCTTTTGAAGATGACTGTAATTTCTAAGACCTTATGCACTAGTTAACTTTTAATTGTTCTCTCGTATTTAAACGATGACGTCTATCTTATATAGTTTCTATATAAATGGGTTGTCACAACTTGAATATTTGTTTTCTTACATAATTTTTTAAAAATATTTTTTTAACTTAATCAATTTAGTTTCACTATTTATGTGTTATATAATATTTTATATAAATATTTTACTTTTATCCAATTGTTATCTTGTATTCTAATTTGGAATTTATACAAATTTTTTTTCAAATATTTGTCACTAAAGAAACAATAATATGTTATTTTGATATTATTTAATAAGGTAATATTTTTTCTTCTATGATTTTTATTTTCTTTTTTATAAAAGCTAATTAATTGATATTAAAGCATTATGAAAACAAATGCAAGCTCAAGTAGAGGTATACTATTATTCAGTGAAGATGAAAATGAGATAAAAAAAATTTATATCTATTAAATATTGAAGATGAAGATGAAATATTTTGGAGGATGTGAATGAGGTAATAAAACCTATTTCCATCCAACCTCATTACCATCTATGTTATTATGTTACTGTTGATTAATTGTTTTGGACTACTAACAAGAAACAAAGGGTTTTGTAAACTCAAACACAGTCTCAACAAATTGTAAGATTTTTTTTCTTTATTTCTTATTAAAATATCTTCCAATACCCAAAAAAATTATGATGATTTTGGTTAACCATTGTTAAAGGATGTTGCTTCCTCCACCACCCTAAATGCTTCCTACACCTCTTCACTATTTTTTTTATTCCAAAAATATCCTATACTTAGTCATTATCTTTAACATAGTTATCCTATGCACCTTTCCTGGTATTTTGAAGTTCACCACCACCTGCACATAATTCAATGAACAAACTAATTTAAATTAAGAGTTTAATCTCCATATATATACTGTGATCCAATTAAATATCAACTATCAATGAAATTATCACAAAATTATGTGTAGTTGTAGTAGTAGCAGCAATACTGACACCCAATTTGCAGTTTAAATACTGACACCATTTGTTTATAAATGCAGAAGATAATAGCATAGACAAGCTTTTAATGTACACTAAAAAATTCCTAATAGACCAACCGCCGCACCACCTAGGCAGTGCCACCACTACGTCTGTCGATAAGCCTGCCACGCAGCGAGGCGACACGCATCATCCGCTCTTCCGCGGCGTCCGCAATCGCCGTTGAGGAAAATGGCTATCCGAAATTCGAGAGCCGCGCAAGAAGTCGTGCATATGGCTCAGCTCCTTCCCGGCACCGGAGATGACGGTGAAGGCCTACGATGTCGCAGCCTACTGCCTCAAGGGCCGCAAGGCGCAACTCAATTTCCCCGACGTGGTCCACCGCCTCCCGTGCTCCTTCCGCTTGCACCACCCGCGACATGCAGGCCGCCGCCGCCAAGGTCGCCCACATGATGATAGTCCAGGCCGCCGCCGCCGCTCCCGACTCTTCGAAGAAAAGCAGCATTGCCTCCGGCTGTGGCCACACAGCCAATGATTTCTGGCGAGAGATTGAGCTGCTAAAGCTCCTCCACAGCAAGTGGTGGACCTCTTCCGCTGACTCCTCACCGTGGATAGAGGATGACCTCCCGCTGCAACAACCTTTCACCACGGCGTGCTTGTAGTTTGTAATAATCCATAAAACCTTCAGCTTCTGGACAGATTATACTTAATTGATTAAGTGCATCATCGATTCTTGAACGAATGTCAGTATCCCTTGACGGATATCGATATCAGTTTGTCCTTCAACCGATGTTGATATCCGTGTACGGATATTGACATCCGTTTAAGAATTCAACGCATATCGACATCTGTTTAAATATTACTGAAGGGCAAAAAAGGAACGGGGAGGTGTAGGAAGCAACGTGTGGTGGTGGAGGGAGTAACACCCATTGTTAAATCAATACATATTTGTATGGATTAATGTTGTCAAAACAGGTCACACAGCCCGATCCGGCCCGGCTCACCAGAGGTTGGTCACTTAGTGAGTCAATCCAACCCGGCTCATTTATTGGTAAGCCAAAAAAATTCAAACTCGGCTCGACCTACCACGGGTTGGTAGGTTAAACAGATTAAAATTTAAAATAATAAAAAAATACAATACAATCCATGTATAATGAGCCGAATGGTATTTTTAGAGTTTTATAAGATAACCAATTAATAAAAATAAAATTATGTGGTTGGTGAGCCAACCCGACTCACCACAGGTTCAACCCGGATGAGTCGGATTTAAATGAACCAAAAAATTGATCAGCATAAAAGAAATACATTTTTTTTCCAATCCAACCCAACCCTAACTTGTGGTAAGCCGAGTTAAACCGCAGATTGTAACCCTTTTTGACAGTTGTAGCATGGATTGAACGTTTAAAGAATAATTCCCACGTAATTTTCTTTCCTTACTTAGAAAATGAAAAGAGTGAAAAGAATAAAAAAAAAAAAAGGTACAAACGAAACTAACAATACACGAACCTTATTGTAGTGTACAGTGAATACATATACGGTATATGATAAGCCGAGAAGTATGCAATAATAAATAATGCTTGGTGACACATAACATGATATTGAAATTTAACAATTTTGTTGCTGTAGCTGTGGTCCTGTGTTTTTTCTTGTATTTGAGTTGACAACCTTTTTGATAGGGAACATTGGTGTCGTTGGGTAGCGAGATTGATAAGATTGTACTGTAGCTTCTCTTCTTTTCAGTTGATCTCTTCAATAAGATTTTTGATTTTGACTTGTGTTCCAATGCTGAGGTTGATTGAAGAAGCATCCAACCAATTTTACCTATGAACATCAAAATTCAAAACATCTTTCTCACATATCTTCTCCACTATTTGCGGAGTTTAAACTTTGAAATTACATGCGCTGTTTCTGCAAAACAAAACATAAGATATTTGAAAATGGACATCCAACAGTGAACACGCTACAGTCTTCATTGCCAATTATATTCATTTACTATTGCAGTAACATAACTATGTTTATAATTTATAATGATTTTATTCAGTATCAAGACTTAATTGCTAGAGTAATGTCACCTCTTTTTCTAGTTGCATAAATAGGAATATACAAATTATTAAAATTTTAATATAATTATTAAAATAGACTAATCTTAAAACTTTTATGAATATAATTGTGTCTGTGTGACACTATTTTATTATGAATAAATCAGGTACAGATTACACAATTTCAGATTTTTAAAGTGAAATTGTGCTAATATTATACAACTTTTAGGTGGGAACAAAAGTAAAGTGATGGAATTTGATTATTTTTTAATTTAAATTTACATTAAAGTTGTATTAGAAGTGACACGATTTTATTATAATCTAATTTAAACTAAAGTCGTGTAAGATTAATACGGTTTTCTGGTTTCACTAACATCACATGCATAAGCTAATCTAACTTTACGAACAACTCAAATATTATGATGTCGAGTTCGAAACTTGCACACCCAGCAACAGGCGGACCTCCACAAGCTACAGTAAATTCAATAAAAACTTATCAACTTGAAGAATGGAAAATCATCTACATGGTCTCAGCCTAATTCTTGGAAAGAAGACCACTACCACTTCGAAGCACAACCTGCCAGCTCGACGAGGTTTTAGTACAAGTCGAGATTGGTCTCCTCAACACCGAAGTAGGTCAGTTCGACACAGGAGAGACTCATAGACACTTTCACTAATCCAATCGAGACCTATCTCCTCAACGTCGAACTCACAGAAAACGAAGTAAGTCAGCCCGACACATAATAGAAGAAACTTGCAGACGCTCCTGCCACTCAACCAAGAGCACGATAAGTACATACATCACAACCTAAACCAAGATGATGAATCAACGGAGTCTCAGAATCCCATACAACACCAACAAGAGCCACGTGAGTGATAATCAATTTGTTTGGCACAAATCTCAAAGAGCTTGGAGCAAATCAACATCGTGCATGACCGATGAGACTCATCAACGATCCTACCATTCAAGACGAGATCGCAGTAAATAGAGATATCACAATCTCCGTCGAGATAGAGATCAACAAAGTACTAGATATGCCAAACATCTAGGCAGAAGGGTAAACCTAGAATGACATCTGACTTCTAGGGCACAACGACAGACACCTCAACAGGCAAGTCAACTAAGAAAACGAACACTCTCGACATAGAGGGAACCGTTTACTGCGAAAGCATACCCGAACATATCATACACTCATAACGGTAAGACATCCCACAGTAAAGTGATTATAGTACTTACATTAGTAACAAAATTCTACAACCAAGCATTATAAGAAAAAAAACAATAAGAAAATACCACAAAGGTGGCAATCAAAAAAGACTACTAGGTAGCACCTGATTACTTTGACAATAACAAAAGCCCTCTAAGTGAGACACCAAAAGCCATCCAAGCGAGACAACTAAAGCCCTTCAAGCTAGGCACTAAAAGCCCTCCAAGCGACGAACGATAAGCTGTCCAAGCGACACACCATAAGTTGTCAAAGTGACACACCATAAGCTCTCCAAGCGATGCACCATAAGCCCTCCATGTGAGACACTAAAAGCCCTCCAAAATGAGGTACCAGAAGCCTTCCAAACGAGACACCAAATAACTTTCATTAAAAAGACATATAGGCAACACACCAAGCTACTTCAACAAGTAAAACGAGCTATTTCACAAAGTAGCTTTCATAAAAATAAGACCTCCATGCATACTACTTCACCTAGAAAACCAAGTTACTTCACCAAGTAACCAATAAAAGCCCTCCAAACGAGGCAAGACATTAAATCACTCAAACAAAATAAAAGAAAAACCATGGAGTTATTTGGATAAAAAACAGACAATTCAAAGCATGAGAGCAAATACAAGACAAGCACAACGTCCCTATATTCGAAGAAAACGAAATAGGCCAATCCAACAAAAACAGAAGAAACTCATAGACGCTCCCACCACTCCGAACGAGAGAGTAGGGGACGCACAAAGAGAATAGGACCTATCCTGAATCTCTGATACTATATTTTCGAGAAAATTGTCCTGCACCTTTGGCAAGTGACTGCTGAAGCACTAACCTGATAAAAAACAGACAATTCAAAGCATGAGAGCAAATACAAGACAAGCACAACGTCCCTATATTCGAAGAAAACGAAATAGGCCAATCCAACAAAAACAGAAGAAACTCATAGACGCTCCCACCACTCCGAACGAGAGAGTAGGGGACGCACAAAGAGAATAGGACCTATCCTGAATCTCTGATACTATATTTTCGAGAAAATTGTCCTGCACCTTTGGCAAGTGACTGCTGAAGCACTAACCTACAAATTAAAAGCTAGACATTAACTTAAGCACTAAAACACGAATCATGGACTATTCTCCAAAATGAAAGACAGTGTAACTGACACTTTTGATGTATAAAAAAGAAATAGAAAAATTGTGTATGGTGCGTACTGCTAAAATGCAATTTTTCTGAAAGAGCCAATCTTTCTAGCACCTAATAATAAGCACTCACCCTCAAATCCAATGAGTATGATTAATATAACAAATTAGCTGTACAGAACAAATAATAATCAAGTATAGCAAAAGTTTTTGAAAGCTAGAAGTCACGTGTTTTTAATGGACAAAACTTCCTCCATTTGCTTTCGCCATTTATTTTCCCTTCATCCATTCAGTAGCTGCAAAGAGCAGGAAAAAAAAAGACTATAAATCAGAAACACCCTTAGTAATGGGAGGTAGTAGGTACCCAAGCACCAAGCAATCACGAAATTTCATTCACTAACATTAAGAGAAAAAAAATTCAGGAAGAATGTGATAAAGAATCTAAAATTCAAAAACCAAAGGATAACCTTGAAACCAAAGGGACAATCAATTAATAAATTAAATAAACATCATACTACCGACTGAGGAAGAAGCAATGGCGGATCCACAACCGAAGGTTTCAGCTTCTCAAATGTCCCGTCACTGAGTGATCCAGTGCCTCACCAGCAGCATTCAGCTTCTCAAACTAAAAACTCTAAAACACTATTCTCTAGTGACTAATTTTTAATTTAAAAAAAGCCTCAACAAAAAACAATGTAGGCGCCAATTCTATGGTTTGGTTTACATACCATTTTGTAAGAGAAATTATGCGTGTATTGTTATACATGCAACAAAAAGGTATAAGCAAGAGAAAGGGTTTAGATTGAATCTAGATCGAACTGACTCTGGAAAAAGGTAGCAGAATACAAGAGAATGAAAGAGGAAAAGAGAAATGAAAAGGATATAAATCGGAAATTGAAAGCGAATAGAAGGAGAAATGGAAAACCTCATCGGCGTTCTTGAGCTTTGCCCCGAAACCAATACAGACACACATGTCAGCGGTCGAAATTATGGATTAAGAGAAGTTGAAACTTCAAAAAAAAAAAATCTAATTTGGAGAGAAAAATAGCTTACAGGAATAAAACAATCAACTTATCATGGGAGCGAGGATGAGGAGAAGAAATCGCTTACAGGAATAGTTTCCATGGGAGAGAGGATGGCTTTCCAGCAGAAGAAAAATAAGAGAATCAGCAAATTATTCTACAATGCAAACGCGCCAATGAACTGATTTACGCGCAAAATACCTTTCTCATAAAAATAAAATTAGTTCAAAATATCCCGTCAGTTTTCAACTGACTTTAAAAATATTATATCATTTTTTTAAATATTCTAATATAATGACATTTTAATAAAACTGCTGCTAAATAAGTGACACTAAAAACTTTTTTTTCTGCATGATGAACATTTATAATGTGAGTCTTGTGTAGGCTCAAATCGTTTTGTTCACAAGAACTGTGATTTATGGTTTAGTTTCGTGTGGGTGAGTGATTAGCAATACTAGTATGATTATTCCACTCTTTTTGGATGTTTTTGATGAAGTGTTTTAAGTCAATATGAAACGATTATACTCGATCAAGGGAATATAACATTAGAATAATAATGATACTGTGACATGTTTTTATATTTATTTGACGTATAATATAATGATAAAATGATAACAGATATTTTTCATAATAACATTAACGTAGTAACTACTTTAACTTTATTAATATAATATATATTCTTCAATAACTAGTATGATAAAAAAAAATATAATGTTACATAATCTTTTGTCATAGAAAAGAGAATATAATGTTAGTTTGTTTCTGATCCAAGGTGTATTAGGACCCATACTATATAATTAAAATAAGGTGAAACAAATTGTTGGAGATACATAAAATGTTAAATACAATAATTTCCTTAATAAAAAGCAACTATATAAGTATTTATGTTTAGTAACGAAATCATAATATCAATTACCTGTTAGGTCCCTATAATACGTCATGGTCCTAATCCATGTGAGTTGGGGTCAAAAAAAACTCTACAGAACTAAAAAAACTCTTTTATTAAAAAAATTTCGAGAGCTAAAAAACTCCAAAGTCATGTGGGTTAGGGTCAACTCAAAGATTTCTTACGAAGGAAAGCATCTACCGGCTACGCATACTTTTAGCTTCGTTTTGTGAGAGCCACATATTTTATTTCTTAATTTTTAAAGCTATATTATTCGGCTGTTCAATCTTTATATGAGAGTAAAGGAAATAATTTATAATATCTATTATTAAACTCTTTAATTATTCAATCTTCATTAGATAAAATAAATAACTTTCTCATCATGATTCTTCAGAAACTTTTCTTTTTTAACATTTCCTTTATGTATAATTAAACTAAAAATCCCATGAAATTGTTCATATCATATAGGTCTAAAATAACTTTGTATTCATATTTTCAGGTCTTCGATAATATCTCTTTACCCTCCTAACAAGTTTTTATCGGAATTTCACAATAACTTTCTACCTAATAATTTCTAACAAAAATCACGGGCTCAGAGAGAGAGAGGGAGAGAGAGAGGGAGAGAGAGAGAGAAGAGAGAGAGAGAGAATTACAATATATAAATTATATTGTTTCTAAAATTTAATTTTGAGGGTTGAAGCTTTTCTCTGATCCCCTAAGAGTCAGGGGTTAAATTGACACCTCTAAATATCTAGTTGAGATTAGATATATCTAAACAAAACATTCATCTAAACAAAATATATTTTATAAATTTTTAAAATAAAATTTAATTAAAATTATAAAAATATATAAAATATAATATAAGTTAAATTTTATATTAAATTAAATTTAATCTTATAAAATATAAAATTTTATTTTTAACTTAATTTAATTTAATAAAATATAAATTAAATTTTATTTTTATTTTTTTAGATAATGAATAATCATAAATATAGATATTTTAATACTTGTATTTAATTTATTTATAAACAAGTCTTAAAATGTTAACTATGGATAGTAAATACTTTGCAGGTAATAAGTATCTCGGAAAAAAAATTATTCGTGAATACTCGTTTATACAAGTATTTTTGTCATTTTTAATATCAAATTTTGTATTGGTACGAAGAGAATTAAAACTTGAATTTCTTGAAACAACACATGATGAAAAAAAAGTATTAAATATTTTTAACCAGGTTCCAATAAAAAATATTTATACTCCACAGTCACAACGTAACAAAAAAAAATGTTTTTCAAAGCGACTATAAAATGTTTTAACTAAAAACTATTTAATGTGATAAAATAAAGTAAATAATTGACCAAACAATCATGTTAGTGAGTTGTTGGAAAATATTAAGCAACAATATATTTTCCGTCATAACGTATTTATTAAAATGAAAATGATTTTTCATTTTAAAAAGAATGTTAATGGATTGTGTGACCATGAATGTATGGGTGTTGCTCTATGTACCTCCCCATTTGCTCATTCCATCTTTCCCTTCATCTTTTATCCTTCACTTTATATTTTCTATTCCTATCTTATCTTTTTATTTTCTGTTGTTCATCCTTTCATTTTTATTCATTCATCTTCCTTCTCTTTTCTTTCATTGCTCCTTCTACTACCACGCTGCCCTCCTTCTACACCTCTCCATTTTTTCTTCACTTTAGTAATATTTAATTTATATTTTTATTCTTTTACCCAGCAACCAATACTTTCATTAATGGTCCTACCCCAATAGTCCACTACTTCTGCTTGAAATACCTCTCAATCTTCTTCTCCTTTAATTTTTGTTTGTTGAAAATGTAGTGATGTAGTGTGGGGTTACTGTGGTGTGTTTGGTTGGAGATAGCATTGGTTCGTTGTGGTGCAAGAAGGTGGTCCAGTGAGTGATTAGAAGAAGTGACAGTGCAAGAAGAAGAAGGTGCAATGGTTAAAGTGCTTCGTCTGGTGGTGGTGGTTGAAGGTGGTTTGCAAGCTTCAAAATTATTAATATACAAGGCTAACACTATAACAGATGTGGTATGCGTTGAAGTATTAAACAGATGTCGTAAACGGATATTGATAGTATTAAACGGATGTCAACATCCGTAAACGGATATCGACATCCGTAAACGGATATCGACATCCGTAAGAGAAACGAATGTGCCACATCCGTTGAGGCTGGTTATCTTCTTCCTCTCCACACACAGAAAGGTTACTTCCGATCTATCCTTCTTCCGTCCCCACAGCACACTCAAACATACACTAGCAAATTGGAATGGGAAGGGTAATTCGAGCAGAGCGTAAGGGTGCAGGGTCTGTTTTCAAGTCCCACACCCACCACCGCAAGGGTCCAATGAGGTTTCGCAGCCTCGACTTTGACGAACACAATGCCTTCTTGAAGGGAGTGATCACCGATATCATCCATGACCCCGGTCGAGGTTCCCCTCTCGCAAAGGTCACTTTCCACCATCCCTTCCGCTAGAAGAAGCAGACAAAATTATTTGTTGCAGTCGAAGGCCTATATATTGGTCAGTTCCTCTACTGCCACAAGAAGGCAACATGACGCACATGGTTCAGTTTGAACTTTCGAATGATTTCCCAATAAGAAGTTTCCAGATCTAGGTAGAAATAAATGAACTAGGTTACCCTCCATCATCTCACGGTTGCTTCCAAATATCACCTATCTGCTTTGGTGCTTTATCTCTCACAGCCACAGTGGTATCCTCTTAAAATTTTACCCTAAAACTTACTTAAATATCCCCACACTACACTCCGAACAGACCCGAAATTGTCTTCTTCCTTTTCCCTCAACATATTCTGTTAAAATCCTAACCCTTCAATTGTTATTCGGAAATATCATTCTTTAATCTTTTTCACTATTATGTTATAACTATCTTTTTCTATGCATTGTATGGCCAATAAAAGAAAAATACAACCTAGCTCTCCCCTCTGTTATCGTCCGCTCTCCTTATACTAAAGGAAATAATAATAAAACATGCAACTAACGAAAATAAAGAACTATGCAAAATATTAAAATAAAAGAGTGACCTTTCTCTCTCTTTCTTCACCAAAGGGCACCAAAACATTGCAAAGTTTGAATTATAAAAAAATAAATGTTTCTCTCCTAACACATGAAGCTAAAAACATTTCCATGCAAAAATGAATAAAATAAGGGCTCCTGCCAACGCTGACCTCACTCTGTTCAAGATTGTTATGCTGTGTACATGTTTAATTGATGACATTGATAGTTAACAATCAAGCTCTAATTCTCTTTAGTCACCTAGTTTATAACACTTTTTGGTTTCTTTCAATCTGAAATTCACACCAACTTTTGTGTCCATCATTCTTATTATTGCGTTGGATTTCAATCATTGAACATATGTTTCAACCCTCTACAAGATTAGGCCTCGATGGACTGGCTGTTATGGGCTAACATCCGTGGACAGCAACGTATAAAGTAGACAAGACTTTTAGTCGATTCTTAACGGATGTTAAAATCCGTGGACCGATATCAACATCCGTTTGTTCTTATTCTTCAACAATGGTGGTGAAGGGAATAACTCCCAGAAAAGACGGATCTCAAATTTGGAAGATAGGACTTTGAGCAAAGATAAAAATAAGGTTTGGTAAATAAGTAAAAAAATAAAAAAGTATAAAAGTTAAAAAAGGTAAAAAAAAAATTATTTTTATAATTAAAATAAAAATACAAAAAATTGAGGAGGTGAAGAAAGGAAATGGGGATGTGGAGGGAGCAACACCCTGAATTTATACAGTGGGGTGTGAGCTCAATATGACTAAGTAACAAAAAAAAAACCATTATCTTCTCCACCTAAATCTCCATTACTCTTCTCCGTCCAAAGAATTCTGATACATTCTGTGATACTTTTTATTTAGATAATGATAGATTAATACAAATTTTTTTACAACATTTTCACACAACATATTTTTTTTTATTGAATTTAAAGTATAGCAACACAGTAATAAATAAATAAATAATAAATCAATAAAAAAATAATACGTATATTATATCAAAATATTATAAAAGAATCTTTATCAAAATATTTTCTTTTTCAGTAATGGACTTTCCAGAGCCTTCAAAAGTTATTTCCAATAACGGAAACACAGTATAGAAAAGGAAAGAAAATTAAAAAAACTAATGTATTAAAGGTTAAGAAACGTGATTTTTTTTTATAAACTTTTCCTACAAATATACGAACAAAGTATAAAAAATGCTCATAATCTAATCAATTATTCGTAAATTATAACCGATCATGTTTATAATAAAATATATACTTTATCGTCATAATACAATAAATAATTCAAATAAATAATATTATGATAATGAATAAAATAATTTCAATTTTAATGTTTTACAAAATAACTTATTTTAATGTTTAATAATTAATTTTGTAATAAAATAAATAAATCTAATTACTTAAAATTTAAATTAATTCCATTACATATTTTTAAATTGATGTGTAATATATAATAATTAAGTATATTTTATTAGTATAATTAAGCTATATATGGAACACACTCGTACATAAGATTACGTGAGAACCTTATTTAGCTTGAGGTGGGGATTACATCAAATATCCATAGTTGTTTTTTGCTTATTATAAATGCATTCCGTCTACTTTCTGCAATATGTTAAAATGAAATTGATTGACACTGAAGGTGACGAACTGATTAAACTTGATAACAGAAACAGATTAACTTGGTAAATTTGAACTTCATCTGTCCTCTTTGAGAGGATCCAAATCCAAATTCCTTTTGCATCACAATCTTTTCATATTATAGTATTATTATTTTCGTATTTTGTTGGATTTTACTTTGTATGTCATGTCATGTAGTTGTTGTTAACTAGACAAGTGTGTTATTACGTCAAGCATCAACTGTTATAGTAATAGGTTGTGCTGTTTCTTCAGTTTTCCCTGCTAAGACATTGATGGGTGCAGAGGCATGTACTCTCTTGCAACTCTTTCGGACTTTTATTTCAACTGCATAATTCTTCTTTACTGTTTATGCCACCTTCTGTAATTGTAGAATGGAATATCATTTAAATTGTTATTATTTCTATTACTTTTTTCTTTTGGACAAAGTCGTGTTGTGCTTGGCAGTGTCTTACTCTCGAAAAATTAATTTGTATTTTGTTTAATATTTGCTAAGTCTATATTTCAAATACTATGTTACCAAAATTTGGGAAAAATTGTATGATATATTTTATTTAATGAATTTTGATTTCTCATTTGATATTTAATATAAAAATTAAGTATTATATATCTTATTTTGAATGGTCTTGAATTAATCCAACACACAACAGGCGAATATGAAAGAAGAAGAGACAATAAAGAAGTGGAGACAACAGGCGAATACAGTTTCATATATATATATATATATATATATATATATGTTGGAAATGCAAGTGCGAGTCCAAGTTACACATTGGATAGAAATGAGAAAGTATAGTGGTTTATAAGTGGGAAGACCCATTAACTCATTGCTTTAAGGTTTTGGGAAAGAGTGGTATCAGAGCTCTTTAGTTAAAGGACTGTTTAGTTTGCGTGAATGATGGAGGCACTTATTTTTGCTTCCGATAAGCCATAAGCCAGAATCCAAGTAGGAGTTGTTATGGGTGAAGAAATTCTTACATGAGCTTGGTTTTGTGCAAGGTAAATACTTGTTGTATTGTGACAGTCAGACAGTAGGTTCCAGACATATGGTTCTTCATTCTGACCGTTCGGATCGTCAATCAGAGGTCTAGATTGGGAGAAATCGGTCAATCGGTCCCGCACCAGCAGCTCTGGAGACTTTTTGTAAAATTGTTGGTGTCTCTTTGTGCTTTGGATTCTATTTTTGTTCTATTTGTTTGGTGCTCCTTACAGATTCTCGCAAGAAGGGGGATTGAATTTCCGCTGCGTTATAACTCTTTGCCAAGTTGTTATATTTGTTTTGGCCATTTCCCCATCAGAAGGTTTTGGGTAGAGAGTGGTGTCAATCCTTTATATGGTTGGGCTTATATCTCATTGGTGTTTGTATCTTCCCGGTGAACCTCCTCCTTGATAGACCCAACAATATATATATATATATATATATATATATATATATTATTATTATTATTATTATTATTATTATTATTATGTGTGTGTATGTAGAAACTTACGACGAGTGATGGAGTCCTTCCTTGTTGGTTTCGTGTCATGCATGCAGATAGTGAATTGAAACTATCAATCTATAGTAATTTGTAATATCCCCATGGTTAACAGTTTAAGCTTCAAAAATAGCATGTGAATGCATAGATATATGAGCTGGAGAAACAAAACAAGTTTGAAATAATATATATTCAATTTCAGAATCTAAGGTACAGTTCCACGACAAGATATAACTTTGGAATTGGGTACAACTTATAAATACAATGGATTCTCTGCTATACCAAGTTCAAACTACTGGAATCTATAGATAGTGTATATATATAGGAACCTCAAGATTTTGAAAATACAATATTGGCAGTAAAATTATTATCTATTATTAGTTTTTATACCTAATCTTTCTTTGTATTTTATACTGTTAAATTAGAGAAACTAACTAGAATTTTGTTTAACCAATTTATGAATTAGTATTATTTAGATAGTTAAATATTATATTACTGAATTATATGTCAAATTTTGTCGTTGACTATTTTATGAATTAGTATTATTTAGGTTGTTATATTATTGGGCTGAAATATGTCAATTTTATCGTTGACTATTTTTTAGGTAGTTATGATCAAAGAACAACTTTGTCTCACTTTCATAGTTTTCCACAAAATTTTTCTAAGGAATTATTTCCACAGCAAAAAGAATCCGACGTTTCCTTAATATAATCATACCCTCTCACTATTAATTGATACAAAATATGTTGCAATTTTGTCTCTTTTTGATGAATATTATCCAGCTTTTTATAAAAGAAATTATCATTTGGTATAGAGGCATTACAACTTTGTTTTATACGATACCAGATACCAAATTTTCATGGCTAGGATTTTGACCAAAATTAAGAAAAATAATTTAGGATTACTTTATCATGTAATGCCATCCACCATCTGCCAACCGAGCAATCGAAGATATGTTTGATCTCAAATATTAACCTACTTGTGTCGTATTGCTTTATCTTTTGTTTGTTTCAAGGAGTAAATTTGAAGAATATAAAAATAAAAAGAGAAAAAAAGAAAGAAAAGTAATAAGATCATTTAAATAGAAAGAAACAGAATGAATGAAAAAGTGAAGGAACATAAAAAAAAAATGTAAAAATTTGTAAGGGATTTAATAGATATAATAATTTTAAGAAAATTTATAAAATAACTAAATTATTCATAACTGTTTCTAATATTTTTATTAATATTTAATTTATATATGTTATTATTATTAATTATTTCTATTTATTATTATTATATTGTAATATTATATAATACGTATCGATAAAAGATTATGTTATATGAAGTGAATTATCAATGTTTTCATAATCAATTATATAAGAAAAGGTGAGAAGTAATTTCCTTCCTTCCAACTTCATTTTGACGTTGTTCTTGACATGTTTGAGACTAGACAAAAACGTCCTCGCAAACAAATTCATCCACAACTTTCATTACATATCAACATATACAAACAATAATTTTTTGGTTATTATTCTTTATGTACAAAACTACTTTAATATAAATAAAGCCTTAATGTTTTTAAGAGAAGTCAAAGTTTAATTACAAGTTTGTTGTGCAATACAAAATTAAATACATTAGAAAACATACTTATCATTAAGTAAATATTCTAAATTTATATGTGATTTATTAATAATTTTTTAGAAAAACTAGCAAATGATAATATCAAAATATTATTGTTCCTGTTGAAATGAGACGAGGATAACCGTCTGCAGAGTTCTTGTTTCTGACTAACGTTCTTCGTGCTTCTTGTTTCATATGACCGATCAGTGTAGGGAGGTAACCTGCAGAATATTCTAATGCTGAAGTCAGAATTTTTCTCTGTAGGCATTTTGTAATTCAATAGTGAGCTTGACATTAGATCTCTAATTATATAGTTTATAAGAATCTGACCAATTAATTTACCTCTTAATGATCATTAATGCGAAACTTAACTACTTGACAGTAGTCGTTGTGACATTAATTGCACCTTAACTCTACTTAATGATTGTCCAGACCGAACAATCACGAGATGCATTCTTGCATGTAAACCGTTCGGTCCTCTTTTTTTAGTTTGTCACCGCTCTCTATCGGTAGAATCTAAGCTCATAGTAACAATTATATAAATTGTTGTTATTATTTTATTATAAGTATTTGCCCTAATTACTTCATGGACCCAAAAAGTTTTCTATATTAATTTAGATCCTACGTTTTAACTAAAACTGTTGAAAAATGTTGACTAAACATATTTACAAAAAGAAGTCAATACATAAATTTACTTAGTTAAAATATTTCTCAATTGATAATTGCATTACATATCATTTTGATGAAACATTTGAACAGCTACGTGTTATCCACAACACAACCGACCAGCTAATTTACAAGTATTAATTAAAAATATTTAAAAATATGTCTTTAAGTAAACATTTAATATATCTATGCTTACTATTGGATAAAAAGATTATTAGACCAGATAAATTAATTTTAAAGGCCTGCTTTTTTATAGGTTTATATTTAAAAAATATGGATATTATCATTCTTAAATTCTATAATGTAGCAATTGACCAACCTTTTAATTTTAAAAGTTAAATACAAATTCTGTGCATATAATTAAAATCTTGGGTCATCTATATTCTCAGAGTACCAGAATGCTAACTGTTTTCATGCTAAGTATAATTATCAACTTTGACACATTTATTATTTACAAATGTATTTTACACATTCAATATTCAAAGCTTTTATATTTTACATTTTTATGTGATTTTTTTTAAATTCTAAAGAAAAAAAGAAAAAAAAAGAAAAGAAATATACTTATTTCAAAATTTTAAATTTACTGTTGTTTGAAGCAATTTTGAATTGGAAGTATATTAGGTGTGAGAAATAGCACATCCTAATGCATTTTGGTTTTGGAAACTGTTGTTTACTTAAAAATGAAATTGGAGTTAAGAGGGAGAGAATTGAAAAGATTATGAATTTTGGTTTCGGCAACATGTGGGGCAATCAAATATCACTTGGAGACAAAAACAGTGTTCTATATATACAGAATATAATTAATTTTAAATCAATTAATTTACCTCATTATTTTGTTTTATGACTATTAAAGGCTTTTAAACTACTTTTATAACTAAAGTACACTATCTAACATTTTTATAAATTAAAAACTAAACTATTCAACTATAGAAACAAATATATGCTTAAAAGAACATTAGTCCAATTTTATTTTATTTTTAAATTTTACTTCCATGCATTATGATTTAATCATTCTAAAAGTTCTTGTTTTTCTTATTAGAAATTGCACATCGGTCTTTTACTTTTTTCTTTCTAATTGGATCTCTAATTAAAAAAATGTAATGTGTCTCTTTGTCATTAAATTATTGGCTAATCAGTGAACATGTTAGTCACGTGAAATTTCGTTTTACTTAAATAAAAAATTGAAAAAAAAATACATTAAATATTCATTTTGTGAACCACCACTCAATTTATGTAAAGTCTTAACTTTAGAAATCACCAGCTGGTCCGTTAAGTCTTTTTTTATGTCTCTTGAATTTTGAACATAACAAAACAATTGGAAAATCTCAATTTCTATACAAAATCTTAAAATCTAAAATCCTCAATTTATTTCTTCTTTCTTTATGCAATGTTGGAGCAAACCATCTCTTTATTTTGCAATGGTCTTCATTTTGCAATGGTGGTTCACGTCCTTGTTGCAATGGTTGGTCCATGTTATATGATTAGGTATACTAAATGTTTCTGGTTTTCATGTTCTGAGGTTTATGGATCTGTGAGTGCTATTGGTGATTAGATTTAGTGTGGTGGTGGATTCTAACATCGTTTTTCAGAGCTTCGTGGTGGTTTAGTGCTAGCGATAGTGAAGTTGATGGAAGTGAGGTTCTATAGTGGATCTTTGAATTATGGCTCACGATGGTGCAATGGAGTGGTTCCTGGTTGCTCGTTCTTGTAGGTTGCTCGAGGCTCTGTGATGGTGGCGCAAATGAGTCGTGCAATGGAAGAGGCATATAGTTGCTCATGGTGGTCTATGTCAATGGGTGGTGGTGTGATTTAGGTTCTGTTCGAATATTTATTGCGGATCTGTGACAAAGTGCGATAGTTCATTCATCTTTGCATGGAGGATGGAGACGCAAGGTAGATTTGCAATTTAAGACTTGCAATATAGGTTGAATAGGGTGGCATGCTTGTGTGAGGAAGTCAATGATGGTTGACGGCATGGTTCGGTAGCAGCGTCACAGTGGTCTGGTAGTTAATTCCATGTTATTAATATGTTCATGAGTCACGTCAATTTCAAACAATATAATGACAAACGCTGCATTACTTTAATATTTTAAGACCCAATTAAGACAAAAAAAATTAAAGAAATATAACTTTCACTAAAAAAAAGAGACCTCTAAAATGACATAACTCTAAAATAACTAAAAGTATAACCAGACTTATCACGTCAATTTCAAACAATGTAATGGTTACTTTAATATTTTAAGACCTAATTGAGATAAAAAAAAATTAAAAAAATATCTTTCACTAAAAAAACAGAGACCCTAAGATGACTAAAAGTATAACCAATAATAGACTTATCATAGTTTAATAATTTAAAAGAAAAAAGTATTCTAAATTAAATTAAACTATTAAGTACTTAAAAAAAATTGAGTTAAATTAAAATATAAAGTAAACATACTGAACTAAACTAGTTGGTTTCAACAGTGAATTGGACTAAACTGTTTCCAAGTTTAGTTAACTATTTATATATTATTAATAATCTAAACTATTTACTTTTTGCGGAGCTAAAACTAAACCGAAAGATAATTACTATAACAAACTTATTTCTTTACTAAAATTGTTATCGTTACGAAACTATCTTTTTTTATGCTATGTGGAACTGATCCTTCCGAAAGTGGTATGTCTGGAAAATATGGAGGAATTTTTTGGCTAGCTTTGACTTGGTTAAAGGAAGGCATGCGAGAATTCAGTTACCCTCTTTCTGATTGGGTTATGAATAAAACATGTTTGGAATGCTAAGAAACATGCTTTACTTTTGGAGGATGAGGTGTTGGAATTGAATTTTTCTAGTTCTTGTGCTGTGCCAAATTTCTGCACTTGGATAATGTTGGATGAATGAAACAGTTTTATGGGAAATGGCACATTTGTGAGTGCCTTTAAAGTCTAATATGGACTCATTCTTACTCGAATTATCATGGGTTAAATGTTGCACCAATGTTAGACATTTATAGAATGGTGGATATTTTTTGTAAAATTTGGCTACAAAGCATTAATATGCAACATCACACATAAATGATCTTATTACGAAACTGTTCCTAAAAGTTTAGATTGAGTACAGCATCATAGAAAAAAAGGTGGAATTGTGACTGTGAAGAGAGAGAGAGGAGAATGAATCAGTCATAGGCAATTCTGTTCGGTGGAGATGAAAGGAAACCAAAACACATAAGAGAAACACGGAGGGTATATTGGTCCTGTTGAAAATAACGAATGCCTAGCTGGCTGGTTTCTTTTATTTCTGCTTTTCTACATTCAACAGTTAGCAACATTCCCTAGGCAAAGCCGCCTAATTAATTACTCAAACCCATACATCTTTTTCTTTTCTTTTCTTTTCAGCCATTTTCATTTAATGACAGTATATAATATATATATATATATATTTAAAAATGAAAAAAGAAAAAAAAAAAAAAGAAAAAAAGAGAAGCAGGAGTATGCATGATGTACACACACAACACAACACAACGCACCATCGTTTTCTCTCTCTGATCTCTATCCATCTGGCTTGTGTTATGAGCTGTTGATATGCCTCCAGCCCACCAGAAAATACAAAAACCATTGCAACCACCAAAACGCAGAGCAAGGGCAACATAAAAAAGCAAGATAATTCTACACACAATCTCATCACTCATTCACTCTCCGTTTCACTTCTTATTGGTAATGTGCAGAGGGTGCGAGTGAGTTTACATTGTAAATGCGTTGATCACGCAACCTCCAACCACCAGAAAAATGCGCCAAGAAGTTGTACAGGAGGGCAGGAGCAAAACCCCAGAAGCGGAGAGAGAGATTTACAGGGTAAAAGCCGGGAACCGAAGAGTTACGCCGAGCGAGGAGGAATCGGAAGTAAGTAGCAGGACGGTGGAGAAGCGGTTGCCCAGCGGTGACGTCTACATGGGGAGCTTCTCGGGCAACGCGCCTAGCGGATCGGGGAAGTATCTGTGGAGAGACGGGTGTATGTACGAGGGTGAGTGGAAGAAAGGGAAGGCGTGCGGGAAGGGGAAGTTTTCCTGGCCTTCGGGAGCCACCTACGAGGGTGAATTCAAATCGGGTCGGATGGAGGGGTTTGGGACCTTTACCGGATCCGAGGGCGAGACGTACTGCGGGTCGTGGAGTTCTGACCGGAAGCAAGGGTACGGGCAGAAGCGTTACGCCAACGGGGACTTCTACGAGGGGTTGTGGAAGCGGAACGTGCAGGAGGGGGAGGGGAGGTACGTGTGGGTAAACGGTAACGAGTACTACGGGGAGTGGAGGAACGGGGTGATTTGTGGGCGGGGTACGCTGATTTGGGCCAATGGCAATCGGTACGAGGGGCAGTGGGAGAACGGGGTTCCCAAGGGTCAAGGGGTTTTCACTTGGCCCGATGGGAGCTGCTATGTTGGGTGCTGGAACAAAGACCTTAAGGTGCACCAGCTTGATGGAACCTTTTACCCCGGGAGTGCTGATAATCTCACTGTTACTATGAGGAAGAGGTCTTCCGTTGACAGTTCCAGAGCAAGTGGGGTCAAGAGTTTTCCCCGGATTTGCATCTGGGAATCCGAGGGTGACGCGGGGGATATAACCTGTGATATCATCGATAATGTGTCCTTGTTGTATCGGGATGGGAGAGAATCCGGGTCGGATCGGGGACTTGTTAAGCCGTTTCGACGGAATCCTTGTTTTTCCGGTGAGGTGAAGAGACCTGGTCAGACTATATCAAAGGGGCATAAGAATTATGATCTTATGCTTAAACTGCAACTGGGTATAAGGTGGGTTTATATTTAACTCTTTTGAGTTTATTCTCTTCATTATTCGTAGTTTAGTGAATCTATGTTCATGGGTTTTGGTTTTTGTGTTGTTTCCTAGGTACTCTGTTGGTAAGGAAGCTTCCATTTCGCGAGGGCTCAAATCGACCGATTTTGAACCTAAGGAGAAGTTCTGGACTAGGTTTCCCTCTGAAGGATCTAAGATTACGCCACCGCACCAATCTGCGGAGTTCCGCTGGAAAGACTACTGCCCTATGGTTTTTAGGTATATCCTTTTCGTTTTTTGCTTTATAATTTTATCCTATTTTTATCCTATAGACACAATTGGTTAGATAAATTTTTTTAACCCTAACACTGCAATGATAATTACATGCTCAATCTTTGGGGAATCCTGTTACAGTTTCATTGCAGCCTTTTCTTTCTGCTTCTTGTTGACTGGATTCTGTTTTTGTATTGCAGACAATTGAGGAAGCTCTTTCAAGTGGACCCTGCGGATTACATGTTGGCCATATGTGGGAATGATGCCCTCAGGGAGCTTTCTTCTCCGGGGAAAAGTGGAAGCTTTTTCTACTTGACACAGGATGACAGGTTTATGATAAAGACGGTGAAGAAATCCGAAGTCAAGGTTAGATGCGTTTGTTTTAGATTCTCGCGTTAAATTTGAAAAATCCTTCTATGTTTAACAGCATTCTTAATGGATGTGTTTTTATTTCAAAGGACCCTAGTTTCTGCTCCAAAGCAGTATATAGTTAAATCTTTTTTATCATCATACCATGAGAATTTATTTATCTCTGGAGAGATCCATTTTTGTTTTACTTTTGAAATTTATTCAAATCAGTTATTAATTTTTGTCCTTCTATGAACTTTTCTGCAATTAGAAATCCTTGGCTTGGTTGTCATTTTCAGGTCCTTCTTCGGATGCTTCGAAGCTATTACCAACATGTTTCTAAATATGAGAACTCACTTGTTACAAAGTTCTACGGAGTGCACTGTGTCAAGCCAATTGGAGGCCAAAAGGTATATATCTTCAAAGATAATTGTTTGCTGTTTGAAGCAGTAGTTCTATGTGCCTGAGTGCCTAATTGTTGTTGTTGAAATCCAGACACGCTTTATTGTGATGGGCAATCTTTTCTGCTCGGAATATCCAATCCATAGACGATTTGACTTGAAAGGATCTTCCCATGGCCGCACAATAGATAAAACCAAGGAGGAAATTGACGAAACCACCACCCTGAAGGACCTCGATCTCAATTTTGTGTTTCGTCTACAAAAAAATTGGTTCCAGGATCTAATCGAGTATGCCGTTTAGTTTTTTATTTTCTTTAACACTTTCATGGCTGCTACTTGGCAATGAAACGCCATGCATATCTGTTTATGTAATCTTATGTCGACATTATGTGCAGACAAATTGAGCGGGACTGTGAGTTCTTGGAAGCTGAGGGAATTATGGATTACAGTCTCTTAGTGGGCCTTCATTTTCGTGATGATAATACATATGAAAAAATGGGATTGTCACCGTTCCTTTTGCGCACAGGTATATATCCATATTTCACTTCAGTGCTGATAGTAACTGTGTATGAGTAATTTTGTTGTTCTTGCTTCTTTTAGGAAAGTGGGAGGATTCTTATCAGAGTGAAAAGTTCATGCGTGGTTATCGCTTTCTCGAAGCAGAGCTGCAAGATAGGGATTGGGTTAAATCTGGTCGGTATGTGAAAAAAGTTCACTTCCTTTACCCATATTTGTTTTTTTGTTTTTAAGTTGATAGAATAATTGCGCTGTGCTAACATCTGCCTCCAATGTCTTAATGGGTAGGTACAGTGTTTTACTTGAATCAGTTTTAGTTTTCAGAACCTAGGAATACGCGTGCATGTATTTTGTACACATTGCCATCTTACTGTAAAAGTAGATAAGAACTCTTGAATTGTTGTAGACCTGCTGAATTGACGACATTCATGATACATAATAATTGCAACTTTGCAAGTAGTTTGAATCATCGTAGTGTGTAGTTAGGGATAGAGTAGCAGGAAACAGTTGTTTGAGGGGGATACATCACACCGTGGGGGTACATCACACATGTTGGTTGTGGTCCTTAATCTCTTTAAAAACAATTTGAAGTTCTTAATTTAATGTTGGCCCGGTTATTATGTGCTCTGGTCATTGTTGATTTTTCTCCTTGGATATTCTTTCATTTTTTGTTCAATTTTCATTCGGTATGTAACTTATGTACTGTACTCCATCCATCTTATACATATATCTCTTCATGTTTCAGGAGATCATTGATTAGATTAGGAGCAAATATGCCAGTGAGAGCAGAGCGTATGGCTCGGAGGAGTGATTTTGATCAATACACCCCTTGTTGCAGTGGTGAAACTTACGACGTTGTTTTATATTTTGGGATTATTGACATTCTGCAAGGTTATGATATCAGCAAGAAACTGGAGCATGCTTACAAGTCTTTACAGGTTGACCCGTCATCAATCTCAGCCGTTGATCCAAAGCTCTACTCAAAAAGGTTCCGGGATTTTGTGGGCAGAATATTCATTGAAGACCGGTAATAGTGACTAAAAAAAGTTTTCATCTGAAGTATTAAAAAAATAGCTGACAGATGACTGTTGGTGGAGTGGGAGAGCTTGCAGTTGGCGGTGGACCTGTTTCTACGGCCGTGACCAAGAGATATCACCTGAATGCAGGTTGTTTTCATGGCTGAATTTTGAAGATGGACAGCCATGATACTGAAGACAGGGAAATAGAAATGATCTGTCTTTTTTCTCTTGTTTTCCCCGTGAAAGGGGTTGGGTTTGTGGATTCTTTTTGTGGTCACAAATAGGATTAATGAAATATGATGTGAAAAATTATAGATAGAGGAGACTTGGAAGTGTTTCTCAAAAGATTGGATTCACAGAGCGTGGATAGTTTGTTAATAAAGAAAGTGTACAGCTGATTCAGAAAGCATAGATTGCAGAAGGATATTGTTTTAAAAATAAAAATGGTAATATTGATTAATTTTCTCTCTCTTTTTTTCTTCCTGTCAGTTGGCGGTTTCTTGTTCGATGTTAGAGATATTTTGGAGACAAGGTTGTGAAATGGAGGGCCATCAGCTCATAGGGATTTCTCCCACACAAACCAAGTCGTTTACTTTTTTCTTAATATAAAAAAATAAAAGAGTAAAGGCGACGGTGCTGAGGAACATTAAAATTGAAGGGGATGATAACCTTTGCAGTGAAAGTAGGGGCATTGGGCTGCGAGGTATCAAAAGCAGAGAAAGCACCAGAAAGATTCGCAAGCCCTTCTTGTTTTTTCCTCTCATCTTCTTTACTTTCTTACTTTTCACTCTATCTTATACTGTTTTTCTTTTCATTTCTCAAAAAATCGATGTGGACCCTGTCTCAAAACCTATTTTCGGACTATAATTTAGTATCTCTTGTAATTATTTTAACAAAACAGACTGCAATTTTAAACATCATTTAACAAAAATCTTTTAAATTACCTTTTTTTTTTCACTGTCATTTTACTCAGCAGCGTCCCAGGATAAAAGTTTTGAAAAATCCTAAAATATAAAGAATTAAAGAATTTCATTTTTTATTTGTCAATCAGTATCCTTGGGAGTATACATGATTATTTGCTTTAAAATATATTTATCTTGATTTAGAAAGTATATCTCTAGAGTTTTGTTTTATTTTGAAAAGGTTATGTTAATTGAGAGCGGAGGTTAAAAGCTTAATAATTTACTATTATAAAAGAATGACTACATTTAATACTATTAATCGTTTTTTCTGAAGTTATGCAAAGGTTAAAAAGTTAAAAAATCTGAGACCAGAAGATTGTTTGATAAAAGAATTACGCGATTACTTGAACTGGTGGCGAACGTTCATTAGTAGACTGAATAAAGTATAATTAATTCTGAGATGGGATCGAGGGACAATTATGCGTTGCTCATGCCAATGAACCATGGGAGTTGTGAAGGTAGATATGTCTGAATGAAGTTTGAAATTCGCTGCAGAGGTCAAAGTCAGTGGCAGAGGCATAAAGTTTATGCTTTTCCTTCTTTTTTTTATTCCTCTAACCATTTCTCATCAAACCTTCAACGCAAGAAAAAGAAAAGAACACAGAATAGAGATGAAGCACATATCTCTATGTTATGGCAATTTATTTTGATTAATCTGTATAGATAGTAAAAAGAATAGAGAGGAGCAGTGATTTTGTTTTTGACTTTGATGTCTTGTTGGGTTATTGTGTTGTCCGTTTGCTGAGACAGGAAGCAATCGACCAACGTAACGTCACTGTGAGTAAGTGGGGTCATTCCTATTTGTTCCATTTCCAGAATGCCAACCTCGCCTTGAGTTACAAATCGCATTCACAAAATCTTCCTTCCATCAATGATATATTTTTTTACCTTTTTTCTCCTTATAGTATTTGTCAATTTCTGAATATGAAACATTAATGCCTGGAAACATGGTGAGCATGTGTTGGATTGATGCATCATCATCATCATCATCTACAACCAGAAATTTAGATCTGAGAAATGTAGATATATCCGTATAAGTGCATGCCTTTGCACTTTTGCCCTAGCAGAAGGACTCAGGAACAGTGCTTTTTCCATGTGCACTTCAACCCTTGCTTCCACCAGCTCATTACTACCAAAACAAGGGTTTTTAATATACCTAATCTCTTCTGCTACCTTCAGTACCTTTGTTAAAAGCATCGACACACTAATCAATGATGGATACCTTAAGCCGTTTTAGTAGTTAAGTTCAGTAGTATTATAATACCCACGTTTCAAATTCCATCCAACGGCATGTAATTGCGTTCAAGTCAAATTCCACATCCCCAAAACTTGATTAAAAACATGTCCTAATTATTATACAAGGTCACAAAGATGCATCTAAATATTAATAAATTTACAACACGTTGTCATTAAAACAATTAGTATTTAAATTATCAAATATCGAAAGAAGAAATCATATATATTCTAGAGCCAAAAGAGGTAAAAGAGTGATACTGGTGAATGAAAATATCATATTATTTTATGATAAAAATATATAGAAAAATAGGAAAATGATTATAAAAGAGTATATGATTGGTCTTGAGGAAAAGCTTATCTTGAAGGCAGAAGATGAAAGGGTATGTGATGACTGAAGAGGTTTGGTCTTGGACACTCTGATTTTGGTGGTGCTTTGGAAATTGAAAGTTTTGGAACTTGCACATTGTAAAAGTAAAGTGAGCTAGGTGAAATCAACAAACATGATGTCCTGCGGAAGCCAAGTGCTTTTTCTTCGTTCAAACACATGCATCATTCTGTCATTCCTCACAATACCTAACCATACCTGTCAACATTAATTTCTTCAAAGATATTTATGATAGCAAAATCATTTTGTCTGTTTTTTCTTAAGAAATACAAAAAATATAATTAACATTTTTCGCCTTCATTGTTTACAATTTTGTAATAATTCCTTTAGCATTATGTAAAGTTTACACCTTTCATAAGGCACATTTATTTGATGCACCAAAAAAAATTAAAGTCTCGTTACTTTTTATGGTGATAATCTTTGTTACGCATGTTACAACCTATGAAGATGAATCTCACGTTTCCTTAGTCCAGCATCCGCGTGTATGCATTATCATCCCTCCGATAATATAAACACGAGCCACCACTACCATGCATGCATGAATGATCAATCTCTTTCAACTTCACCATTTTTCATATAAAGTCAAATACATAATACAAACCCATGAATGTGTCAACATGTAGTTCATGTATAAATTGATAAAGATTATGCTCTTTTTTTCTTCTTTCAAACTTATCCCTTCTATACTTACAAAGAAATACCTATAATATATGTAGCTAATCTTGCTATACTTGTTTGAAAAAAAAATTGTAATGAATTGTGTATTGTATAATCATTCAATCAATCATAGATAGGACAGTTAGCTATTAGTAAGACAATGGACCATAACTTGACTGTTGCTAATAAAAAAAACTCACTTTAAAATCTATAAATATATATGATTGCATTTACTGCGTTATTAATATCTGAATTGTTAAACATTACGTTGACTTTGATATCAAAGTATCTTTTGCAAATACCATTTGACCGGTATGGACGAACAATTACAAGAAGATAATTTTTGAACTCTTTAAATGACTTTTTAAATTGATCTCGACCCTATACTCTAAAAAAGATTAATTACAATAATGTTAGTCACACTAATGTACTTTTTATAATATTTTAATATTTTGGATGTTTAATGTTGTATAACTTGGATTTAAATTTAGTTATGATTAACCTCGCAATACTAATTAATATTAGTACTAAACGTAATGTTAGTTACGAAAACTAATTTACAATTTTAAACAACATTATTAAAAGAGACACCTCTTTACATTATGAGTTAAAAATTTATTTAAAACGATAAAAATATTAGTGGAGTTCATGTATTGTGAACATAGTTTATTAAGCAACAAATGAGATTTTCAAAATTGTATAATACCTAATAAAATTTGATAACAAATCCTCTTTTTTTAAAAATTAATTTAGTAGCCCTATTACAAATCATCCTCCTAATACCTTTTAGAAAAATTAGGGGGGTAAAAAAACCTTATTGGAAAACAAAACGAGAAAGTATTACAACTAAAATATTTAAAAAATATAAAATTCATTTTATGTATTATGAAAATAAGAAGAATAATTGATGGCGTGATAAATATATTTTAAAGTATTCATTACAATTATTTATATAATATTATTTCAAATTCATGTTACATACTCTACAATCATATTGATCCATTCTAAAAGATAAAAAGTTATCACAACATGTGTATTTAATGAATCTCACTTTGTTTCCTCATTTTATCTCCATTTTTTTCTATAAAACAACAGCAAACGATTGAAGAGTAATATTTTATCTAGTTACTGAAATAGACATTAAATGAGAAATGAAGAAGTAATGAGAATGTTTAAGGTTGTTCAAAGAGGAACAAAACCACTTCCCCACAACCATAATAATTGCTTTTATAGTTGCAAATGACTACTCACATAAATATCATAAGAAACACAAAATACTTACCACTTCTTCAATTTCTAACCAATTATAGAGTCCTCATTTTCCAACCATGCCATCAATATGTACATTTAATGCTCCAACGTTTCTTCTATTATCACCATCTTCCACATAATGAACATTAGATATACTTCAGGCATTGCATAATTTATTATCTTCACAATATTAACTCATAAATGCAGATTTCAATCCACTTCAATAAAATTCTTAAATAATAATTAAAAATAATTAATTATTATAATTATCAATTTAGATACTAATATGATAAATAAAATAGTTTCTATTATAAATAAAATATTAGAATTAAATCTGTCGGCACAAAAGAATAACATATACTATCCATATAAAGTCACTTGCCATTCCGACAAAAGTAATATACCAGCTAATATTGTTTTTCAATAACATGCATGTGACATTTTTTTTATAGTCTTGAATATCTTAAATCAATAATTCTAGTATGTTAAAAACTGCATCTTTAGTTTTCTTCTTTTTCATTATTAGTTAAGAGGATGTTAGAATAATACTTTCTCTTGAGCACATTGTAAAATCTGTAATATTGATGGAAATTTATTAAACATATAAAATAGTTAATTAAAAGAAATATACTTTCTAATTTTTTGTGATGTTTTTTTCTTCTTCTTATGATAAATGTGTAGAAAAAATGCATTTAAAATAGTGTAAGAGAATTGTATGTATACTGCTTTCAATTTTTCTGTACCTGTATATTTAACACTTGATAAAAAAAAATCTATTTTTACTTTTTATTTAATTTTTCTTAAAATTATTTTATATTTTAAAATAAAAATACAATTTTATTGGTGTTGTATAAGTATTGATGGATGTTCCAAGATAATGTTAGAAAAGACATAATATTAATAAGAAGTGAATTCATCCTATATATAAACAATTGACATTACTTCACTCCATATATATATATATATATATATTTTAAAATAATAAATTTATGAATTTTATTTATATAAAGCTCAATTTTTTCATCCAAAACTTAAAATCACACTCAATAGGTATAAAAAAAAAGTGTATATCATTACCATTAATTTGTTGATGCATTCTGCAGGTTAATTATTTACATGAGATCTCTTCCAGCCAGATGATAATGAAAGCCTAACTGGTGCATGCAACAAAAGCCAAAAAGTTATGATTTTAACCATCATCTACGTAACATTGAATTGTTAGATGACTATAATATTAAAAAGCTTGGATGTAAAAAAGTTATTTCAGGGTTGAAGTTTGCCTTGTTTAGAAGATAAGAATTAATTAAGATGAAACACGAGGTTCCAACAAAGGGGACAATGTTCCCCAACACTTACATTCTTCCATTTTGTTATTGGATGCACCACAGACAAACTAATGTGGAACAATAGCATCTCCAACTTACCTACTAAGCAATTAAATAATAAAAGTCTTCATTATGCTGTCTAAGGTTACACAAAAGAGGCAAAACTAAACAGTTGCCAAACTCTCCGACCCATGCACTTTTCTCAAATATGTCATAATCACATTCATTTAATTCTGTCTTCTTTTCTCTCTTTTTCTTCAATGGGCCTGCTACACCTATTCTCTTATAACGCCACCTCTCACACCTTATTAATTCTCCATCTGTAATTCACAAACAGACAATGATCATCAAATATCAACCTTCATGACTTCAATGTATACATACACTCTTAAATATACATAGATGTGCATATTTTGACTTCAAAATTTGAATTTTTTAACCAATTCTGACTAAAACTCCAAGCCCCCGTTAATTAAGGAATGTTTGGATGTATGTAGTGGTGGCTACTATAGGTAAACAATAAAAGACAAAATGGAAGAAGAGTATGAATGACAACAAGTGGAAGGTGGCAATTTTCTGGTTTAAATCGCGTGAAAGTTAAGGATATATATATATATATATATATATATGAAAAATATTATTTGATACACCTAAAATTTTTATATTTTATATTATTTTTATTTATTTTATTTTTTTTGAAAAAATACAAAATTTTACATTTTTATAATCATTTTATATTTGTATTGTATCTGAAATGAATGTAGAATATCTTATGATATTATTATTATATATATATAGATAATTTTGGATAAATACGATTGGGTATGACATTTGTTGTCGTGGGTTCAGTGGAACTCCTTTTCGAAGATTTTGTATAATGTTTTTAGTGCCCGACCACATGGATGGTAATCAAGTAGGATCTTATGATAGGCAAAAGATCATATAACCCACATAATTAGAATCTACAACTAGCTTTCTCATAATGCTTATTTAAGAAGTGCCATGTACATCATGAGATTTGGGAAATTCCCATAAAGCCTTATCTCAGACCGAAGTTGGAAAATTCTTCAAATTTCTAAAAGTTTGGATTGCTTGTGTTGTTTTCGAAAACAGTTTTCTGCTTTCTAAGTTTTATTTGTTTCTTCAATATATTTAAAATCCATGATTTATTTAAAGCTTGTTTCTGTTTTCTAAAACTTTGTCTTAAAAAAAAGTGAAAAAAAATATCCTAAACCATTTCTTACTTTAAACTTGTTTTGAAATGGTTTTCCAAAGGTGCCAATTTGTTTTCCAAAAAAAAGCTTTATTATACATAAAAAAAGCTGAAAAAAATATCAAACATTTTTAACATTTGGTAAGACTTGAAACAAAATTCTAATAAACACCTTCGTCGACCCAAACGCAGTTAAGTGTCTGGGATCCGATGTTAAAATGTTGAGCTCAACTTCGTAGAAAAGAAGAAGAAGAAATTGCTAGTATATATATGTCCAATTGGTAGAATGATCTCAAAACTAAATGAATCCTAGAAAATGTAGTTTTCTGCCATCGTTTATTATTTTAGAGGGAATATATTTATTAAATCATGTATTGAAATTTGTATTTTTTATATTGTTTCTTTGTCAATGTCTTTAAAATATATACACTGATCTATATTGATTTTAATATTTTAAAATACATTAGAAATAGTTTTAAGTGAAGTATAGAATTGTTTTGCAGTAGTTGAGGTGCCTTCTTTTATGGAGGTCATTATCGAAGAAAGGAAGAGGACCTTAATGAAAATGTAGACCATAATATATATATATATATTAGACAGGGAATGTCATGAGTAAGGTCTGTGGATATGAGAACAAAGGAAGCCCACTAAGGCACATAAATAGTTGTGATTTTATGTCAAGAAAAATAATAATTGAGAGATTGTGGAAAGGGTCTCGTGGGATGTTTGGTTTGTGCCCACATGTTGTTGCCTATAATGTTTTTGTTGAATATGTGATTGTGCTTCATTTCGAGCTTTTGGGACATGAAAAGGATGAAATCAATATCATTGTGACACACCACATCACAAGATTTTAACTCTTTTCAGCGAAATTGCTGGTGGTCCTAAGAGTGGTTGAGAACAATGAAAATGAAATGAAGTGTCTGTTTAAACAACAATATCAATGAAGAAAAAACATATTTGGTCTAAAATACAATGACAACACATAAGTCAGATCGTGCGAGTGGTGTCATCACCACAATTTTAGACCTCAATTTACCCTAAAACAAACATCCTTCCAAGTTCCACCCAGGAAAAACGAGCTATACACAAATCTTTTTCACAAAAGTAAACGTGCAATCCATCAACATACTTAATCTTAGGATACTTCAAACATGAGTCTAAGGTAGATATTTGCAATTTCAACAAGAAAAAATAATAATAAATCCATTGACTCAAACTAAAAGAATACTTAAAAAACTAAATATCTCTATTATATAAAGTTATATGTATTCAATACTCTTCGATATATATTGCCCTAAGTAAGAAGTCTTGAAATGATTATTAATATTTAGAAAAGTATTTAGTCTCCTGGTTCACCTATGACATATATACCCACATTTCACAAACTAAAATCAAGAAAAATAAGTTATTTATTGAATTTATTAATTATTATAAATGTCAAAATCTATTTAATCTAAGAGTTCCGATGGTGTATATTGAACTAAAAAGATCGGGATCAAATTAATTTAATAAAAGATACAGCTAAAGAGATTGAATCTATTTAACCCAATATCATTATGTATTAGTTTCAATTTTACCTAATATAATTTGAAATTTAAATAATCAATTTTTGGATCAGGCCTGGCGAATATACTTCGGCTTTTACTTACCGCACCTCCAAAATTTCTTTTTGCAGTTTCAAATTTTTGAAGTGACAATTTTACCTTTTATAAATTTCCGGATTAGATGATCCAGAAACTCTTTAGAATAAATTTTGCAAAATTTTTGAAATAATATTTTCTAAAATAAGATTTTCAGAACATGATTTCTGAAATAAAATTTTCAAAACGCTTGAAATGCATAATTGAACAAACTTTTTGGAATAAAATTCCAGGCATAAACTTTTCGAAATATTCCTACATGAAAAGGGTTTGTAAAAGAGGTTTTGAAAACATATGAAATATGTTTCGAAAATGACTTTTCAGAACATATAAAATCAGACACACTTCATCCAACTATGTGTTCTTTTATCGTTTTCTACCTTGAATATTTATTTTATTTTATTCGTAATATTTTGAAACGAAACCGATTATTGAATTAATCATAGTTAAACCCTTCATATTAATTATTTTGACAGATGTATTGAATAAAATAAAAGGGGAAAAGAGTTTGATTCTATGTAAAAATATAACGCACACATTAACCTCAGCATGTGAAAAGCTACTATTAAAATTTCTGAGACTTGATTTTAAAAGAAATTAAAATTAATTTATGGACTAAGAGTTCAAATAATAGCTTTATCAAAGATTTCATTTCTACAGCACAAGTTCATCCATTGAGAATTTTGGAAGTGTTGCTACATGAAGAACCATAGCCAACTTCTACAACATGCACTTGCATAATGAGGTAAGTCAGACGTCATTCAATCTCATTACACATGGACAAGACTTCTTGCAATATAAAATTCCACCATGTTCTCGATATCTCCTTTTGTTTTTCTTTTTCTTTTTTCTGAAAATGAATTCAATTTTCTTTTTAAATAATGATGAAATGAAAAAATAATTTCGCCACCATCCATCTACTTTTCTTTCATTAGCACAGAGAGTGTATTTAACATCTGAAATTAGCTTCCTTTCATATATTTATAAGTAGGAGTAGATAAATAAAACTAAACTGTACTGTATTAATAAAATATTGATCTAAAAATTAATTTGCCTATATTGAATTATAAAACAGTTCAAACAAAATGAACTAAATTATTTTTTATTTTATCAAACTGGATTGAACTGAATTATACTAAATTGTATTAAATTACAATATAAACTGAACTGAACTACTAATTATACTAATTTTAAACTGAATTGTACTAGTTTTTAAACAGAATAATATAACAATACATGTTCTTTTTAATTGAAATTTATTTTAATATTTATTTTATTTTATTCATAAGTGTCTTACAAATTAATTTTTTAATTATTTGATATTATTATTTTCTATTTTATTTATATTTCTTTTATTATTATATGTGTATGGAAATTATTTTATTTTTTTTATTTATGTTATTTTTTTTTATTTTTTTTTTATTTATATTTATTTTGTCATGAATATTATTTTACTTTTATTTTTATTTTTTTATTTTTTTATTTATATTTTTTTGTTTTATATGTGTATATAATTTATTTTATCTTTTTATCTACTTATTTTATTTTAAAATAATTTTTTATTTATATTTATTTTGTTGTCTTATAAAATTGTTTTATTAATCAATTATTTATTATTTATATTTTATTATGTAAAAATTAAAATAATATTTCTTAATTATTATATATAATAAAAGATGATACTAGAAAAGTTACTCTTAAAAAATGTTTGTTAATTTTTTTTTCATTTGATATTTCTATAATATTAATTATTTTTTCTATATTACTATTTTTATGATATTTCATTATATAGTCATTTAATAAAATTTAACGTTAAAAATATGTTTTAGTTTTAGTATGTAAAATACTATCATTTAAAAATAATAATATTGATATTTATTTTAAAGTAAGTTGATTTTTAAAACAAATAGTTATTTTAGTGTGTGCGCTTAAACACGGTTTAATATCATTAAAAGTTTTTTTTAACATATTTTTACATATTTAATATGTTAAAGAATATAATATATTTAAAGTATTATTTTTTAGATAGTCTTTTTTTTTTCCTATTACTTAATCATTTAATAAAATTAAATTTTAAAACATATATTTTACTTTTATTACTTAAAATAATATTATTTAAAAAGTAATATATGTTTATTGATAAAAAATATATTAAAATTTGTGATAAAAAAATTTTGTCTTAAAAAATTAATTATTAATTTTTTATGTGAATAATTTCTTTTATTAATATTTTATTATTAAACAACGTTTCTTTGGCAAGATGAAACAGTTGAAGGGGAATTAGAGAAGAGAAAATATTAGATATAATTCTTACAGTTAACTGAACCGAAACTGTTATAAGTTCAGTTTTTAAAAACTGAACCATAAAATAGTACACTGAACTTTTAGTAAAAGTGGATCAATTTTTTTTAGTATAATATAGTATAGTTAACTATAGGGTTAAATATGCTTTTAGTCCATCAAGTATCAGTGATTTTTGGTTTTAGTCTCTACTCAGAACATTGATGGAATTTAATCCTCTTAGTATTAAAACATGTAACTTTAGTCCTTAAAAATGGACGGCGTCAAGTTTTTGTTGATGTGGCTAACGACCCTGCCACGTCTTCTGCCAGGTTTATTGTGCATTATCTGCCACGTTGCGCCTAACTCCTCGTGCGCGAGAGAAAACGATCCCTCGGATGTGTGTTCCCCATCGCCGGCGAGACCAAACACCGCCAGTCGCTGGCCAAGACGTCGTTGTCACCGGCCAAGACGTCGACGTCCCCGTCGTTCGCCGCTGGGGGCGTTCCCACTCTAGTATCGGGTTCCCTTCTTCTCCTCTCTTTCGGGCCAGAGAAGCTCTCTCCCTCCGCCGTCGATCTCCGTCTGGAGTGAGCCTAGCTGTCCAAGACGCAAGCCACAACGCCGCCAACGCTCCAAGTCACGACCACCGCGAGCCACCAACAACGAAAACCCTTTTCTCCTCTTCGGTTCAGTGCGAGAAGCTCTCTCCCTCCTCCGTCGAACACCGCAGACAAATCCGACCACCGCTAGCCGCCTGAAAAGTCACCCTCCTCTTAATCACGATCTCCTTCTTCACCCCTCTCTTCCTTTCTCTTACTCTTAGACCCTCAACTAAGCAAGGTAAAACACTCAAGTATAACTTTCTCCAATGGTAGTAGCAAAGTTTGTTTATCTGCTATTATTAACCTCGTTGGTGGGAATCTGGAATGTGGTTTGCCAAGTACTGGTTTGCAGGTTTCGGTTTCTGATTAAAGGTCCCTACACACATGGCTATGCGCCACATTTGCACCACCACCTGAGGCACAAGCAACATGTCCAAACGAAGCATAGAAACAGCATAGACAACAATGACATTGCAACCTCGAGATCTTTGCCTAAGACACCAAGAATCTCCTCAGCAAGAAGATCAGATGTTGATTATTACCACCACAGATTCTCACTCCAAATCAACAAGGAAAACATGAATCTTGCTGAGGATTTGGAGCTCCCTAGGCTCTCGTTTTCCAAAAGAAAGTGTGATGAGAACAATGACAGGAGTCCAAGCCACTATGCTAGGCAAATAGTCAAACAAGATAAGGATAGTGTGAGCAGAAAAGTTGGTTAAGACATCACAAACACTCTCAAAACAAGAGAAGAAATTGTAGGCCAACTCAAAAGCAAAAAATCTTCCAAAACATCACCACTGAAAGCAATTAATGAAATTGAAAATAGTCCATTGAAACCACACTCAAACACATCTTCCTATTCCCCAAGGCTTAGATTCATTAACAAGAACGGTAGATGCGCTGCAGAGGGTGAGTGCGTCTTCCTCTCGCGCGAAGGAGAAGGGGCAAAGTGGTGGTGGTCCGCTGTGAAGGGCGGTGGCTTTTTCGGCGCAAGTACCGGCAACACCGTGGACATCGGTGTGGTGGCTGAGACGGCAACGTCCATGTGGTGGCTACCCGTATCGCCGACAACACCTCCAATGGGGTTCAAACGTGTTGGTGACTTATCTGGCAAACAAAGAACAGTGCTGGTAGAAAACGTGGCATTGTCATTAACAAAAGTTCACGCTGTCCATTTTTAAGGACTAGTTTTACATGTTTTAATACTACAAGGATTAAATGCCATCAATGTTTTGAGTAGGGACTACAACAAAAAATGAGTGATACTTAAGGAACGAAAAACATATTTAACCCTTAACTATAATACAATACATATCAGTTATTTTTACCCAACCTTATTTACAAAGGTAACTTTTTTCATTTCTTTTAATATTTTCTCGCATGTTTATCAAATGTTTTTTCTCATATCTCACTGTATGTTCTTTGTCTGTCATATTGTAGAAATTTGATGATGTAGTACGTATTTTTGCAATTGATTTTGTTGAAGAATTAGGTTATGAATGGTATTTATAGGACATCAAAGGAACATTCATATTGTCATGTATAATAGAAATTTAGAGAATCTTGGACAAAACTCAAGAATTTTTATTTGAGTAACATTCTTAACACTTAGGATATTGATATTGTTTATATGTATATCATTTAATAATCTTATCCTAAACTATTTATTTTATTAAACATTATTTTGTTAAAAGTTTTTGTTAAATTTTAAAACAATAGATAATCTTCTTTTAACAGAAACTCTCTTTGGACATATAAGTTTTAATTACTATTTTTGGGAAGTGGTTGTAATAACAGTTCTTCCCTAAACAAAGATTTCTCTTTTCTCTTTTTCTCTTATCTTAATATCTTTTTTTTTCTTTTCTCTTTCTCCCTCCTTTCTCTTTTCTTTTTCTCTTCAATATCTCTTTTTTTCCTTTTTTTTTCTATCTTTTTTCTTTCTTGCTCCTCTTTCCCTCCTTGTACATTTTTTTCTTTTTTTTTCTTCCTTTCACTTTATTTTATATTACTCCCTTTAGCATCTTTCTTTTTTTCTTTCTTTTCTAACTCTCTTAATTGCTCTCTCTTAGCTTCTTTCTTTTTTTTCTTTCTTTTCTAACTCTCTTAATTGCTCATCCCTCCTTCTTATAATCTTTCTTTTCCCCTTTCAACTCAAGAGCTTGTTAACTCTTTATTCAAACTCATCTTATCTACAATAGAACTCATTTACACGGTTAATGAATGTTTTTCTATTTTAATGAGTTCTCTCGTCTCACATATTAACTCTTAGTTTCTCTCAAATGAAGGAGAAACAATTTTTTTTTCATACACGCTTTCAAATCATACAAGTATTTAATTAGAGACTTTTTACCTTTCTCAACACTATATTGCCTATGACTTTACCATTCACTTACATGTTCTACAAATCTAGAAAGGCATAAACTAAGTATATAATATTCATTAACAAATAATGGATGAAGCTCTTCTATCTTTTTCTCTCAAGCTAGATATGACAATGTACTAATATTTCCACCAAAGAAAGGAATGTCACTCTCAGCTCTAAGATGCAGCTCATCATCACGATGACTTAATTGCAAATTACTATAAAAACTCGTCTTTTTAAAAGAATTTAAAAAAAAACAATTTTCACAAAGAATCTTAAACATTCTTAAGATTTTTGAAATTATGGAATGTACATACAAAACTTGTATCTCAAAAGGAAATTCCTTACGAGACTTAAGGAGACAAAAGGATCTCAAGTTCACTCTTTGGGAAGGAGGTGAATTACAAATGATTACTTAATAACCAAACTTTTCATAGCCAAAGTTTACTATAAGTCCTCTTGCACCAAACTTCTCAAATAGAATTAGATTTGATATACAAGTGAACACACACTAAAGTATAAGTTGTTAAAGAAAACAATTAAATTAAACTATGCGGCCTAATGTCCATCTTAAAATATTTAACACTTATAACATATCATCTCTATCACTCAATACTTCACTTAATACTAATAATAATACTTCAACAAATTCTTATAAAAAAAATTCTAACAAATTATAAAAAATAATTAGAAACAAAAAATTAAATAAAAATAAATAAAAAATTAACCAGATTTCAAAATTTGGTAAAACCTTAACCAAATTTCAAAATTCGACAAGACCTAAACTGGATTTTAAATCTGAAGAAGTCTTAATCGAATTTTGAAATCTAACGAAATTTTAACTAGATTTTGAAATGTGATAAGGGCTTAACCAATTTTCAAAATCAGTGAAGTCTTAACTGAATTTAAAATTCAGTTAACACCTCACTAGATTTGAAAATCCAATTAAAGTTTCGCTAAATTTCGAAATCTAATTCCTTCCTACAACAAGATTTTGAAATTTAATTATATATGAAATCCAACAATTTTTTTAATTAGATTTTGAAATTGGATCAATTTCTTGATTAGATCACTAATAAAAATTCAACTATAAAAACCATCAATAACAAAGCACTGAAGGACCATGAATATAGAAAGAAGGAAGAAGAACAAATTAGAGAACGAACGAAGGTGCAGTTCAATGAATATATGGGCCAAAAATTAAATTTTGTTTGATAAGTAGTAATTACTATTTACCTTTTTTATTTATTTAATGAGGGAGAAAATAGTCTTGTTGGAGGTACAAGAAGAAGTATTGGAGGTACAAAGATAAATACTGAATGATGGAATGCAGAAAGTAGTTGCAACATTTTAAAAAGTCTTTTTTTTTCTTCACAGGCCCCTATTTGGTTTCTCTTTGTTTTTGGATCACAGCCCAATTCACTCTTTTCTCCTTTCCAATTTATAATATTTAAATGATTTAACATTTTCAAGTCTATTATAACAATTATTAAGTAGTTGAAAAAATAAATATGAACTGAATTATGTAAAATCAACTACTACCCGTTTGACATATGTTTATGATATTTTTAATCTTTATAATATTAAAATTAAAATATTAAAACTATTTATAGTATTTAAAAATAATAATAATAATTTAATTATCATGATTTCTCAATGATAAAAAAAATAATAAACTTTAAACTATTAATTATATCAATATTATTTAATTTAAAATTTTAGTTTTCAAGGAAATATTATAACGAATTTAAATAATCAAAATTAGTAAAGAAAATTTGATTATATAACTTTAACTTATGGTTTGAATAAGACATCCATAACTTGAATAAAAAGACAGAAGGGGAAAAGTAAGAAATTGAAATTTGAATTGGATGGAAAAGAGAAAAAAAAGTTGTTTCTAAAAGAAATCATATATATTTTTGTTTATTTCTTTATTTATTGTCAAATATACAATAAACGTTTACATAAATGAGCAAATTGTATTTTTTAAATAATGAAGGGTCTAACGCAAATTAAGTGTGGGAGTATTACACTCTTTTGAGAAATTTAATTACAATTTGTATCTCGGTATCCAATCATTGATCCACGATAATTACTATTTAATAGAATGATCCACCGACTCAAATTAAACGAGTTCATTAACTAAATATAGTCTTCCTAAATCAGTGGATTAAAACCTAAAATTATTATTAGCAAGACCAAGTACTTTAAAATAGAAAATAAAGAATCTAAAATTAGGAGAAATAAAATATTTAATACGCTGACCCGATAACTTATTTACGATTTTAGAATAGTTTAAAAAATATTACATATTTATTAATCAAATTGAATATAATAAGACTTTGCTTGATAAAAAAAAAGAATAGTTTCTTACAATTCTACAAGTTCATATAAAATGATTTATTTGTTAATCAACTAACTCAAAAATTACAACCCATACGTAATCATCGAGCAAGATTAGATTAATAAGTTAAATTTGACTATGAAAACTTTGAATTCTTTGTTATTTTTTTCTGTTGTATGTACGAGTGTTAGCCAATGAGAAAGTGGTTACAATAAATTGATTCTGCACACGCAACACACAGATTTTCCCCAAAACATAACACGGTTTTTATTATCCTTTTATAGCCGCTTGATACAACAGACAAAAGTTTATTTACACGCATCACATAGACACATACACCGACTTTGTTAATGATTGATTCTTCCTCCCAATGTCCTTGGAGCTCATTACGTAAGAGCAGTTGTTCTTGCAATTCACCGATTATATTTTGATTTTTAGAAAAAGTTGAAAAAGTTGATCCATCTATTGAAAAAACAAAGTTTATATTTTTTTTTCACTGTCACATTTTACATCTCAAAAACCCTATATTCCCTCATCTCCTTACAGTTCACTTGACTACCATTTTTTTCAATAACTATTTATAGTATATACTATTTCAATATATCACTGCTTTGAACAATATGTACCATTTAATTTTTAATATTTTACGCTAATAATATTTTAATGTATTATTCCTTGTTTGGGATAAAAAGGGAGAGAGAAAGTTGTTTCATCGTTAAAAAAGGGATTCTATATAAACTTCAAGATGATTGATTTTACCTACTGCTACTATAATCAGAACAAAATCTTTACTTTTGTGCTCTTATAATGATCATACTCCATCTTTACAATAATGAAGGCAAACAAAAAGCCAGTGTCAACAATCTGATGCAGCAGCAACCTCCAATGAAGAAACTTTCAACAGATGGCCATGGAGGTGTAATACCAATGAACTCCATGTCAGTTGACATGCAAGGCTCAACAGGGGGATTTTCGACCATGATGGGGACTCCTGCGATGTCGATGACTCGTCAAATTTCAACCGACAAGGTGCTAGGGAGGGAGGTTGTAGATCAACAAAGGAAGTTGTCTGCCACTCTTGCTCAGGGTTGGAAGGATGACATTGATGCAGGAAATTTGGTGTCATCAGTGGTTGAATTGTTTAGCGAAAGGGTGTTACCATTTATTAGAACTTCTTCTGCCGCACCTCGTGAAATCGGCTAACAACAGCCGCATCTCCCAAGTGCGGCTTCCCTCAGCCGCATCTGCCAAGTGCGGTCTGCTTAGTACCTCCTGCGAAATCGGTTAATCGCATCTCCCAAGTGAGGCCTCCCTCAGCCGCATCTCCCAAGTGCGGCATCCCTCTGCCGCATCTCCCAAGTGCGGTTATGCACAACAACAGCCCAACCGCACCTCCCAGGTGCAGTTCTGCGGATCAGCGCAACTCCCTGCCTCATATCTGAACCCAAATCAACTAGCTCAAATAATCTCCAACCCCAACCCCAAATCAATCCAAGCAGTAACAACACGATGCATTATATATGAGTAGCAACTGAGCGCTACTCAAAAGCGGTTCCTCTCGCATCATATAAACAACACGATGCAAATAACAACTACCCTAATGCAGCTTCAAGAAAAACGACATTTAACCCAACAATCAGTAGGAAGAAATTACACAACCAACTGGACGCCTGCTAGAAGAACAAGTGTTAGATCTCACCACCACAACAACAGTAAGCAGCCACCAACAACAACTAGACTGAGCCGAAGAAAACACCTGCTGGCGGTAAAATTAGGCAAAGGAGAACAAAGAAGAAGAAGGTGTAGAGCTTTTGAGATGTAAAATGTGACAGTGAGAAAAAGAGTGTAGACTTTGCTTTTTCAATGCATAAAGCGCACTAGAGAGGAACTTCTTTAATGGTGTTGGTCTTCCAATTTTATTTAAAACTAACATTTACTTATGCAGTATATTCCAACTTCACATAACCTTAATGTAAAAGTAAAATTACAGTCAAAATCTCGTTTGTATTTATAAAGGATGCAAAAGAAAAGGAAATAATTTTCTAATTTGTAGATTCTAGAATAAACTAAGAAATTATGAACGTTTAACTTATTTATCTATTATTTTAAAATTTACTATTAAATTTTAATACTTAACAAAAGAAAAATTAATAACACACCAATCTTTAAGAATAATAATTAAATAAAGGTTTAAACCCTTTAGTTGTTCTGGATTTTTCGGATTTGATCCATTCTTTTAAAGTTATCTAATTGAGTCCTTATAACTTCAAGAGTTAGGGATCAATAATATCGTTATATGGACTCAATTGCTTCAAATTAACAGTTATAAATACTCAATTGGTTAACTTTAAAAAAAGAACATCAAATTAGAAAAATCCAACGAAAATAGAAATAACTAAAGAATTTAAACCTTAAATAGAAAAACTTTCGTAAATGTAACATCTAAAAAGTTCTATCAATAACTAGCTATACAAATTTCATATTTTATACTACCTTTGTCTCGTTATCTAATAAATAAATACACGTGTAAATTGTGTATTAATTAAACTTACTATAAGAATTAAAAATATAATAGAAACAATAAGCTATTAAAATTTAATTAAAATGAAAAATTTATTTTAAAATTTAAATATATAAAAGGAGACGAAGAGAGTAATATACTTCAATCTTAACTATTCCACTATAACTTTGCTTTTGACTGTACAAAAGAATAAAAATAGTGACGTTTAAGTATTAGTTTCTTTCTCTAATACATTTGTAAATTCATTAATGTCTTTCTTATCTAAAGTAATGTATCTATAATGAGATTATTTCAGTAAAACTAGTTAAAAAAGTAATATATTTCTAATTAGTCTTTATGTATATAGAATAAATATAAAATGGAATGATGAATTATTATGGATCAAGTATACTCTAAGATAGATTAATATCTATGAAGATAGTGGTGTCTAAGGGGCAGAATGGTTTCAGAATAAGACGAAATATGAAGTGAAAGAGAAGGTGTTGAAACTGGAACATATATGGTAACGTGACCTTTCCGCGCGCCAAACACCACACAACTTTACTTGACCTAACGTAAAATGAAGGGTGATGCGGTTTATGTGAAACTTCGTACTATATTCTATAGTTAAGAAATGGATTTTAGTTCTAATTTAATTTTATAAAATTAGTAAGTGAAATTTACATTTATTTATGTATTTTATAATAATTTTATTTTTAATTGATGTGAAATTTTTAATTTTAAAAATAATTAGAGATATCATGTTAAAAAATAAATTTTAAATTTAGTTCAATTTTCAAAATTTCTATGTAATAAACCTAGGATAATTATACTTTGACAATATTTTTTTTAAAATATTTTAACATCATTTATGTGTTATTTTGTGATTAATCCACGATGGTGTTTATGATTATTATTATTGATTGTAGAGTAATTTTGGACCAATCAGTAGATGATGTTAAAATGTTGTCAAAGTATCTGTAGTATAAGGGGGTGGCGTGGAGAAGAAATGAATTGAATGACAATCACTTAAGAGGAATAAAGATGGGGTCGATCAATTGGGTCCGTAGATCGACCGGTCAGGTGCTGAAGAAGTGCGGGCAGTGTCGCATGATGATTAATTGCCTTAATGAGCGAATATTACGACCGATCAGTTGGGTCCGTAGATCGACTGGTCAGGTACTAAAGAAGTGCGGACAATGTCGCATGATGATTAATGGCCTTAATGAGCGAATATCACGAAAAATGAAACTTACACGATGCGACGGTTACAAGTGATGGGCGAATCTTGCGGAGCGTGGTGCAACGGTTACAGGAAGTTAATGCCCATTACTTGGGCCTAATGCCTATAAATACAGACATGTTAGCCAGGTACTAGAATCTGATCTAATCATACCTACACTAAAATCATTGTGACTCTGCTGACTTGAGCGTCAGAGTGCTAACTTGCAGGTCGTAACCGTTCGGTGCAACAGAAATGAGTGTGAGAAGGAAGAAAGAGTTTGGGACGTTTTCGAACTCAGATCCCATACCCGAAACAGTATCATTATCCAAAACTATATTAATATGCATCACGTCCATTTTCGAGATTTCTTCTTCACCTCTCAATATCTCCGGACAAATATCTTAGGACAAATGTTTGTGTGGAAAATACCTAATTGTTGGTTACATTAAGAGGGATGTATATACGTGAGGTGACATGCACATACAAGATATTTGTTTTTGCATAATGATGATCCTTATTTGATATAGTTTTTATGTAAATTATAAACAAGCACACACGTCTCAATCCTAGAACAAATATTTATAATGTGCGTGACTAGTATAACTTTCAAAACACTTATTTTACCCTTTTGAAAACAATAACATGAAACAATATATATTTATGAAAATATTTCGTTGTGTTCAAGGATGTAATCATCTTATTCCTATGCACTTGAATAGAAAATAAGGATTACATGATTCTTGTGTTGAATTTTTAGTTTGAGATTTGAATATTTTTATTTAGTGATATATTTTAGGTTTTTGTAAAGCACATGGTACGGATAATATGAAAGGTTCCGATGATATCCTTAGAAGAGATAATACAAATTATACAGCGTTACAGATGCATTGTATATGATTGCATCTGAATCCTTAAATGATGCTTAAAACAAGGTTTTTTTTTTCCTAATATTTATTGACTTTAGATATTTTTTAAGATGATTGTGATGACTTGGATATAACATTTTATTGTCGAACCTCAATAGTAGAATTCTTTTTATGGTTGGTTATATAGGAGGAAGTACACAAGTACATGTTAGCTTATATGTTTAGCAAAAAATATATTTAACCGATGTGACACGTTAGTATACGTATTTTTCTTGGTAAATATTTGGTACAAGTAATTCTGGGTACATATTTGGTACACGTATTTAAGTAACATATTTGTTCATCTCAAATAAATTTTGGTGTTATTCTTTGAAATGCTGATACAAACAATAACATCATAAAAACTGGATCTGTTAATGACTGCGTGATTAACGTTACTATTATTCAACAACAAGAAAAGCATCTCTCTCTTATTCTAAAGTCGACATCATTTTTCATCTTTTTAAAACTACTATATTCTCGCCTCGCCTAGTAACGGTTCTTACATAAATGACGTAATGCAATGGTGCAAATAAATTGAGAAGTGATAGTTGGATACTTGGTTTTATATTATTTTATAATACAAAAAGTAGTCAAAAGCCCCTACATGAAATTTGAGGAGGAAAAGTAAACCTAGGTTGGTAGCTAGTTGTCCATGTTTTTTTTATTTAAAAATGGGAAGATTAAAAATCTTGAAAGAAGGTGGTTGAATTATTATTATATAATATAATAAGATATATACATAGAGATAGAGCCTAGTAGTTGATTACCCTAAAACACGAGCAAGTCGTTCTGGATGTCGTAGCCCAACTTCTCCAAATTGGGTTGCACCGCAAACTGAATCATGGGAGGTGGACCACAAGTTAACGCCAAGGTATCAGGAGATGCAGGTGGAACATGCTCTCGCAGGATACTCTCGGTGATGAACCCCACACTGTATTCCCACCCTTCTCTTATGCTTTCTTGCACCACGTACCACACCTTCAGCCTGTCATGTTTCTTAGCCCATTCATCAAGCTCCTCTCTCAGCAATATATCATCCTCGGTTCGATTCGCGTATACCACATGCATTTCGGTGTGGTCCTCTGGGTCCTTTAGAATGGATTTAACCACTTGGTAGATGGGTGTGATCCCGGTGCCACCAGCCAACATGGCTAGCCTCTTCGCAAACCTAGGCTTCCCCTCGACCAGGAAGTTTCCTCTGCCGGTGTATTCTATGTGGCCTAGTGGGCCTTTCACGTCCAAGACAGAGCCAATGGGGAGCGAGTCCAAGAGTTGAGACATGGCCCCACCGTTGGGGAACTTAGGATGCACTCCTTTGAAGTAAACCTTGACGACGAGGTCAAAGATACCCACTTCATCTACGCTGCTTGTGGGGGTGTAGGCTCGCATGCATAGCTTCTCGTCGACAGTGGCACATAAGAATACGTGCTTCCCGACTGGCAAACCCATCAGCTGGTCCTCGCTGGGTAACGCAAAGCGGAGGAGCCTGACGTCGTTGGAGATGGAAGTTCTGGAGAGGAGCTTGCATGGGATTTTCTCGCGTGGGTTGAGAGCCACTTCTCTGATTGGGGCCAATTGGGTGGTTTCAGAATTGCCATGTACGGAGGAGTTGGGGGAAGAGGAGTCAGAGGTGTAGTCGGTGGTCATGAGCTCACCGATTCGGTAGTCTTGGAGCATTTCCTGGGCTTTTTCGGAGTGAATGGCTTCGAACTCCTCGGTACAGTCGTTGCCGGCGTTGATAAGGATGCTATCTGCGCCGCCAGGATGGTCTTTGAGGAAGCGGGTGCAATCGTAGACATGGCCGTGGACTATGATCCAAGCCGAATCTCTGTTGTTGTGTCTTCTAACTTCGGAGATGGAATAGGTTTTGGTGGTTGTGTTCATGAATGGGGAGGAAATACTCTTCTTGAGGGATGGGTTGGACTCCGATGATATCTCCAGCTGTCTCTCTCTTTCCATCCATCCGCCAGATTGGTTGCCTGGTTGGGTGGGGTGCTCGAACACTATACCAATCTCACCCTTCTTCGGCTTGCACACGTTTGTCTTCACTCTGAACCAGCAGTTATTCATCATTCCCTGCACATTCAAAACCTTATTTCGTAAATTGCACTCTAAATTATTCATTAACATCAATTTTAGTAAATAATTATTAAAAACCCAATTACTTTTAATCTTATGTATTTTTATTCTCATATTTTATAACTGTTAATTACTAAAGTTACTAATACTAAACCTAGATGCCTAAGTTATGGAAATAGCTATTACCAGCTGTCACTATTTTAATCGGACCAAAGTTGTGTGCGATGCGAACCTATCAAAACTAGGTCGCTGTCAATGAGCACGCGGGAAAGAAAAACGACAGATAATGGACGAAGAGAGGCGTAGAAAGAAACAGAACTGACCCATTTTCAGCCGGTTGACGTCATAAGATCATAATAGATAAAATAAAATAAAAAAATATTGTAGTGTGCACGAGTTAAAACATAATTTACCATTTTTTTTTCTATTTTCTCTTAATTTCATTTATTTTATTAGAATGTTAAGATAGAGTTTTTAAGTCTTACTGAAGCTGTTTTCTAACAAAGTTATATAGAATTACAGGAATTATTAAAATAAAAACTGTAACTAAAAGAAAAAAGTACGAATAATTATTCAACAAAGAGTAGTAATTAAGAGTAATTTAGTTTGTTAAATGAAAAAAAAAGGTAGAGGTAATGAATAATGGAGTAGGATTGAAAGAGAGAGGTAATTACCAAAACATTCCAGACGAGTTTGTGAGGCTGGGTGTTGAGGGCCTCGTCCCAAGCTCGCACCGCAATATCTTTTGCTGCGAGAAGATCCAAAACCTCCACCTCCAAGGACCAGAAACACCAACACCAGTACTTCCCATATTTGTTCGGCTTCTCCGGACATTCCACGCTGCACACTTGCCACGTTTCACCACCGTCCAGCGTTACCTCCACACGTGTCACCTTTCTCCCACCTCCTGCATCAACAATCATCTCACCTTCACGTTTATTCTCACACCCAAATTCACTTTCAATTGCTTCACTAAAGCACTAAACAAAACTAATTACTGGGGAGAGAAACCTTCCCAAAAACTAGCTTCAGGTACCTTCCCAAAACCTTAAAAAATAAAAATAAAAAATAAAAAGGAGAGAAACCTGCAGGTAGTAATACTGGGGGAGGAAAACAAAAATAATTACTGGCAATATTTGATGATAAGAGATGAAACTGACCGGAATAGGCGTAGCCTCTGATGAAATAAGGCATCTGAGTAGTCCATGAGTTGATGGGCAAGATCTCTTCGTGAGAGGGCGTTGTTATGACGGAGTTTACGTTGACCTCGTTGATGCAATACTCTGGCTTGTACCACCAAGCTACAAATTTTGATACACAGACAATATATAAGCAATTTTGATGACAATCGATAACAATCTATAAACCAAGTAATTAGAAAGCGGAAATGGAGGGAAGGGAGAGATACCTTCTGCATTGGCAAGTTCGGCATCAACGTGAGATGGAAGCACCCTGTTATCCATGTAATGGTAATAGCTTTGAGATTGTTGGGTAGAGACAACGATGCGCTTCAACCATTTCACCATGCGGCCACCGACGAAACCGGGTATTATCACCCTAACGGGGAAGCCATGATCCGGGGACAAAAGCTCCCCGTTTTGCATGTAAGCGAGGATGATGTCACGAGAGGGATCGAGTGCAACCTCCCTCGTGATACTGGTCCCGTACTTTGACCCACCGTCAGCTGGCAGATCCTCGGAGCCTTCGAAGCACACGTGAAGGGCTCCCTTCGCGCGACTGTAGATACCGCACCACTTCAACAGGGCCCGCAACGGTATACCGCGCCACACCGAAGTAGATATGGCGGCGGGCCCCCAGTGGAAGCCGATGCTCTGTTTCACCATGTTCTGTTCCTTGCGCCTGTTCCCAGCGCAGACAAGTGTGGCAGGGAACTCGCGGATGGGAAAGTCGTGGACCAACTGCTCCATGGTGAAGCACGTGGGCCGACTAACGAGGCCCTTGACCTCAACGGTCCAGTCCTCCCAGCGAGCCCGTGGAACGGGTCCGTGGTTACGGACGTAGTGGAGGGGAACCGGAGTGATGAAACCGTGGTGCATGAGACGAGAGAGGGGTGGCTCCGAATTTAAGGGGTGCTTCCCCGTCAACCGGATCAGGGAAGCGTTCCGTTTGACCCAGTGGTCGGAGGTTCCATCGTCGCGAGGGTCGAAAATGGAGGATTCAACTTCCACGCTGGACTTTAGAATGAGTTCCTTCAACACAGTGGTTTCTTCTTCGTCGTCGCTTGAGGAATCGGAGAGCGGTGGTGGGAGGGGTAACTTGATAGGACGCGGGAGTTCCGGAGCGGGCTTGTAGGAGCGAACGACGGCGTGTTGGTGGATGGTGAACGGACGGTTGTCGACTGAAGCCGCCATTGAGGAAATGGAGGGAGTGAGAGCAGTAGGAAATTAGGAAAGAAGAATTTTGTTTAAGAAGTGATTTTATATGTTGATAGAGTTGGTCGGTTTAGAAGAAGGAAAATTGTTTTTGAATGAAATAAGATGCTGGGATTGGGGGAATTATATAGAAGGCTGATGAGGGTAGGAAAGGAAATTTACGAAACCACGATGTTGAGGGAAAAGAGTGAGACTATTCTGTGTACCATATACCATGTCCCACTCAAACCAAACTTCTTTAATCCACCAATTCTCTTTTCATAAATTATTTATTCTATTATTATAAACAAAAATCCTCTTTTTTCACATATTCTTCAAGTAATCTATCCCTCTAAATCAATCTTACACTATCTCAATCAATCATTATTCTACATAAATCAATCAACTTATTACTTGTTACTCTCATTCAATCTACCTTTATTAAAAAATAAATAATCACCTTCTTTATTACAGAAATTATCACATCTTTTACAGCATATCTTATGATTTCTATATAAGTAGCGGTGTAAATAAAAGCAAGAAATTGCATAAAATACGTGGCAAAAAAACTAAAATTTCAAGAATAAATAAGTTAACTCTATTTTGATAAGCACTCAAAAATGTTTTTTAATTATTTATTCTCTATCACTAAAGACAAATGGTGTGATAAAGACCATTATTGTTCAAAAAAGTGGAATAATTAGACTAAAAATCAAAGAAAAAGATTTATTTATAGGTTAGCCTGTATATTGTAGCAGTTCTGAATTAAGCTATTGGAAAACCTAATTTGAACGTCATAGATAATGGGTGAAAAATATGTGAACTTTTGATAACAAAATGACATCATTTTTTTTCTTAAGTAATGTATTGAAAAAAAACAAGTGGTTTTCAAAATATTAATATAATTGTTAAGGTGAATTATGTATTTTTCAAATTTTGTATCATTGTATTTAATTAAAAACTACTCAATCAATAATTATTATAAATTTAATTGAGAATTTGCTTAGTACTGATAATGATGCGTTTAAATAATTTTCATTTAAGACCTTAAATTATTAATGATAAATTGATATTTTATTAGTAATAATGTCATATTATAAATATCAAAATAATAATTTAATTTTTATGAGTTGAAAAATTGACTTTTATTATTAAATTGAATTTATTATTGATGACAAATTCATTCTAAGACGATAAAATATACAGCTATTATTTTGTCTGAAAAGTTGTGACGAGATTGACATATGCATAAAGATAAGATATAAGATATGTAGATAGATGTTAAGGAAGTATTTTCTAATACTTGAACAAGTTCAAAATAAAATGGGTAACATATAGTCAATATTGAATTATCGTTTGGTTAGTTATTATTGTTTATGCAAGTATTTTAACAAATTTGATACTAGATATATAAATAAATTTATATGTAAATTTATTATTATTATATGTTTAAAATTATTAATAGTAAATTTATTAAATTACTATTAATATTCGCTTAAATTATTAATTTAAATAAATATGTTCAATTTCTATTTTAAGTATAATTAATTATTTTAAAAAGATCAAATATGTTTTGTCCTTTCAATTTAAACTTTGATTCAATTTAATTTTTAAACTTTAAAAATATATAAATTTAATTTTTAATTAAAATTTATTAAATTTATTTAACATTTCAAATGAATTTGAAATCTTAAATAAATTTTAAAAAATTTAATTAAAAAGACTTAATTCACATATTTATAAAAATGAGAGATTAAATTAGTTCAAAGTTTAGAAGAATGACTAATTTTAATTTTTACTAAAAGTTAACAGATAAAACATATTTAACTCTTTAAAAGTTATTATGGAATTTAATTTCTTTGGAAAAATATAAACTTCAATTGTAACATCCCAATTATATAGCATGAAAATATATAATAATAAAACGTCATCATACATAATATTGGAAAGCAGTCAAGAGTAAAACTGCAGCTAAATAAAGTATTACAATCATCCGAATTAGCTCCAGAATTTGAAACTTGAACAAAAGAGGTCTAGATTTAAAACTTAATATAAAGAGTATTTCGAGGAACACAAAATGATTAAGAAACTCCTAGGAAGACTAGGCTGCAGTTTCAGCATCTTCAAACTCCTGTTCTAGGGGAACCTCCTCAACATTTGTTCACATCCAAGTGAATGATCATCGCAAAAAGAAATATACACAAGCAACAAAAATAAGCAAGGGTGAGCTAGGTATAAAAAACATGTTATACAATCACACACATAACATGAAAATTTCACTCAAAACATATTAAATGATACTATAAGGCTTGCTGTATTATAAATCGACTCGTCCAGACTAGAAAGATTGTCGAGCTATGGCGGGTTATGCACTCGTGGTGACTTATGATACTTGGGTTCCCCACCCTATCGTACTCACGAGGTTAGTTTGATCCACGCCCTGGAGCATATTGGAAGCCTCCAAGACTAAGACCTCCTGCTACTACTCATCACATGATTCAATCATCTCTACTTGAGAACGATTGACCATTGTAGTTTCAGAAAAACCCCCAAGACTGAGCTGTTATGCAATCGTTCTAACACTACAAGGGCACCACCATGTATCCTCTCCTTGAGGATCATTGAATTACGTCCATGAACCATACTTGTCACACTTACACCAATCACAACTTTGTTACATTCAATTTCTAAGCATACCTTATACATTCACATGCTTTCAATCCCATGATGCTACCATCATCACACAATGCATTTCAATTAGCACCCACACACTTAAGCCAACCAAAACAAGTGAAAAAGAGAGGATTAGACTAAGGGGGTTCGCACAGCGAACCCCCAGATTCGCATGGCGAAACACTATGGTTTCGCACAACGCACCACAAGTCGCACATCAAACCTAGTCTGTTTTGCATAGCGCACCAAAACCTCTCGCCTTGCAAATTACTGTATCCTGGTGACATACCCTAGGGCTCTCACATAACGCACAGAGTCGCATAGCGAGAGAGCCTGGACAGAGGCCATTTTCCTGTATGGACTCGCTATGCGAAACAATCCGCATAGCGAGTCTGCATAATCTGCAGAACACCTAATTATGCAGATTATGTCCACTCACACCCTTTTTTACCAATTTAGACCCTTTCCCCAAATTCTATAACCTCTAGATTGTAACATAGACCTAATTAAACTTGTTTATAGATTTTTTTTAAACATTCTTAGAGTGATTAAGGCCTAGTTGCATCCTTAAAACATTAATTTTCATGAATTAGGGACTCCAATTCAATTCTACCATTTTTAATATGTTTTAGTTCAGTTTTACATGCCTAACAAGTCACAATGACTCTATCTAAATTGTCCAAACTGACCAAATGCACCCAATATCCCAAATGCTCAAAATCTCCCTCTCACTTCCCCTCAAACAACCATGAATTGTCTCCTATTTGCTAAACTACCTATCTAGTTACTATCACCACAAAATTCTTACCTCCAAACACTCCTCACCAACCCAATTGGTCATCGAAGAAGAATCAAATGTTTGACGCATCAAACTCACCATAAACGCCAGCACATATGACTAGTCACAACTAACTGGATCAGACCAAGGCTGCTCTACGATCAGGGATGTGCCAACTCCGGTTTTTAAGATTCCTCTATCCTACCAACAAAGTGCTCTCAACAAGTCCCAAACGATCCCTCTAGACTATCTCAACATTCCAAACGCCCCTTAGACCACAGTTGTTAAAAGTCATTATGTCACTTCCTCTCAAGCTACTTAAAACACCACCCAAAACAGTCACTTTACTATCCAAACCACAACACAGCGGGATTTCCCAGTCACGATACTTTCTACATGCCAAATTCCAGCATTTGGAACTCATTCAAAACATATTACAATAAACACATCACCAATTCGCAGATTACATGCTTTTAACTTACACCAAGACCACAATTCAGTACAAACAGTACATACATACATAACACAGTGTAAGCATACATAATTTCTAAAATTAAACAGAAAACTATCTCAGGCATATTCTAACTCACAGAACCAAAGAATGAAAACCCCAGCTCCCCTTACCTTAGAGTTTGAACAGAACAACAGAAACTTAACCCCGACAGCTCACTAGCACCACTCGGATACTCAACAGAACCCTAAGTATCACCACTGTGTAATTAGGAACAACTCTTAAAACTAAAACAAATAGAGAAAATGAGGAAGAACTTTACTAGCTACATGCAACCACCAGGATTAGCATGCCCTAGGCTACAAAACAACAGAGGAAAGAGAAAAACTACTTACCCGCTGAAGAACGCAAATCTAATCGAATGGTTGTGAAACTCTTTACACCGCGATACTTGAGCACCTCCTAATCAAACATGCAATGGAGGAATTAGTGTGGAGGCTAGAGAGAAGGCAGAGCACCAATGAAGAAAAATTGTCTAGAGAGAGAGGATTTAAGCCTAATGAACTCAGACTTTGGAATACCCTTTCTAAAGTCAGAGTGCCTCAATGTTTAAGATCTGGGTACCTCACACAAGGCCCAATAGCCCTTGGTCCAATTTTCAGGTCTTTACATCAATGATTTTAATATTAGACATAATAAATTTTTTATTATAATAATTTATATTTTTCTCATTAATATTTTAAATATTTTTCAAAATAATACATTCAAAAATTAGATAATCAGAATTTCTCTAATTCAGAATATTTTTCGATTATCATCATTAGAAACTACGTTGATCATTTGTTTCCTAGATAATTTAATTTTACCATTAAAAAGTGTCTACTTTTCAAAACAATTTCCTGAGCCTAAAAATTATAAGTTTGAATATGATTTTGGTTTTGTAAGAAGAAAAAAAAATACTGAACTTAATCAGAAATTACTTAAATTAGTTAAATTCTTTATATTAAACTCACTATATAATGGATACCAATGCGATGTATAACATAATTCTGAAAAGATAGAAGAAAGTTTCACTCTCTTTTTTTTCTTTTCCCCTTACAAATTTTAGTAATATATATATGGTTGATAAAATAATACACCTTGAAAAATTTAATATCATTTATTTTAGTTATATAACGAATTTAAAATCCATAATATTTGTCATCTCACTAAAAACATTTTAAGTTTTTATTTGCTTTTTTTTATAAGCATTTTGGTGTTTGGGTTAAATTTTTGTTTTGCAAAAGTATGCTTGGGGTCAAAGAGCATGAGGGAGTGGTCTATGTGTTGCAAATTTTTTTGTATAAAGTTATTTTATGTTCTTCATTAGATAATGATTGTGTGATTGTTTTTTTTCATTTTTGAAGCTTTCATGTTATATTCTTATGTTAATTGTTTTTATCTTATTTTTCATAGGTAATTTTCAGGAGTAAAAGATGATGGTATTCTTTATGATAGAATATTCTTATTATGTTTTGTACTTGGAGTTTAGTTTAATCTTTCGCAACAAAACAAATAATTCTTTGTTATTGGAAAATCAATCATGATTGTTGATGTTGCAATGACATTTCCAATTATTATCAAATGTGACAAAAAAATTTGATGGAATGATAAATTTTAGCTTATGTCAGACTCAAGTCAAAGATGTGGTGATACAATATGGATTACACAAACCATTAAAAAATGCACGAGCATTGACTAATGTTGATATAGGATGTGTGGTGATTATGTACGGGTATTAGTCAACACATAGCATGTTTAGCAACAAGAGAGGAAATGCCAACAGAGTTCATACGTGGAGGCAAGATATAATTTTACCTGGGTCTCACAGTGGGTATCAAATGTTTTTATTAGAATTTGGAGCAAAAGATTCTATAAGTTAGTAAGAGAATTTAGATCTTTCATGAATAAAATAATAAATATGAGTTTTAGAGTATTTTTCTTGATGAAATATCATGTGTATTTATAGGGTCTCTAAGTCCTATATGTCTTTATGTGATTTAAATGGACAATGTGATAAATTGATCTATGATATTAAAAGACATTATTTAAAAGATATAATAAAACTAGTAAAATTTAGTAATGATTCTTTTTAGATTGTGTTACAATGTTGTAGCAAAGGATACATATCTAAATGTAGATAATGGTGCGAACGGTTCTCCACTCTCTAGTTCAGAATGTTAAAGCCACGTTATACGACAATGTAAACTTGTTTATTATCTGTAATAATTGTATTCATATATATATTTGTTCAAATATAGTTATAAAAATTGGAATTCTTAGGATATCATCCCCGTTCTTAGGTGGTTAAGATTCACTGTGAGTCCTGTGATTAGAAAGAATGCATGATACAGTTTTTGTTTGTTTGAGTAAGGATATTTTGATGAATCTAAAGAGGGATGATATTGCAGCATGGATTTTTAAAGTATGAGTTTGTGGCCAATGAATCTGAAGAGGCAAAAAGGTTGCGTGGAGGTGCCACAATTGTTGTGGCCAATGGGTTTAAAGTGAGTTGTGGATCTACTAGCCTTGCTTATTTTATTGTTTAAATAAAAAGCAATGCAATTGGGGTCAAATGTCTCCAAGATTCCCATGATTGGAGAGCGTTGCAAGATATAATTTAAAACCTGATGGCCCAGAACCAATGGTAAAAGTGTAGAGTGGTATATATATATAAGGAGAAAAAAACATGAGAAGAAAAAAATATGGGATTTTTTGACAATAAAAAATATGTAACTATTTTATTGATATGTTTGAATTTATTTTTAAAAATATATTTAAAACGGATCAATTATAGGTTATTTTATAATTAAAGTTATTTTATTTGTTATAAAAAAATTGTTAAAAAATTAAAAAAATAAAATGTGAGAGGGACAAGTTTGGTAGTGTGAAGTGGCGCATCGTCTGTCCCAACAGCTAAGGAACCACCCAAACAAAAACATGGGGCTGTTTTACGTACCAACCCAAGACACGGAAATTGAATAAGCCCTCCCTAGTAAAACAAATCAACAATATAAACCCACCCGCGTTAGCTACAAATCATAAATTAAAAGTTGTTCCACAAACAAATAAGTGTTATGTTTTCAAAGTGAAAATAATGAACTTTCCAAAGACAGAATATTCTTTCATGTGATATGTTAGGTTTATTAAGGAGGAGGTTCACCTGGAAGATATAAACACTAATGAAATATAAGTTCAATCCATATGAAAGATTGACACTACTCTCTACCCAAAACCTTTAAGGCAATGGATTAATGGGTCTTTCATCTTTATATAGTGTTCTATTTTCTCATTTTTATCCAATATGGGACTTGGACTCACACTTGCATTTCCAACCTAACATGATAGACTGAATAATTATCATTTGAACAATCGAAATACAATCGAAATGTTAGTTTTCTGCGAGATTAATATCAATAATAATTAAGTTAAAACAAAGCAGGATTACCAATAATTGAATGATAATTAGACTATTCTTAATTTAAAATTCATTTCAAAAATTATAAATACATATTTAAAATAAAAAAACATGTGATTGTCTTTATTATGCATCAATTGTTATAACAACTGAACGACTTTGACATTAAAATAATAGATAATTTTTGAAGTAGATTGAACGAAATAAAGAATGAAAGAAGACAAATACAAATACTTGGATACACAACTTAAATAACTTATAACTTGGATTCTATTATTCAAAACACTTATATATGTAACTCAATCTCATTAAACTAATTCAGAAATATAATTTGATCTTAGTAAAGGTAGAAATTTTACCAAAAAAACGTATAATTAAATATTGTAAAAATGACATATGGTTATGATTATATTTTTGAGTATTTTTGTTAGAATATATACAAGTTTATATCGAGATTAATTAAAAATAAGCAAAGTAAAAGATATAAAAAAGCATTGTTTTTTATCTTTCTTTTCTTTCTTTTCAGATATTTTTCTTCTTTTCTTTCTTTCCATCATTGTTTCTTATCTTTTGTAATATGTAGCGAATTGTTATTATTTTAATATAATATAATATTGCAGAAACATTGGATGGACAGTTGCAGAAGCCATAAAGTGCAGAAGAATTCTTCTCAACTTGGATTGTAAGCCTCGTGAATTGCTGCCAACGATGTTCATATTTCTATTTGCTACAGTTATTTTTGTAGTCAAAAGCGACTCTCGCAAGATTCGGAATTTATTCACAAACGCAAGGCACAAGATTTTTTCTTTAACTTTGGGCCATTGGGGCCAAATTTATTTGATTTCCCACTCTACAAATAGAGTGGCTTTGCTCATTCCAAACACAAACTTACACACTTCTTTCTTTCTCTCATTTTTTTATTATTCTAGTGTTTTCTCTCTTTTCTTTTATTTCTTAAAATTATCCTGGGTTTCATTCTTTCTCTTTTAAGAGATCTTTGCTAATTTTGAGATCTTCATAAATTTTTGATAAATTCCTGTTGTATCCTGGAGGCTTCCATAATACATTGCAGATAAGTCTTTAAGAACAATAATTTACACATCTTCAGGAAGTCTTCTGTTTGTGATTTTATTCCATTATTGTCAGCTTATACAACAACTTGGACACACAACTTAAATGACTTATAACTTGGATTCTATTATACGAAACACTCATATATGTAACTCAATCTCATTAATTTGATCCTAGTAAAAGTAAAAATTAAAAAAAAACATAATTAAATATTGTAAAAATGACATATAGTTATGATTATATTGCTGAGTATTTTGGGTAGAATATATATAGAGTTTATATCGAGATTAATTAAAAATGAGCAAAGTAAAAGATATAAAAAGTAAAATCTATTGGGATGTTAGATAGTGTCGAAGAAAATGAGAAAAAAAAAAAGGTGAGGAAGGAAGTAGGGGGCGGCTGCTTGTAAAGAGAGGGGTTGGCTCTTAGAGGAGTTGTGGAGTCACCTTTGTGTCTGTCACTCTCTTTCTCACCAACACTTTCTTCCAAAAAATTCAAACTATATTCACTTTACCACATAATATCACTGCGTCACAAATTTATATTCATTAAAGAGGCCAAACATGTACTGCTCGCAGAAAATACATTGGATTTTTTCACTCACTTTCTCTCTTTCACAACTCCAAACGTACGAGGATACCACAAAAACCACATCTCTTTTCTTTGGCCTTGGATATTTTTCTTGTCCCTTCGCTTCCAACCACATCCATTCCTGCCAACTCATAACTCACACTTCTAATACATATCATCATATCAAATAGTGCTTATATTCAGTCTCTGTCAATATTTGTATTTGGAAATTAATTTTTCTATCTTTCGCTCAATAAATTTTATTCAAGGTTGAGATTCATTTAAATATATATATCCAGTCATAATAAATCAAAAATTATGTCCAAATAAGTATGTTTGTTCCTATTGGTGAAAATGGATTGCGATTCAGATATGAAAATGGCAATTCATTGGTTTGTTCTCACTTGATAAGGAATAGGAAAAGATCCACAAGCATTTATCACCTTTATGTTATATACCCTAATACATCTATTTTCAACCTATTATAGCTTATACTTCGATAACAATTCTCGATAGAGTTATCAGGAACTCATTTTATCCAATTCAAAAAAATTTGATAATGAATATACAAGTCTTTCTTTTAGTTCCTGCTTAACCGAAATGACAGAAACACTTTAATTCAACTTTCTTTTCCTATTCACAATGGATTTTAGACCACTATACTAAGCGGCCTATAACCAATATATGATTCACTTTTATATATTGTTTTTTATATTTACTTTACTTGATATAAAACTAAATTATGATAGCAAATATATTAAGAAAATGTTTAATGTCTCGTTAGGTTTCTTTTTTTATCCAGAATCTTAAATAGGTTTTCTTCTTTTTCGACGTCTCAATGGGTCCTTATTTTTGTAAAATTGAATCAAAGAGGCTTATCGTCAAATTGGACAAACGTAGTTTAGGAGGCCCTAACGTGGCATGCTAACAGTATACATGTGTAAGGAAACTTGACACGTTGACATGGCATGCTGACACCCTGATAGTCGGTCACTCGGTCTGGTGGTCGCCTTGATGGTCGGTCTGGTGGTCGACCACTCCGTCTGGTGGTCGGCCCGATGGTTTGTTCCTTAACAAAGACATTGATGACATTAATGACCGTTTGGTTTGTTTTAAAAGATCGTTCGATTTGTTCCTTAACAAGACATTGATGACATTGATGATCGTTCGACTTGTGTTGAAAACTGTTCGGTTTGTGTTCGGTCAATCTCAATACCACTAGGCCGAGTTGTTGACCACTAGACTGAGTGGCCGACCACCAGACTGAGTTGTCGGTCACCAAACCGAGTGGCCGACCACCAGGCCAAACACTAGGGTATCATCATGCCACGTCAGCGTGTCAAGTTTCCTTACACATGTATACTGTCAGCATGCCACGTCAGGGCCTTTTAAACAACGTTTATCCAATTTGACGGAAAACCTCTGTTTGATTCAATTTTACATAAATAAGGACCTAATTGAGACATGAAAAAAAAATGAATATATTTGAGATTAGAGACTTAATGAGAATTAAACCTTAAGAAAACATTTATATTACATGTTCACATAAAAAAACTGGTCAATTTTAATACATCTTAGGAATTCCAAATAGATGAACCCTTCCATAAACAATCCTTACTGACCAAACAGTAAAGATTAATCATTTTGTATTTATAAATACTAAAGAGACTCGCACATTAATGTTTTTGATGTAGAGTTAAACACAAATACTTTTAAGTGAAACAAAATTTAAAGTTTCATAAAGACTTTCGACTACACCAAAAGTACTATATCTACATATATTAATTATCTATTTTTTGTTTCATAAATAATCAAATACTTTATTAAAGTACTTGGATTAACAAGATTTTTAGTTGTTCTCCCTGTAAAAAATAAAAATAGATGTGTGTGAACTGATCAATAACATAATTGTCATATTTTTATAAAAAATATTTTTAAGAAGATAAATTGGCAAATTTCACGCATTCAACAATATGATATTTTTATTTTTCATTTGTTACTCTCTTTTTCTTCATTATCTCTTCATGCCAAACCATTATACCTTACAAACTACAAAGGGGAGCTGTTATGCATCACGTTATATGATTTTTTTCCTTCTTAATTTTTGTATGACATTTCTATTCCAACAAAGCTTTCTTGGAAAAATTTTAGAAGGTAGTTTATTTTATTTAAAAATAAATAAAATATTGTGCGATAAAATATATTATCTGTATAATATTTTTTTAAAAGAAAATGAAATTAACTTGATAACTTATTAAAATTATAAAATTTGGAAGTTTTTATGTTCTTTTCTATGTTGAAATAAGAAAAAAAATTAATAAATTATAATTTTCTTATTCAAATAAAAAAATTAAAATTAAATAGTTTGATTATTCATATGTCAATGTCACAAATATCTTACAATCTTTATTCTTCTAAAGCATCTCCGGTTAAAAATTATAGTGAGGTAATGAAACGCAGAGGTTAGTTAAAAAGTAATCAAGTGACTATTATATAAATAAAAAAGGTACTAAATTTATTGTTTAGAATTTCTAGTCAATATATATAATAATAAGCTAATTATTGTATTTTGTCGTTTTCTTCTTAATAAATGTCTCTCCTCCTACTTTTTCCTCTTGCATTTTTAATTAAAAGCTAGAAACTTAATTAGTCCACATAAATTTATATCATGTGTTATTGTCACGTACATACAAGGGAATTAATTAATGTCTAATTATGACTATTTTAACTGAGGAATTATCTTAAGATAAGTTCTCCGTAGAAAGATGATGAAATATTTTTTTAAAAATTGCAAATATCTCAGGTGATTAAATAATATTTTCCGTTGCTTAGTGGATTCTTCTTAAGATGTTACTGAATTAGAAAGTTTAATTTGATAAGAAAGTATGAACATGCTTCTCACAGACACCAGCTAACCTAGTTGAAGCCATGTTGCTACTAGAATATCTAACAGACTTTAATTTTATTTTTTAATTTCATACTTCCTAATCAAATAGAGTAAGCAAGCATTTTTAATCTAGGATTTAAGCAAGTATTTTAAATTCCAAGTTTCACTCAGATTTCCTTAAGACTTAATTTTAGATCTTTTACAATGAGCCATTGTGTAAAATGTTTGAAATTAATTAAATTTTAAGTATTTCACAATTTTTTATATTTTTAATTAAAATTCTATTAAAAATCATTATATTAAGTATTCAAAATATTTTTTATTTCTATTTAAATACCTGGCATTTTATTTTTATAGTTAATGGATGATGTAATTGTTACTTCTGTTTTTTTTTTCTCCAACTTACCATTCAATTAGTTTTTTTTTTCTCTTCAATCTTAGAGCCAACCAACAAATTGGAAGAAATTGAAAAGAAAAGTAAGCAAGTTGATTATGAATTAAAGTCTAAAAAATATATAATAATTACATAATTTCATTAATGAAAACATCAAACAACATAAGCTTAGATTAAAAAAATAAAATTAAACACTTAATATATAAAACTTAATTAATACACATAATTCTTGTGATTAAAGCATTATTTTTTTTCTTACAGATGTTTATAGAAAACTTCGTTCGATTCTAAATTCTAATGGGTTTGGGAGCTTCACATTGTGATGTGGGGGTTTTCTTCCCACACCCCATTGTTTTCTTCTTCCACCTCAAGCTTTTTCACAATACTCATTTTAACCCTAAAAATAGTCAAAAACCTAAAACCCAAATTGAACATCTTCTCTACAATTTGGAAATGCGTCACTGCACCCCAAAGACGTCCCCTCCAAGCTGACGTAGCCCCAAGTTCTCCCCCTAGCAGCACACCTTCTTCCTTCTTTCCGATCTCGCGCACTTCCATTGTGGTTTGGTGATTTAAAAGCGCTGCACCTCTATTAGTGCTCATCATTCTTGCGCACGGTGCACCACTTTCGCTGCTTCGCCGCGCACCTCCATCCGTTCTCTTTGATTCATTGTCCCTCTCGAGAGGTAAGTTTTGTGTTGTTCTGGTTTGCCTCTTTGCAGGTTGAAAGTTGGATACAAACCCAATTTTGAAATCCGATGGCTACGTATGTGAACAAAGACAGATAATAAATTTTGAAAGTCTGCGCTCTACGTTCTTATTGATTATCGAACTATAATACAAACTTTCAGCATGAAATGAAACTGAAAAAATAGCCCATTGTTAGCCATTTGGCAACCACTAATATAAATGGTAAGTCAAGTACGATTTCTTTAAAAGAATTGTTTAGCTAATTATGATTATTTACTATTTGGATAATAAATATGAATACGATTACATTTTAAACAAGTTAAAAACATATAAAATTGTAAATTTAAGAATTATAAAAATTTATGTTAATGACGTTGGATTTTATGGATCAAACTCTATGCAATCATCTACACAATATATTTTCAATATAATCAAACATTTACAACATAGACATACAAGTCTCTAATCCCTTAGATGACAAGTTTTAAATCATTATTGTTAATCTCTTAAATATTAAAACATTAAAAATAATGTTTAGAATAAACCTTCTTGGTTGTTCTACCCACGTCTTGGTTCCAAAGCAAGCATTTACGTGTCTCGGTTCCAAACTACACAGATATCATAAATTCTCATCATGCACTTGAATAATAAGGATAGAGCATGAAATTAATGAAGGATATTTTTAAGGTCGTCAAACTCGCGAGTTTACGTAAACTCGTGAAAGTCCTTTACTTTGAGTGAAAAAATAAATATAAATAACATCCTAATTCAAATAAGATAATAAAAATATATAAATTCAAATACATAAGTTCATAGAAATATTGTTCATAGAAATATAATGTAAAATATAAATTGAAATTTCAAAGTCTCTATGCCTAATCCTTTAATCCTTTAATAATGTCATCATCTCCTCATTTAACTCTTCCTCTGATGAATGTTGTGCATATTCATTGTCTCGAAATGTTACGTTATTAAGATCAAGAGCATCTAGAACAAGATTTATTGTTGCTCCATCTAAGTGAACATTTTCATCTTCAACTTAATCAATCTCAACAACATCATCTGCCTCTTCAATTATCCATTCATCATCTGATTCAGTATCATCAAATGAAAGAGCTATAGTTTTTCGAATCTGTTTACTTTTTCAACTTGGAGTTATACATCACATAGACTAAATCATTCATCTTTTTTTGATACAAACGGTTCCTTCTCTTTGTATGAACCTAAAATGAAATATAATATTTTTAGTAAAGATATAAACATAATAAAGAAATTTATAAATTAAAAATAATTTAAATTACCATTTCAAATGAGCTTCAATTACACTCACATCTAGAAGAACTACAAGTCAAGCTTAGAATTCGAATACCAAATCTCTTCAACTTCAGAGTTCCATCGCCAAACATGTCCCACCATTCCCCAGAATTTAACTCTTTCCTACACTCCTTTTCATCTTCCATTCCAAAAAGTCCTCTAGCATAATGAAATTCAACAATTTGTAAATTAATTTTTCTTCTTTATGCCATATCTGGTATCAATCTTCTCTTGCAAATATACAATCTTTCTTTCACTTCTCCACCATCATCACATCTAAAGTTAGGTTCATAGTGGAAATGGAATTCAGAAAATAGGCAGCTGCATGCAAAGGCATATGAAGTTGATTATCCCATCGAGCATCAATTATTCTCCCAACCTCTTCATAACTACATCAATTATGTTATATCAGAAATAATTTCACACATAAGTAATTAAACATTAAATGAGTAAAAGTTTGAAAATTTACCTTTTTTGATATTGTTAAAGTTAGACCTAATCTTCTCTTTTGCACAATTCATCTCTTCATAAATGAAACTCATTGCGAGTTTTACATCTGGGTCCACTAATCTTAAGACCACCATAAGAAAGGCATCCACTTTCAGGCATGTGGAGACATTCTTCCAAAACCGGCTATCTAATACCACATATTCTACTTTTTTGCTCCTTTGTGAAGTTCCAAACTTGCTTGTCTTCCACTCTTCAAAGTTAAACATGGTCAATAATGTTGCCTTCAATCCATGAAGACAAGCAAGAGTTAAATAAGCTGTGGCAAATCTAGTCACACCCGGTCTTATCAAGTCTCTACCTTTAGTGAACTTTTTTAATAAGGAAATCAACATTGATCTTCCATAAATGTAAGTGGTAATCTTTCTTCCCTTCTTAATTATCAATTCATGGACCTTTAATTTTTTTTCAAAATCTTCAAATATCAAATCAATGCAATGTGCTGCGCATGGACTCCAATATAATCTTTCCCTCATTTGCATCAACAACTCCCTAGCTACCTTGAAATTTGCAGCATTATCAGTGACAACTTGAACAACATTTTCTTCTCCAACATTTTGAAAACTTTATCAGCTGTTTTTGATATCTCTGAAGTGTCAAGTGAATAAAGAAAAATCGTCCCTTTAGGACTATTCACCAAGAAGTTGCAAATAGAACGTCTTTTTCTATCTGTCCAACCATCAGACATAATTGTACATCCAGTTCTCTTCCACTCCTCCTTATAATCCTCAAGGATTTCATCTGTTTTATTCACAACCTATTTCAACAACTTTTCTCTAATGTCATTATAAGATGGTGGTTTGTATCCAACTCCATACTTACCCATCATTTCACACATCTTTGCAAATGTTGGATTTCTAATTACATTAAAAGGAATGACACTGGTAAAATAATTCAAGCACTTGAGCATCGACGTCTTCTTTGTATCCTTTTTTCATCATTTGACTTATAGTTGCTTGGACTCCCCCTTGCTAGTAGTAGCAACTTTTTGTTTTCCTTTAAAACTGAATACCTTGTGTCCTCCTTCAAGACTCTCACTTTCTTCCTCGTCTTCACCGATATTTATCTTTCCTTTCTTTGATGATGCATTCTTGGCTTCTACAACTATTTTTATCATCAAATTTTTTATTTCACCTGAAACAGAAGCACAAGGTTAAGAATCCTTCCTTGTTCTAGCAAGATGGTGTTTAAATCTAAATATACTTTCACTCACAATCTTTGAGCAATAGTTACATTTCACTTTTCTTCCATTACCGTTAACTTCAAACTCATGTTTCCATCCAATATCAGATCGATTTCCCAGAATATTTTTACTTTTACTCTTGGTGGATAAAGATGTAATTGCATTAATTTCCGTTGAATTTGATGTATTTCCAGACATGATGCTCTAAACTTTTTTCACGAAAAAAAACTCATTTAATATTAAATATTTTCTTTTACATACTAAAATAATAAAAGAAACACTGCCTAGTAATTTTTATTATAAAATCATAACTTTATTTATATAATAAAAGTAAAAGCACACATGATTTTCATTATAAAATCAACACATCTTTTATATAATATTAATAAAAATATATTATAATAAAAGTAGACAAAGACATCACATCACCTCTGATCTCTTTAATTAAAATTTTTATTATAAAATCAAGACATATTTTATATAATATTAGTATAAGTATATTATAATAAAAGTACACAGAGACATCACATCACCTCTCATCTCTTTAATCAAATTAATGTCCTTTATATAATAAGGAGCAGTGCTCACTGCACCTCACCTCCTTCTCCCTGCACCTCCAAATTGACCTATTTGTCCTTCATTTAATAAAAGTCAAACAATAAATTCATACTTAATAATTTGTTAACCCCTAACTAGTTTTCTAACTCCCAACAACCCTGTCTAATGTTATAAACCCTACCTGCACCTCCTTTGCCTTTCCTGGTTACCATCACCATCACTGTAGCTTAGCTTTTCGTTAGTATCACTGTGCTTAGTTTTTCGTTATCCAGTTCACTGTTATATTGTCTAGAGAAGGTATACATTTGTGATCTGTGGTGGTGATACTTGCGTGGGTGATACTCGCCGGTGGGAGGAGAAAGAAGAAGAGAAAGCTCCGCCCGTCAGGTTAGTCATGAATAAGCAGTTAACCGCCGTTCGTCATGCGGTTAAGCTTGCCGCCGTTCGTCATGCGGTTAAGCTTGCCGCCGTTCGAACGGCGTTTTTTCTTTGCCGTCGCCCATCGAGTTGCGGTTTCTCCCTTGCGTTTCTCCCAACCGCCCTTCGTGTTGCGGTTTGTACGAGTCGCACTTTGAAGTGCATTTGTACTGTGCACTTTTATTTGTGTTGTATGGTTGTATGGTGTATTACGAGTTGATGGTGGGAGTGTATTAAGAGTTCTTTATTTAGTTCCCTTAGTTATAGATTATGATATTGATAATGTTACTTTTATTATAATTTTGAATGCTTGGAAGGTTAGGGTTTATCTGGAATTAGGGTTGTTGACGTATATATATTTTTAGGTATATATATTTGTAGTTATTTAATTTATATTTTAATTTTTAAATTTGTAAACTTTGTTTTAATTATTTTTAGAAAATCAAAATATGCATAGGTGGAGAATTTATGCGGTTTAATTAGCTATTATTTAGTTTTTGTAGTTTGATTTTATTTTTAGAAGTTTTTCTTAATTTTTTATTTGTTATTTGTTTAATTTTATAATTTTAATTTTTAATGTAGGTTCTATTTAACTATATAAGATGAATAACTATTCATTTTTGGATTCTCAAATGAATTCTGATTTTATGTCGAAATTTTCTTCTTTTATAAACGAAGTCGATGAGGGTGATTACACAAATAAATTTTCCACTGATCAAATATTCCCATCACGCGCCGATATGATTGATTGGGTTCGAAAGATTGCATTTGAGCTTGGATTTGTGGTCGTGATCATAAGATCTGACACAGCAACTGGTGAACCTGGAAGAAAGACATTCGTTGTGTTAGGCTGTGAAAGGAGTGGGAAATATAGGAAGTATAAGCAAGACGTGCAACCTAGTGTGTCTGGCACAAGAAAATGTGAGTGTCCGTTTAAGTTGAAGGGTAAACCTAAAGGACACGGTTGGGTATTAAAGGTTATGTGCGGCTATCACAACCATGAATTAGCATAGACTTTGGTTGGTCATCCTTTTGCGGGGAGGTTAAATGCTGCTGAACAGTCAATTCTTGTTGACATGACCAAGAGTCAAGTTAAACCCTCAAATATTCTTTTGACTCTTAAAGAACATAATGAAGATAACGTGACGACTATAAAACAAATATATAATGCGAGATACACTTACAAACGATCTTTGAGAGGGTCGAGAACTGAAATGCAACAGTTGATGATGTTGTTAGATAGAGGCAAATATATCCAGCATAGTAGATGTTTGGAAGATGCTGACATAGTAAGTGACCTATTTTGGACACATCCTGATTCAGTGCACCTGGTCAATTCATTTAATATTGTGTTCTTAATGGATACGACGTACAAGACAAACAAATATCGTCTTCCGTTGCTTGAGATCGTTGGAGTCACGTCCACTGGTTTGACATTCACAGCCGCCTTTGCATTGCTTTCAAGTGAACGCCAAAATAATTTCACTTGGGCATTGGAAATGTTTAAAAGATTACTATTGACAACAGAGGGCGGTCCACGCGTTATTGTCACTGACAGAGACCTTGCTTTGATAAATGCCATTACCAATGTCTTTCCTGAGACATATCATATGCTATGTACATTTCACATTATGAAGAATGTGAAAGCGAAATGTAAGATGTTAGTGGATAATGTTGAGGCATGGGATGGGTTGATGGAAGTGTGGCAAAATGTGATGGACTGTGACGACGAGTCCAAGTTTGGTGGTTATGTTTATCGTTTTGAGTATGCCTCTGCTGCATGGCCTTTATTTTTTGATTATGTGAACCGAACCTGGATCATCCCGTACAAGGCATACTTCGTCAAGGCGTGGACTAACAAAGTCATGCATCTAGGCAACACTACAACAAACAGGTGATTGTTATTGTTAATTTTTTTACTTATCTATTTCATATTTTTTGTCATAGTATTAATGTGTTTTGCACAGGGTTGAGTCTGCGCACTGGAACCTGAAGAGATTATTGGGGTCTAGTATGGGAGACCAATGCTCGTGTTGGGATGCTATGCATAATGTCATTGTCTTACAACACAATAAGATCAGAGCGTCCTTTGAAAAAAGTATTAACTTAATGAGTGATGCTTATAAAGCACTGAGATATCAAAGACTTGTTGGACGTGTTTCACGATACGCTCTAGAACTTATTGCTGATGAAGTACAACGAGTGAATAAAATAGGTTTGGACAGTGGTCGTTGTGGATGCATTTTGAGCTCAACATATGGCCTACCATGTGCTTGTATATTAGCACGATACGAGCCTGGAATGATTCCTCTTGGTGAAATACATGTTATCTGGACCCGTTTAAGCATTTCAAGAACTGTGTGTACTGAATCGCTTCCAGAGTTTAGCCTTGATCGTGAAGTTCAACTGGTACAGGAACGATTCAAAAATGTCGATATTGGTGAAAAGGTCAACATCAAACATAAGATGCTAGAAATTGCTTGTCCAGAGATGACATCTATGCTTGCTCTGTCGCATAAAGTGAAGACAAAAGGTGCACAGAAGACTAAAGTTTCACAACATGAGAGGTCTACGAAACGTGACCCATCATATTTTGAGCACGTTGACACTTTTCATTCCAGGACAGAGCCTTCTTCTTCACGAAGATCTCAAGTGAAATCGAAGCCGAAAGAATTTGCGCGAAGGCCAGTACCATTGTTAAATCAATTTCATCCGATTTGTCAACCGTACATTGTCGATGTTGTTGATGTTGTTGTCGATGGTCATTGCGGTTATCGATGCATTGCTGCTTTGTTGGGTCTAGGTGAAGAGGCATGACCCATTATCCGACATGACCTTTATGAAGAACTAACTCAGTGGCGTGATCAATACGCAAATTTAGTAGGAAGCTACGACCGATTGGAAGAACTACGTCAGTCATTAATTGTCCACGATCGATCACAGGTATTTCTTCAAAACCTCATAAAAATTACCTCATTATGTTTTTGTATTTTTTTTTCCATAATTACTTACCTTCAACCATTACAGGTTAATGCTAAGAAGTGGATGACCATACCGGACATTGGTTATGCCATTGCAAATAGATATAATGTCATCTTAGTATGTTTGTCCTATGTTCAGAGTTTTACCATATTCCCACTTCGCACTCCACCGCCAATTGATACTAGACAACATCAGATGTTATGCATTGGATTTTTAATGGATGTCATTTCGTACAGGTAAATTTCCATTTTTATTATACCATAACCATTACCCATTATGATTCATTTACTAATATAAAGTTTATAGGTTCAATTACAAGATGGTTGTCCGTTACCAATGGTGGACATGATTTCCTCAAACCATTGTTATCCAGAGGCGCGAGCATGGTCATCATTTTATACTCATAGGATGCAATCATTTATGGAATTAATGGGATCTAATAAAAGTTATGTAGATCTTGGCGAAGACTGAAATGAAGTTTGTTATGTAGTAATTTAATATTTTATTTGTAAATATTTTTTGGTACTATTTCAATGTTTTCAATTAATTGTCGTATTAATTGAATTATTTCAATGTAGACGATTCATTTTAACGCGTTCAAAAAATTAGAAATAGTCCAAGTGTGGAAAGTGTACGCCAAAATGCATTATAAATAGTATAAGTAAACATCACATAAAAAAACATTATAAAATAAAACAAATATGAATTTGTCCCTTCAAGAAAATGATGCTCGTCCACGCACATGACGAGCACCTCTACTAGTAGTAGCAGCCTCGTACTCCTCAACAGATCTACGAGCAACCTGTAATGTCTGATTAGTTTGCTCATAGACTACAGCGTTCTGTGTGACGTGTTGACAGCTTAACATGCCCTGCAACATCCTGATGACACGCCTCATACCACCCTGAAATGAATATAACCAAATAAATCAATTAACTATGTCAACCAAAAATTGATATAATAAAAAATCACACTTAGTTTCATTACATACCAACAATCCAGATTCAGGCGACCGTCTACGACGAACTGGGGGCACCGGGATGTCATCCGGAAGGTGTCGCCTCATGCGCGGTGCAAGGCTGGGTCGATCATCGTCGTCAGCTGGAGTGATGTACGGATGTGACACCCGTCTAAACCACACCAGGTATCCGTCAACACACGCAGAGGGGTCCTCAGCTTCAACGGCACCAGTAATGGCATGCTCTACATACCTCAACCAATTTAAATCAATCGTATGAATATCTGGCACCGGAAGGCTCTCAGGCGAACGTGGTATAATCTGCACAAAACCGAACTGACGCAACACGCGTTCAGGCAGATGTCGGTGAATCATGTCGCCTAGTCGGATCCATCCTGAAAACATACATATGGCCAAGAATGGACAAGTACGTCTGTGCGAAGTGTATGGATTCCAAATGATCGCATCATATGTGAGCCCATCCAGATATCTCCGCCCCTCCGTAAGACTCCAACCCTGTCTAGAAGGTATGTATCGTGAAGCTCGTGGATGGAGGTCTGTGTACGTATCTGAGAATCTCCTCCTTCCCATCCCAAGAAGGTGCTCATATATCCAACTCTAAAAAAAACATTACTTAATTATATTATTTTATACTTTATACATTCCTAAAATATATAAAAAAATACTATGTAAAACTTAAATGTACCTGTAGAAGAGTGGAATATCCAGCTATCTGTCTGACACCATTGAAGCTAGCATCTCCTAGTTGTTCATAAGTGTGTGCCAGTGCAGCTGCTCCCCAGGCAAATCTCGAACATGCATTTAAGTCTCGCAACAGAAGGAGGTACAAGACACGAATCAATGTCCCACTCTTATTAGTAAAAATTGTGCATCCAACCAGATGCAACAAATACGCCCGAGCAGCGCACTCCCAAAGCTCCTGCTGAATGCAATCGTGGTAGACCTCGCGGAGCCAGCTCAGCCGCACTTTTGGACCGCGTGACTTCTTCATCTCGGCTGAAGCTTTCGCGCTGTCGACGCCAAGCAAGTCCATAAGATGAGATCTAGCCTCGTCGTACTCTAGGTCCTCCACCTCACAAAATTGCCCCATGATAGGTAGGTGGAGAAGATTGTGAACGTCATCTAATGTGACGCTCATCTCGCCTACCGGAAGGTGGAAAGTATTTGTCTCTAGGTGCCATCTCTCCGCAAGTGAAACGATCAATCCATGATCAGCATACTCGTAGGATAGGTTGACTAAGGAAGCCAACCCCGACATGGATATATATGGCTCGATAGCCTCATGATACATTCCAAAATTTTTTAATTTTTTACCATGGGTCCTCAATTGAATCTCCCCTCGATCCTACATAAAAACACTTAATTATATAACAAAAATAAATAAGTAATTAATCAACAATTAACACTTAGGTTGATTGCCAACCTGGCCTTGCCATATGGCATATGCAACATGCTGGGAATAGTGTGTAAGCAAGGAGGTGTCATGTGGTCCTCTTGGAAATCCATCATCTTCAACTTCATCTCCATCCTCATCTTCATCTTCATCTTCTTCCTCACTATAGTCATCTTGCTCTTGAACATCCTCATGCTGAACATAGTCCTCCTCACGATGTCCCTGCTGTATAGACTCCTCCTCGTCCTCATAATGATGCTCATCAATGACGTCCGTGCGATATTCCTCTATGCGTCTTCCACGACCAAAAGTCGTAGGTCGTCTCCTTTCATCATGTGATGAAGATGATGGCTGACCACGAGACGATGAAGTCTCTCCACGGTAAGATGATGCGCCTCTAGTTCTTACCATTTCTATTAACCAATTATATTATCAATATATTCTATAAAACAAAAATAAAATGAAAAGAAATCAAATAACTAAAAAAATCTATAAACAAATATTGAAACAAATAAGTACAAATAAAAAAAAATTTAAATTAATAATAATATATAAAAAAAAATAAAAGAACGAAAAATACTTATTATAATCCTTAACTAAATACAAAAAAAATATAATATTTAAGAAAATCAAATTACGAATAATAATAATTATTAAATAATTTAATAAAATTTCTAAAGAAATAAACAAAAATTATATACATAATAAATAATAAAAAAAATATTTAAGAAATAAATAAACCATTAATAATTAATACTTAATCTAAATTACATTAATAATAAATAATATATAAAATTTTATAAACTTAAAAAAATTAACAAATAACCTAAAATTAAAAAAAAAATTGAAAACCAAACTAACCGCAGTCGGAGCTGCGTTTCGAACAACCGCAGTCTGAGCTGCGTTTCGCACAACCGCAGTCTGAGCTACGTTTCGCACAACCGCAGTCTGAGTTGCGTTTCGCACAACCGCAGTCTGAGCTGCGTTTCGAACAACCACAGTCTGAGCTGCGTTTTGAACAACCGCAGTCTGCGTTTCGAACAACCGCTCAGCTGCGTTTTCACACCCAAAATCAAACTAACCGCATGTCAACCAGCGGTTGCTTTCAGGCGCAGATCCAGCTGCGGTAGGCGTTCTGCGCACTCCCCAAAACCCATCCGCCGTTCGTACTGCGGCATGGGTTAACCGCAGTACCATTTGCGGTTAACCCTCCCCGCAATTCGCACATAAACATAACACAGAGATATGGAGAGGAGAAATACCTGGACAAGCAGAAAAAAAGAAGAACTGCTAACCAAGCACGCTACCCACGCAACAGCACGCTACCGCAACAGAAAGATAGCTGGGGTTGGAGAGATACCAGTAGAGATTGGATGGAGGAAGGGATGAATGAAAATAAGGGGTGTAGGGTTTTTTTGAGTTGCGGCACCCATTTCATTCTTATAAACCCAATAAATAAGGTAACAGTGTCAGAGGGGTAGAATCGGAATTAAAACAGAAATAGGAGGTGCAGGACGAGATCATGGAGGTGTAGGGAGGAACACTCTATAATAAGTTATGACAGGGAATAGTCATGTCACCCTTTAATGAAATTAAAGATATATAATTGTATAGTAAAAAAAAATTTACAATTAGTCACGGGCTTTTGAATGAATCCTAAAAACATTCAAAAAAAGATATATGTAATCACATCTAAAAACAAAGCTCCAGGAGGATTTTGAAACGAAATTTTTTTTACTCACCACCACCACACAGTGATGCCACATAAGAACTATGACAACAAGCACGTTGACGATCACGACAGCGAACAAGGCGTGCCCACGAGAAAGTCGAACGACGACCGCGAATGAGGCAAACGACTAGCGGCTGAAGTGCGCGACTGTGAGCCAACGAAGCACGACCATGAAACGTGACGGCGAATGCGACGGTGAGTGCGAACCAGGCCACCGGAGCGTGACGACAAGACCATGAACAAGAACGCTACAAATGGCGACCACGAACGACGATCACGAATGCAGACAATGGTGGAGTGAAGCACAACGAAGAAGAGGAACCCAATTAGGTCATTAAATACTAATCTCAACAAAATCTTCTTTGTTTGTTTTTACCTCTTTTAAACTCTCCAAATCGCGAAAAAATCACAATTTTATACGATTTTACTGAGTTTGCTAACGAGTCCAACGAGTTTACTTGGAAACTGAGTTTATTATCGAGATAACTCGGGAAGCATGACTAAGAACATAAACTCGTTCGAGTTAACGAGTTAACTTGAGAGTTTGATAATCGTGGATATTTTATTGCATAGAAAGAGTTACAAAGAGTTTTGATACACTACATTTTATTGCATAGAAAGAGTTACAAAGAGTTTTGATACACTACATTCAACTCCAATGATATGGAGTTTAGCTACTCATAGACGTCTAGAATACAAGATGGAGTTGAAATGATGAAATGGAAGATGGAGTCTTGCACCCTAGAAGAGTTTGAACTTGAGCTTGGAATCTCTATTGTGTCCCTTCACCAAAAAGTACATTTCTGGTTTTCTCTAGACACTTCTTCAAAAAGTGCACACTCGTTGGATTAACATTTTAATTCGTTGGGCGAGTGACAAAAAGTACTAGCTTGTTGGGCGAACGACACCACTCAATGATTCTCTCCAACTAGCATATGAACAATTATACTTATCTAAGAACAAATAGATACAATTTGTTCAGTTCAAGCCCAAAAACCTCTTAAAGCCTTCAAATTCTTCGGTTCATCCCATTCCATCACCGCTTTGATCTTTTCTTGGTCCATCTCGACGCCTTTCTCAAAGACCTGATGGCCTAGATATTGAATTTGTGTCTTCCCGAACGCATACTTTTTCTGATTCGCGACCCAATAGTGTTTCTCCAGTAGCTGCAGCATCAGCTTCAAGTGCTCTACAAGCTCTACACATGTGGGGCTGTAGACCAATATGTCATCAAAAAAAATGAGCACCCACTTCCTCAGGTAAGGTGCTATTAAATCGTTCAATGCACTTTGAAACGTCGCTAGTGCATTTGTCAGCCCAAAGGGCATCACTAGGAACTCAAAATGGCCTTGATGAGTTCGGAAGGCCATTTTCTGAATATCCTCTTCGCCCATTCTTATATGGTGATAGCCAGCTTTCAAATCCAGCTTGGAGAAGTACCTTGCCCCCTTGAGTTCGTCCAACAATTCCTCAATAACGGGTATCAGAAATTTATCCGGGACCGTGGCCTTGTTCAGAGCCTTGTAATCCACGCAGAACCTCCAGCTCTCGTCCTTCGTTTTCACCAAAATAACTGGACTTGAGTAGGGGCTCTGACTTGGTCGGATAATGCCCGCCTTCAGCATATCCTTCACTTATTTTTCGATTTCGTCCTTCATGAGGTATGGGTACCTATAGGGACGAACATTTATAGGACTTTCCCCTTCCTTCAACACGATTCGGTGCTCTAGAATGCGTTGGGGAGGCAATCCTTCTCTCTCCTGCAACACCCGGTAATGGGTCTGCAGCACTGCTCTCAGTTCCACTTTCTGTTTGTCTGTCAATTCCCCCGTCAAATCACTGCTTGCCTCCTGCTCCACTACGCACAATTCCCAAACTAAAATCCATGACTCAGCATCCACTATCTTCAATAAAGCTTCTGGTTCTACCAGGCGTATGAAGGTGTGTCAGTCACCGACAATCCCAATTCCTCCACAACTTTCCAACTAATGAAATTGTGGTTGGCGCCGCTATCGATGAGGACTACCACCCTCTTTTCCCCAATCCAACCGGTCAACTTCATGGTTTTGGGAGGCGTCAGCTCCTTCGTCGAACACGCTGACAACTCCATGGGCTTCGCTTCCTGGTTCGTATCCTCACCCGTCTCTTCCTCCTTGTCCTCCGCTAACAACAAGACTCTCAAACTTTTCTCCGAGCATCGGTGTCCCGGAGCAAATGGGCCCCCACACTGAAAACACCTACCTTCTTCCCTCCTCTTCAGAAACTCGAGATAATGTAAATTTCTTACCATTCTCCCCCTGTTATCGCTTTCCGCCATGGTATTTCCTCTTGCATGGGTGTTACTCTTCGTCGATGACCCTTCCTTTCTGGTCGTACCAATTCCCTCGGCCCCGCTGGTCCTCGCCGCGAAGTTACGATCTCCATCACCCCTAACGATCGTCGATGCGACTCGCGTGCTCACGGAATTCACTTTCACCCCGTTCCAGACTCCTCCGCGTTCTCGGTTCAATGCGTCTTCAACATCCCTCGCAACCCTTATAGCGATCATCAAATCTTGAGGATCTTGGATTCGTACTTGGCCTTTAATTTCTTCACGTAACCCAGCTAGGAAGAATCCCAATATCAGCTCCTTTGGTAGCCCCTAGGTCTAACCCAAAAGTATCTCAAAGCTCCTAACAAATTCCTCCATCGTCCCATCTTGCCGCAGCGTCGCCATCTGTTCGTATACGGTCCCTCTGAAACCACCCCCGAAACGATTAATCAACCCAGCCTTTAAGCCCGACCAAGAATGGTTCTTGGTTTTTTCCCTCCAATATTTGAACCAATAACTCGCGCTCCCTTCCATGCTAATGTAGGCGAGTTCAACCTTATCCTCCTCAGCCACCTTCTGGATGTCAAAGAACCGTTCGGCTCTGTTAATCCAACTATGCGGCTCCACCCCTTCAAACGATGGCAATTCCACCCTTTTTCGCCAATTCTGTGGTATTCCCCCATTGTCGCGTCTTTCGGTGTTATCGTTCACAGAGCTACTACTCCCTTCAAAACCACCCCTTGATTATTCTGACCTCCACCCATCAACCACATCATTTGTTGTAGATCGCGTCTGATCGCAGTCGTCTCCTCCTTAATTCCCTCCATCGTAATCTCAAGATTGTCTAATCTTCCCTCCGTCTGGCTACTCATCGCTGATTATTCCCCTTCTTGATCCGGTAGGTCAGACCAAATGTTAGGTTCCTTAATCAAGAACCTATGGAAACTCACTTCACACACTAACACGCTCCAACAAGAATATTGAATAGCCTCTGTTATTCACTAATCAATCAAAGATACAAATGCAGAGAGCTTAACCTCCTCCGATCAGGACAAACAAGTTCCTGACAAAACAAATGTTATTCACTAACTCCCCTCATATTTACAACCAAGCCCCATATATACAATTCCCCTTAACCGTCCTTTCTAACTGCCTTGGCAGTTAGGTTGTGTAACTGCTTTCCTTCTACTATATACAAGTAATGGCCTAACATCTTCACAATTATTATCCCAAGTATACAATAAAAAAAATAATATGTTTAGTAAATATAATGCATATAGTTGTTTAAATATTGTGGCATGACCATGCTTGCTTTGAAAGTGGAATGTGAGTGAAAGTGTGTGGAATGTGGTGTGTGGGGGGATAGAGATGTGTGACTGGTGAGCTAAAGAAAGTGTAAGAGAAAGAAAGAAGGAACGAGAGAGGAGTTGTTGCTGCTAAGGATGTGTGTTGTCTAGGTTAAGAAGTGTGATATCCTAATCAAAAAGTTCAACTAGGGGATTAAAAACAAATTGGGGGCGTAGAAAGAAAAATTAGAGGTGCAGGAAAAAGAAAAGGCAGGAATGGTATATGGTGCATCTTTCAATTCAAAAATCCAGATTTGGTAAAACTTAACTCCTCAGTCATCTCATCATTGCTTTCTTAGATTGTGAATTAACATAAAACAAAATCTTTACCATTCACATCTAAACCTCTGAAAAGTCAACCAAAATCGCTGCCGATAAAGAAATTTCAATATACTCTGATATTTTTCAGTAAATCAGCAGATACTAATGAATCTCTTGAAACAAATAGCTGAATTTATAGGACTATTCTCTTTGAATAGATGTTTTTGGGTACATAGTTGTGACAATCCATTTCATGGCAAATGAAAGAAGAGAAAAAAATGAAGAGAATGGGAGTGTGAAGAGAAACCCTAAAAATCCTAACATCACAAATGGGGTGGTGATCACAGTGTACAGGGAAGAAGCCAGAAGAAGAGTATCAGAATATCCCACCAATAAAACAACGCCACGTGGCATTGGCCATGATCGTCGTGCTCTGCTTCTTGCTTACTCTCGAAAGCTCAGAGATGAAGCCTGCAAAAAGGTTCCATTGCCCGAAACTAAAACCAAGGTAATGATAATAATTAATCGTCTTTATCCCTTTTGTTTCTTCAAGTGATTCAGCGAATTGAGAAGAAAAAAATCAGAACTTTGAAAATTTAGTTGGAGGTTGCACGTGCACGATCAAACTGGTGCCGATCCTCCTTAACCAAAATGTGCAGAAATGAAGAATTTGCATCCAAAGAAAGAACCCCAAATGCAATCCCCTTGTTGGTAACATCATATTTAACATTTGTATTCACTGGTTTTTCTTACCTTTGATGTTGTGTTTCACTGTGTTTCTGTTTTCTGTGCAGAGTAAAATTAAGAACACGTTGAAAAGCTTGTCGTGCAAACAAATGTAGCCGCGAGGAGAGGGAAGATAGATTGCATTTGAAACATATTTTACATAATAAGACTATTTTGAAGAATTTACATTTGATGTGAAAAGTTATAAACTCTTGTATTTGATGAGATTAGAAATAGTTGATGAAGTTTACTAATCGACATTTAAGTAAAGGAATGAACATATATAATAATAGGAACATTGTATTAGTCTCTACACAAACCAGAGCCATTTTCTCCATAAATCCTAGACTTTGAACTCATGTAAATTATTGCTCTGGTCCTGAAAATAAAAAATCCCTTCAAGTTAATGTAATATTTTTCAAATCTTTCCTATAAACTGCATAGCAGATATTTTTAGACAAAAATAATAAAAATGGTATAATGGTTCGTCGTGTAACATAAATAGTCCTTTGTTGTGCTAAAAACGTTTACTTTTATTCTAAAGAAATTATTATATTAGTAGAAGAGAAATTGTGATTATAAATATTAAAAACCTTTTTCTTAAAAAAAGTTTTTTTAATTTGTTTGAAAAGTATAATCTAGAAGTGTTTTTCTTTTATATAAAATTACAATAAAGGAGCTTAAAGCACCTCTAAAGTAACATTTTTGTATGACATATTATACTTAAAATGAAGAACAATAATACTCAATCATAATTAAATATTTTACTGAAATGATTATATCAAATAAATATTTTTAAAATACTTTATAAATAATAAACAATTTTATGAAAAAAGATAATTTTTAACTAGCAATAATTTTATTATAATAATAAGTAAGAATATAGATTTGGATCTAATACAAAGTAATAAACAAGTATAGAAACGGATCAGTCAAACCTATTTTTCTACGACCGACCTGATTTTGACCTTTTGAAAACGAATTAGGACAGATGATACAGAAAATGAGCTAGAAAATACAATCTGGGAAGAAGAGAAAAGGAGCTAGAAAATACATTCTGGGAAGAAAAGGCAGCCACACCATGGGTTTCGTCTCCGTCGGTGACCAATGGTGGTCACCACTCATCTTCATCCTCTTGGGTTGGGTCACTTTTTTCTCTCAACCTGTATTGTTTTTCTTGCTTGGTTTTGAGTTCAGTTGAGTGTGTGAATGATAATGAAATGAGAGAAGTGAAATGAAAATTGTAACAAAATAATGATACTCTCGTTTCTAATCACTTACAATACAAGCTGCAGGCCAACTCAACAACCAAACGGGTCAGATGATTCAAATTAAAACAGGCTAACAAATTCAATATGCTAACCCAATTTACATTTTTTTTCTGACAGATGGGCCCATTTTTATATTATCATGCTATTGATGAACATTTACCAACTTGTGGTAAACAATCTTCACTTAAAAAACTTTAATGGTTATTTTTAGTAAAAAAAATTTCTTTCAATTAGGTTTTATTAACCTATAAAAATTGAACCAAATTTAGTATCACTTAAATCACCAAGAACAATTACATACTAAAAATGATTTTAAACAAAGTAGATGATTATATTATTTTAATATTTATTTATTAATTATAAAAAATGAGTTCCTAACAAAAATAAACATGTGATAAATATTCAATCATCTTTCAAGTTTCATTTTATAATCATCTAATAATTCATATGTAAGAAATGACTAGGTCATAAAAAATAAAAAGGAACTTTGCACCAGGAGAAAACCTAATGGACTAATGTGAGGGAAAAAAATATAAAAAGGAGAGATGACGTTTATCATTTAAGATAATTTTGTCCAAAATTTAGCCTCCTTCCTTTTTCCAATTTCATTTCTGTCTCCATTGCATAAGGCCTACAAAAAAAAATCTAACTTTGACCCTTTAAAATCTTTACCCAAATACCTTACCCTTTTATAATATTCAAAACATAGTATTTTTTAACAGTGTGAAACTTGGTTACACTAAAATCATGTCAATATTTTATAAACTCTCATATATATATATATATATATATATATATAGTTCAGTACCCTTCAAAATTTAAAAAGACCGAAAGCATGTAGACCCAGTTCCAAAAATGTGAAAGACATTTTAGCCTTTCAAAAGTATTTATCGTCTTAAAATAAATTATCTTAATAGTACCATTTTATTGTTATTATAGAATAAAATCAAATTGAAAGGTTTAATAATCACTAGACTAGACTCATACTTTCCAATGACCCGTTAAATATGAAGTGATATCTACTTTCGGTTCTAATCACTAATCATAATTTCTACCAAGGGCTTCCCATTTTTCGGTAATGGTCATTTCATACGGATGACGACCGTGAAATAACAGGTAATAGAAAACCATAATTTCTAGGCCAGTATAAGACGAAGTTCTACATCAGGGGGAAAATCACTGCACACGATAGTGGGTCCAAGGGCATGCAGAATGACATTCTATATCCCTAACACTATTATACAGTAATTCAACCTGTACAGAAAGCAAATCATCATTGGAAGAATAAAGCATCAGTTCAAAATGAAATTATTTGGACATCTAGTCCCTAACCTTCTGTTCAATGCACCACTTTGCCTGACCGCATAAAAACCAATCCAACCTATGGGACCTAACAATCATAATGAGCTGATCTCCTACACCTAGAATTCAGAGAGGCAATGAGCACTCTATAATTGCCTTTTGTACAGTCTATTTTAAAAAATATATAAAAACAGGGAATGTCACGGTGCCATATATAGATGAGATGAACTGCTATACTCTGCCAATTAAATTATAAAATTGCTCCGGCATAGCAACAAAACCAGCCATGCCAAGATCACTGGCATACTATTTGCAGAAGTGCAGCTCCTTCCCTACAAGTTTTCCTTTGAATTTACCTTCTTGCATTTGCTATCCTATGCCTCCGTCGTCTTCTAGACCTTCCTACCAGGATCCTGTGGAGTCTGCGTCCAGAGACAGCAGCAGAACCTGCAGATGCGACACTCTGAAAACCAAAGCGATCAACATCGAAAGAATCTCTAGCACGATCCTGATTATATCTAATGTTCGGCAAAAAGTGACCAGTTCTCCCCAAGCTAATGGACCTAACTGTGAAAAAATCATCCTCTAGGTCTGAATGATACTCATCACTATAAAAAGCATGGTCATTTGGCTCCAGCACATAATCCCCCAGTACCATAGCCCCTGGTGTTGAAGATAAAATTGTGCTAATAACATCATTTCGTTCTCTTTCACACTCAAACCTCTTCCATTTTTCTTTTCTTATTGGGTCCACCTCTCGGGGTCGTGCAAATGGATGCTTAGACTTAACATGTTTTCTAAGCTCCTTGTAATTCCCCACGAAAGAGCAGTCATCCTGCATGCAACTTCTTTTCTTGGCATTTAGAGACTTCCTTGCGGCTTCAACCACTGTCCAACCTTTCACCTGTCGGCGACAAAGGGGGCAAAGAAGCTCAGGAACTTCAGTGTTGTCTTTAGATTCACCTGTGTGTAAATCAAGATTTGAATTATTTGCTTCTAGCTGCAAACTTTGAACAGATGTTGCTTTAGTGTATGCTTTTTTATATTGTTCAAAACAGTTTGAATAGCGATGACTTGTTGCACACATATAAGGGCGACAACCCTTGTCATAAGACGAACAAAGCAGGAGAATGGCATTATGGGGAACCTCCATACATACAGAACAGGTTGCATCTTTCCAATTTTTCTTCTCCGATGCTTTAGAAGAGCTCTTCTTTACCGTAAGATCTTTCAGATTTTTTCTTGAACAAGACAAAAGACACGGTGATGACTTCCGACCTTGAGACTTGTTCCTCAACTTACTAACTTCAGCCATTTAATCAGGTCTGTTAGGAAGGAGAAAAAGTGTAAAATAATAAATTAATATGTTAGTCATTCCAAATACAATCATCAAATGTCTGAAGTACATATTTCACATTATACCATTTATGACGTAGAAATTTTTGCAAAACCTATGTCTTAGCAACAAACACATGTAAAATTATCATAATGATTCAACCATTCTCGACAACTTTTGCAGTTACATCTAAGTCATAAATGGTAGGATAGTATTGAGTCAAGATTAAATAAAGGATGTTTAAATAACAATTTAAAGCACAACATTAGGCCGTCCTTGCTGACCACGATTAGCACAAATCATGTGATTCATATAGTGAATGTAATAGAGGGCATAAAAACACAGCAAGTTCTATCATAAGCCCCTCACCACATTCTAACATGCAGCACAATACACAACTAAGATAAAACAGCAAGCAAAGCTTCAGTTTACAGAAAATTGGAAATAAAATGATAACTACGAGATAATGTGAAATAGCACCTAATAAGTACAGTCACTAGCTCGCAAAATTGTGTAACAAGCAGCACCACTACAAAAGTCAACAAATACAAATTAAACCAAAGGTGTGTAAAACCAACCCATCTACATCATTCCCTATTACATATCATCAGGTCGTTCCATGGAAATGGAATCTTAAACAAAACCTACAATAGAATTTGCCTTCACTAAATCTTTCTCAATTTGATTCATGTATCCATGCTGCCAGACATAAGTCTTGATAGCAGTCGGCCCTATGGAAACGGAATCTTAAACAACACATACAATAGAAAGCTATGCAATTGCTTTCACTAAATCCTTATCATCTTGATTCGTGTATCCACACTGCCAGACATCAGTCTTGATAACACAGTCGTACGGAAATGGAATCTTAACACATACAATAGAAATCTTAACACATACAATCAGTCTTGATCTACCATATTAATTTCCGTCGAGGATAGACACTGCAACCTTTCAGACCCATTGAATTTCCTTCAGTTCAGTCATGACATCCCAATTTTATGCATCCAAGTTGCCATTTTTTTATTGGATACACCAAATGAGTAACAATATAAAATGCATAAAACAAGCACCATAGAAATTAATAGAGAAGAGGGTAAACGGTAGATCATTCATTAGAAGATGAATGATACAAAACAACATAGTTAAAATAGCAATTTCACCTTAAATCGGGAAGAGTGGTAAAAATAGCATTTTGAATCAATGGATTTTACAAAATTATTAATCCATATTCTATAGCATTAAATTCATAAGTCATAACCCACTAAGTAGCAAGAAACTTAACAAAAAAATTCCAAAACACAAAAAGGTCAAGTACACATCAAAACCTTGCAAGGTGGAATGTATTAAACACAACGGAAACAGAAATACTCTACTCTTAGAATCTAGATGTGTGATCCAGAAAACTTATCACATTATAATCACAAGGATCCACCAATACATCCCCATTTTCATTTCCATCAACTTCACAATCCAAACAAGGCTCAAACATATTAATAATGGTGGAAGACAAGCCCAGAACAGCAAACAGAGGAAGAACTGAGAACGGAAGAGTGGAGAGTGAGCTTCATATGATGACTAGATTTTCACCAAATCAAACAAAATGAGCACCCAGTGTTGGGTGTATCACAAACAAGAATTAACAAATCCGGTTGGGAGAAAATGAGCCACAGGAAAATACATAAAATTGATGGACTTTACTTGTTATGGCATTTAAATAAGGATGTCAGAGAGATTTACCTCAATGAAGAATTTACCTATGATTTGAGCTGCGGGGTATGATTAAAAAGGTAAAGCCGATGGATTTGATGATTTAAATCACAACATTAATTACCATAAAAGAGAATCTTCTTTTTATCCTAATCCTTCTAAACCCATTTTCTTGTTTCTCAAGCTAACAAAAATTATATGAATAACCCCTACAGAAAGTTTATGCAGATCCCAATGTTGATCAGCACATACAACATTACTGGATACTTTATAACACTCTTCCTTATATTATAATTCTAAATATCCTTCATTTGAAACACTTGAGAACTATTTCAAAATGTCAATTAAACTAAGTAACAATACACATAATACATCTAATGCTCATTCACATAAGAATAGGGTTTCCTTTTCAGAGATCGCAAACAGATTAAGATCTCCTAACTACAGTATCACACTAGCATACCAAGTAATGATTCTTTACTAGATGCAAATCATTGAGCAAAAGGGTCCAAAAAAGCTATGTGGATGGAAATTATTTTTAAGAAAGTATCCTCTATCAACACAAACATGCATGACTATTCTCTAATAATGCCAAAGACTTGAAATATAGAAGAACATCAGGAATTGTAAATGTGGACCCATCATGGCAAAAACCAGGACTAATGAATTACGAGTTCTGACATGAACCTAAATATTTAACCTCTGCAAAAATATAATGCAAATCCATGTGGTCATAGAGATAGAAATAGTCAGATCAAGTAAGGCCTTGCCAAACCAAAGCCAGGCCTATTAGTTTGTTACAATTCTTTTTTTAAGGCTGGGCCTGTTCTATTTAACCTGTTAGTTCGCCAAAGTGTTTGCATTGTCATTCCCACAAAACCAAACAATGCACATTTTTCAACATCACTTGATTTCTTCTCACTTCCATGTCTTTCTCTTTTCTTTCCTCTAGATAAGAGCCAAGCTCTTTGGTAACCACCCTCGGAAGCTAGTCATTAAAGAAAGAGAAAAACACATTCAAAAACTCCACCAACCAACTCAGACAACTCAATGCAGGACTTAGGCAACCTTTGATGGCATGGTCCCCATCACAGCACCACTCTTAAGGTGGACGTCTCAAACTTGCACCAAATTTTGCTTGATGACATTACATTTAACTTTCTTGTTGGCCAAAACCCTCCATAACCCTTTCAAAAGACATCGACAGCTAACTCTAATGCCAATCGATAAGCATCCAAATTTAAAGGCTGGTAGTTAGAGGTGGAGAATCAAACACTTCGATATTCCACTAAGCATCACATGCTACTCAACTCTCTATCACAGCCACGAAACACACCATGAAACAATGAAATATAAACTAGTACTTCTAAAACTAAAACAACAAAATCAACCAATCCAAAGCATACCAAATGACAATCCATAAAATAAAAAATATACTCAACTCAACAAGTTCCATGGTCGACCTTGAAAAAGACCAACTTTGATGACAACTTTTTTTATTTCCAGAAACATCAGCATAGGTCTAATATAGTTAAGAGAATTCAGGATCATCCATTAATACGATAAGTTGTGTCCTGTCATACCTCTTATAGGATCTTACAAATAATAGTTCCATTTGGCATGAAACAATGCACCACACGCACTGGAAGTGTACAGGACGTAACATCAGTCAAAGAACCAAAACAAAATTATCCAAATTCCAAATTATAAGAATTGTTCATACTATATTTAATTCCCTTACCTTGCCAGTCTAAGTTTTCAAAAACACATTCATGCGCGGAAATCTCGGTTACAACATGGGAACAGACAATTGTGTCACTGATAAGGAACTAGAATGAGAAACAAAGTTATAAAGAAAGGTTCAATATTTAACACATTCACGGAATTCAAAATCGTGGATATATTCTAGTCTAAGCAGCATGGGGATCGAGGTATAATTAGTAAATCGAGGCCTCATGCCAAAGGAAAATTTCTAAAAGCTCCACGGAAACATTGTCAAAATTGCAAGGAAAAAAAATTAATAAACTGCGGCATCAAAGGAGACGAGAGAGGAGAAAAACCCCCACGAGAGGAATCGATTGGGAAGAAATAAGTACCTGTAACTGGAATTCACGAGAAACGGTTAGAGGGGCGTGGTTTTGTTGAAACAGTGGAAATGAAGGATATCAGAGGGAGTGTTCCGATCTTCGCGCTCACGCTCCCCAAAATCCGATTATAAAAAAGGCTGGCAGAGGTGACGTGTGCCGGTACTGCAACACCTAACCTACACAATACTAGTTCTTCCCACTTTTTCACGTTTAATAATTTCATCCAAATGAAAAGAGAAATGCTGCTTTATGTGGGCTTATGAGCCTGGTTAACATGTTGACCTTTGGCCCATTAAACTTTTTATAATAGTTCATTCATTCACTTCCTGAACTGTCATGGTTCTTTTCCATCAACTGCATTAATAATAAATAAGTATTTGTTTTAATATATGTTTTGTTAATAAAAATCTTTTTAAAAAATATAATGTGTCAAATTTCACATAATAATTGCACTTTATCATATCATATTTTTTCATTGTATGATAATGAACTCGTTAAATATATGTTATCTCTTCTAGTTCATTTATATATGTATTATTGAGTTTATTTATATCTCTAACCTTCTACTTGTAAATTAGAAATATTAATACATGATGATTTACAATAAAGAAAATATTTAAAAAAATATTAATTTTAACTCATAAATATTTAGAGTAAGTATTCGTTTGTATCAATCCATTTTCTCTTTTCTTCTTTTTAATTTTATGTGATAAAGTCTTGGTTGTTATTGGAAACTTTAACATATTTTCAAACTCAATACATTTTTGACATTCTTTTTCATTATAATTTAAATTATAAGTTTATTAAAAATCAATATATATTTCTATACTTAATATATTTCATTTTGACTATAATATTTTATAAGTAATATTCTAAACGCAATATATGTTTGGTTTAATAGATTCGGTAATCCTATTTATGCTATTTTTTTTTAAATAGATCCTTCTATTTTTAAATTGATCAATTTGATTTCTGTTTATGAAAATTTCGAACAATACAATTTGTGCCGTTAACTTATTTGGACGGCGTCAAAAATGTTAACTGAGATGGACTTAAATGATTTTTTAATTTAAAAAAAAATAAAAAAATTTCTGCCACATCATCACCCTACACGTCATCATCCCATCTCCAGACAACCCCTTCTCTCCAAGAACCCTAGTCGCGGCATCATCCAGCACCGTTACTGCCATCCTCGCCAGTAGCCGTCGTCTCGCAAAACAAGAGCCCAATCTCCACCGTAGCAGCCACCTCTCCACAGAAGGTTGATGAATCCGACGAGCCCTTCGAGAACCCCAGCAGCACCGCCAACGGCAAGCCAGGTCGGAGGCGCCCTCCACTTCTCTAAATTCCCAACCTCGCTACCTCCACCACTTCTCCCATTTTCGCATCTCCATTATTTTATTCTCAAACCGCGACAACACACCCATAACACACACGCAGTTTCAATTTCTTCTGCTCCTGCCAACCCAAATTAAAATTAAAATATAAGGGCAGCACAAAGTTTTGGTCTTTTGATGTGAGACTGAAGAGCACGGACCCGACTCGCTACTTTCCGTTAATGTTAGAATGTGGGATCTCAATTACTCACCCGATCAGAGGAAGGACGATGAATCTGAAGGGTGTTCTTCCCTGAAGACTTCCATCTACGGGGACGATGACAACATCAAAGGCAAAAGGGTTGGATCTGTTTCCAATTACAGTTCTTCGGTTGTGGTAATCGAGGACGAATCAGAAGAAGAGCATGAAGAAGCGAAGCAACAAGATTTTCGGGTTCTCTGTGACCGAAAGTGACCACCCACCTGTGACAAGATAGTTTTTTCCGGTGGAGGAGGCTGACGTGGCGGTTGCATCGGGTGGTGGAAGCTCCACCTTCCCTAGAGAGGAGCGTCATTAGAGAGGAGCTTGAGGGAGTGAGGAGTGGGGTGTGGGGAGCTGGTTAGGGTTTGGAGGATGTGGGAGACGGTGCATTTTGATGTAGAACGGTGGAGGAGGAGGGACCTCATGGTGCAGAGGGTGCGGAGAGAGAGGGTTTCTTTTTCTTCAGAAGTTTCGTCTGAATTGACCATTGCTGGAAAAGAGATTCCATGGTGCCGGTCGTTTTGGTGGAGAAGGTTGAGGTGCCTCCTAATTTTCAGATTTTCAGGAGCATTTTTTTTCTCTTTTACAAAGATAGATTTTTTTCCATAAAATATTAAGTCCACCTGTTAATATCAGTATATGCCACGAGGGATTAAAATGCCACTTCATCTAGTTACCACGCAAAAATTTTAACGTCGTCTGTAAAATTTAACGATAAGGACTTTAATCATTTGATTTTTCATAAATAGAGACTCAATTGAGTGTTTTCAAAATATGGAACCTACTTGACGAATTAAACCTTTATGTTTTGTACGCATAACAAAAACTAATGTAACATTTTGGAGAGCTACTCCCTCTACCTTCCCAAATACTTCCTACACCTCCCCAAATTTTTTTAAATTACAAAACTATCCTTTTTACTTTAACTTTTTACTTTTTAAAAAAAACCCTAAATCTTTACCCTCGTTCTCACTCTCACAGCAGCCCCACCCCTCTCCCCCCTCCCCCCTCCCCCTCTCATTTTCACTTTCACAGCAACCCCACCCCCACCTCCTCCCTCAACTCTCATTTTCACTCTTTCTCTCCACATCTCCCAACCATTTCTTCATATCTGTTTCCACTTCTTTAATTTTTTTCTTTTCCATTTTGGTCCCTCCCTCGTGTATTAGTGGTGAGGTGGTGGTGCGGTAGTGGTGTGGTGGTGGTGCTGGTGCGGTGGTAATTGGAGTGACCATTGACGTTGAGAAAGGGTGTCTCTTGATTTCTAATCACCTTAACCATCTCTATGATTATGACACCATTGTTAAAACATATTGGTACATCCTTTTTCTCCTTTGCCTTTGAAGTCCGTAACATGCCCTCTCTTGATTATTACATCAATAGTTTGAATGATTTAGAGAGTTCCTAGAATATGAGTGTCGTGAATGGGAAACACTAGCTTTGTCAGTGCCCAACTTCAACGGACATGTCACATCCGTTTGGTCACGGACGTTGATATCTGTGTACAAACATTGACATTCGTTTAAAAATTCAAGTGACATAAAGGGTAAAAAGAGAATGGGAGGTGCGGCGAGCAGTACGTGGTGGTGGAGGGAGTAACTCCCAACATGTTGTTATTAATGTAGTCCATGCGAGAACAACCATAATAGTCCAAGGAGTGAAAGAATGGCCTTTTTGAAAAAGTTAATGGGCCTGACTAATTTTTTTTATGTGGGGTGTTTGGATTAAAGAAACACTTGTTTATTATTTATGTAGTCTATGTCAAAACCAATATTACACATAATTAACTAGGTTTATTTTAGTTCATGAATTGTATCATAGCTATTAACTTTTTCATAAAAAATCATTTATTCACTATTTAGATTATTAGGGTTGTTTTTGCTAGGACTACATTAATAATATGCAAGTATTTGTTTTTAATTTAGTTAATTGCAATATTTACCATAATAAAAATAAATTTTCTCTCATTAACACAAGAGAATTTGACAATGATGTTTAATGAAAGAAAAATTAACATATTAATTTGTGATTGGATAATAATGTAAAAGAAATAATAAGTACTTAAATATTTAAAGTAAACTACGTATTTTAATTATATATAACGAAGAAAAACAAAAAAAAATGAAATAATTTATTAACATAGGTTTTTGTTTCATTGAATTTTTTCCTTCTTTATGGTTAGTATTTATGAAAAGTAAAAAGAAAAAAAAAGTTTATCATATTACAATTAGGTTTGATTAGATCATAAATTAAATATTAACTTACAAATTAGTTTGATTAAAAGGGTTTGATAAGATATTTAGAGTAACTCATTCTAATAGATAGAAACTATTTTAACTAACTTATAACTTGTATTTTATTTTATTTACTTGTCATTATCTTTTCTATTTTAATAAATTCTGTTGTTATTCTTAATTTACCTCATGATAAAAAAATTAAAAAAAAATTCTAATTATTATTAAAATATATAGTTATTAAATTAATAAAAAGTTATTAAAAAATAATTATAAAAACACAGTTATAAAATAATTAATAAAATCTTTTAATTTTTGAGAGATAATCAGTTATTGCCTTCTTTTATGTGTTAAATTATTTTTTTAATTTAAAAAAAATCCAATATTTGATTAATTGATTATACACAAAAGTTACAGTCAGTAAAAATTAAAAAACTAATTTTTAACAGTAATTTAAATTAACAAATATAAAATTTAATTTATAAAAATTAATATATATATATATATATATATATATAATTAAAACTCATTAAATTGATTAGTTTAGGTTAAATGATTTATTCAACTAAAAAAGCATATAAGAATTTTAAAAAATAAATATCAATATCAAATTTTCAACAAGAAATTAAAAAAATATAAAATTAAATTTACGTAATAATATTTTTTATAAAAAATATTTGTGTAATAAAACTTATATAGTTATATTTTTTTTGTTATTTTATATTTATCATTATTAAATACTTTTAAACAATGAGCTAGTATATCAATTCAGAATTTATAGATCACGAGCTTCTCAATATTAGCATATTAATAAAAGAATAAGTTTATTAGTTATATTATATATATGGTAGATATGTTTATCTTTATTTATGTTTATATATGTTAGATATGTTTATAATTTTTTTAACTCAGTCCTCTGATAAGTCAAATTGACACATGATTTCTTTCTTTTTTTTTTGCATGAATGTAATTAATTAAGTATATAATCTTAATTTTTTTTTTCTCTTTTACATTTCCTTCACGTGAGTTTTTTGAGGTTGTCGCTAACTTAGGATGTGTTTATATTATAGATTGATGAAACTAAGATAGTTTGATTTGTTATTAAAACCAGTATATTGATGTTAGTTTTCTGTTAAGATTACTTTGTGGTAGTAATCTGTTAAAGGATTGTTAGTCTTTCAGTGGTTTTCCTGTTCTCTTTCCTAACCTTTAAAAGGTTAGGTTTTTTCTCTCAGTTAGAACACACAGAACATACAGTAATTCACAAAAAAAATTGTAAATCACTTTCAGATATGAGAAGTTGATATTTTTCTTACCTCTTCTTGTTCCTCTTGCTCCGACCTATCTCTTTCTCTCTTCCGGCATCAGCAACGAAGGTCTTCCGACGTGTCTACAGTTGCTTCTCTCTCCACTACCAAAGGAGGCGTTCTTCTCTGCTTCTCTCTATCCATTGTCGAAGTCAGTCAGTGTTGGCAGCTTCTGGAGGATATTTTTTATCCACGTGGACTTACGTTTTCATTTTTTGGGTAAAAGCTTTGGGCCTTTTCTCGTTTTAACATCCGGGCCTTACTACAATATGGTATCAGAAGTGCAACCTGTTTCTTGAAGTTGATCTTGCCATCTTGACCAGTTCTTGCCATGGCAGAACACGACACTGATCCCGCCACTAATCCATCAAGCCCCTATTATCTCCATCCTGGCAGGCATTACCCTCATTTCCCAGGTTCTTACTGAATCCAATTACTCATCATGGAGCAGAAATCTAAAACGGGCCATTCTCTCCAAAAACAAAATTAAATTCATTGATGGCAGCATCCAAAAACCTGCCATAACTAAAAAATTATATGAAGCATGGGAAATATGTGATACTATGGTTCTATCTTGGATCATGAAGACCCTATCAACCCAGATTGCAGAAAGTGTCCTTTATGTTGATACTGCCAAAGATCTTTGGGAAGAACTCAAAGACAGGTTTTCTAAGGGAGATTATTTCAAGATTTCAGACTTATTACAAGATATTCATTCCATCAAGCAAGGAGAAAGAAATATCAGTCAATATTTCACTGACTTAAAAATCCTTTGGGAAGAATTACAATCTCTCATACCTATACCATGTTGCACCTGCATGAACCCCTGCACTTGTGATCTATCTAAAATCTCTCTAAAATACAGAGAAGTTGAACATGTCATTTGCTTTCTAAAAGGGCTCAATGACACCTATCAAACTGTTCGGACTCAAATCCTTCTAATGGAGCCCCTTCCTAACATCAACAAGGTCTTTTCACTTCTTATGCAGCAAGAAAGACAGCATCAAGACAGGGGAGGCCAAACTGATTCTTTCAAAATTTTAGCCAGCACATCTGACAAAAACAACTAGAGAGGTCAAGGTCGTGGCACTATTTCACGTGGTCAAGGAAGAGGAAGAGGGAGAAATCCCAATTATGGGAAGCAATGTTCCCATTGTCACAAGATGAATCACACCATTGACGAATGTTACTCTAAACATGGCTTTCCACCATGGTACAAGAAGAATGATCACCAATACAGTCAGGAAAGGGGAGGCCAAAATGAATGGAGTTATGTTAATGCTTGCAAAGAGAGCTCAACCTCTACCCATACCCAACACGCTCAACAAGAAAATCATAGTAATTCTATGCAGGTTTTTACTCCTGAACAGATGCAAAAGCTATTAAAAATGATAGAGGGTACCCAGATACAGAATACCCACAACATTAGTCAAGTTCAGAGAAATATCCCTGGAGACCTTGGAGACAACCAAGGTAATTTTTCCTGGATCATTGACAATGGGGCCACTGATCATGTGACACATGAAAGGAAATATTTTGTTACTTTCCAGAAAATCAAACCTATAACAGTCAAACTTCCAAATAATTTTGTGGTTATAGCCCAACACGCTAGAACTGTTCAATTTTCTGAAAATTTTATCATTTTCAATGTTCTTTACATTCCTGAATTTTCCTTTAATCTTATTTATGTACAAAGTCTAACAAGGGACTTAAATTGTACTCTAACTTTTTCCTCTAAGACTTGCCAGATTCAGGACAACTCCACCTTGAAGATGATTGAGCATGCTAAAGTTTTCAAAGGACTTTATTATCTTCAGTCTTTTCCTGTTTTTACCCAGCATTATGTACCCAAGATTGTTCTCTCTTGTAAACATGTTAGTGATGACCTATGGCACTATAGATTGGGACATCCAGGTCATAAAATCATAGAACAAATCTGTAAAAGTTTTCCATATGTTCAAATGCCATCTAAAATTGTTTGTGATATTTGTCATTTTGCTAAACAACATAAACTGTCTTTCTCTCAAAGCACAACTGCTTCTGTTAGTTGTTTTGATCTAATACACTGTGATATATGGGGACCCATTTCCATATCTTCTATCCATGGACATAAATACTTTCTTACCATAGTTGATGACTATAGTAGTCACACTTGGACCTTTTTAATGCACAATAAAGGATAGAATAGAGAGCTTTTACAGAATTTTATCCTAAAAATCAAAAATCAGTATGGTAAAACTGTTAAAACTCTTAGATCTGATAATGGGCCTGAATTTAATTGTGATAGTATGTATAATTCCTATGGTATTGAACACCAAAGAAGTTGTGTGGAAACACCCCAACAGAATTCTATTGTTGAACGTAAACATCAAGATATATTAAATAAGACTCGTAGTCTCCTCTTCCAATCAGGTATCCCTAATGCTTACTGGTGTTATGTTGTTTCTCATGCTATCTATTTGATAAATAGGCTCCCTACTTCTGTGCTTAATGGAAAAACTCCTTCTGACTTGATATATAATACTCCTCCCACTTATTTGAACTTAAAAACTTTTGGCTGTCTTTGTTTTGCCTCTACTTTAGAACATAATAGACACAAGCTTGATTCTAGAGCTAGGAAAGGTGTTTTCTTAGGATATAAAAATGGGGTTAAAGGATATATTATACTTGATGTTAATAGTAGAGAAATTTTCCTAAGCAGGAATGTGATTTTCTATGAGAATGTTTTTCCCTATAAAAACCAACAGAATAATGAGAACAATCATGCTGAAAAAGAGATTGAAGTTGTTTTTCTTAATGATTTCTGGTCTGGTCCTAACTATAATAGAAATCAAAACAATCTTGAGAATATAAATACTGAGCAGGAACCTGATCACAGAGAAACCACTAACACTAATACTGGAAATAATGAAGCTGGTGACAATCCTAGACGACCCACTAGAACAAAAAGGGTCCCTGGATATCTGAATGATTACATCCATCAGGTTAATCACTCTTCATCTAACTCTCTACATGCAAAGAATAATTACAAAACCCCCTATCCCATTTCCAGTGTTTTGTGTTATGACTCTTTGTCTGAAAAACACCTAAAGTACACTCTAGTTGTTTCTGCTGATAAAGAGCCTAAATCTTATAATGAAGCCAAAGAAAACCATGAATGGGTTACTGCTATGCAGAAAGAACTCAAAGCTCTGCAGGATAATGGAACCTGGAACTTAACTCAACTTCCCCCTGGAAAAAACTCCATCGGCTGCAAATGGGTTTACAAGATAAAGCATAAAGATGATGGCAGCATAGAAAGATATAAAGCTCGCTTAGTAGCCAAAGGATATACCCAACAAGAAGGTATAGATTTTCTAGATACCTTTTCACCTGTTGCTAAATTGACCACTGTCAAAATGATTCTGGCCATTGCTGCCGCAAAGAATTGGCATCTACATCAACTTGATGTAGATAATGCCTTCCTACACGGAGACTTAAATGAAGAGGTGTACATGGAACCACCACCAGGGCTGGATGTTTAGGAGAAAGGACAAGTTTGCAGGTTAACCAAGTCTCTATATGGGCTTAAACAAGCTAGCAGACAATGGTTTGATAAGCTATCCTCCTTTCTACTTTCTGTTAATTACACTCAATCTAAATCTGATCATTCTCACTTTATTAAGAAAACTTCTACAAATTTTACAACACTCCTTGTATATGTAGATGACATCATTTTAGCAGGAAATTCTATTAAAGAAATTGACCACATAAAGGTTCTTCTCCATCATGCTTTCCGGATAAAAAACCTAGGAGAACTGAAATATTTTTTGGGCTTTGAAGTTGCTAGATCAAAGAAAGGAATACACCTATGCCAAAGGAAATATGCTTTGGGCATTCTTGAAGAGACAGGGATGCTAGGATCTAAGCCTTACACAACTCCCTTTCTAAGTGACACAAGTTCCTTATACAAAAATGAAAATCACTTGACCAACCCTAACTCCTATCGCAGGCTAATAGGGAAGCTTCTTTGCCTTACTAATACTAGACCTGATTTGTGTTATTCAGTTAATCTCCTTAGTCAATTTGTTCATTCTCCTACTGATTACCACTATCGGGCTTTGCAGCACATGCTTAGATACATTAAATCCAGCCCTTCACAAGGTCTTTTTTTTGCTGCTGACTCTCATATCCAGATCAAAGCTTTCAGTGACTCCGATTGGGCAACTTGTCCCAACACTAGAAGATCTACCACTGGCTTTTGTGTCTTCCTTGGATCCTCTCTTGTTTCATGGAAAACAAAAAAAACAAAGTATTGTTTCCAGGTCGTCTACCGAAGCAGAGTATCGAGCATTGGCTACTACAATTTGCGAAATCCAATGGATCTCTTACATCCTACAAGATCTCAATGTTGAGACCACTACGATTGTTGTCCTCTACTGTGACAATAAGTCTGCCAGACATATTGCTCACAATCAAAGCTACCATGAAAGGACTAAACACATTGAACTCGACTGTCACGTTGTACGTGAGAAGATTCAAGCGAATCTCCTTAGTCTCCTACCGATTCGCTCCAACGAACAGCTTGCTGACATATTCACGAAGCTTCCTCACCGTGTGCGTTTTCAGTTTATCGTTCCCAAACTTGGATTGGTAAACATACACAATCCAGCTTAAGGGGAGGCTATTGATGTTAGTTTTCTGTTAAGATTACTTTGTGGTAGTAATCTATTAAAGGGTTGTTAGTCTTTCAGTGGTTTTCCCGTTCCCTTTCCTAACCTTTAAAAGGTTAGGTTTTTCCCCTCAGTTAGAACACACAGAACATACAGTAATTCACAAAAAAAAATTGTAAATCACTTTCAGATATGAGAAGTTGATATTTTTCTTACCTCTTCTTGTTCCTCTTGCTCTGATCTATCTCTTTCTCTCTTCCGGCATCAGCAACGAAGGTCTTCCGACGTGTCTACGATTGCTTCTCTCTCCACTACCAAAGGAGGTGTTCTTCTCTGCTTCTCTCTATCCATTGTCGAAGTCAGTCAGCGTTGGCAACTTCTGGAAGATATTTTTTATCCACGTGGACTTACGTTTTCAGTTTTTGGGTAAAAGCTTTTGGGCCTTTTCTCGTTTTAACATCCGGGCTTTACTACAATACAGTATAAAAAAAGTTTTGTGATAAGACCATGATAGACTCCAAATATTTGTATCGAAAATTGAGCATATTTAGTTAAGTAGTTTAAAAGCTCCCAAATCTATAAGCCAGGTGGTGGATAGAAATGAAAAAAAAGAGAAAAAAGTTATACACAGATAAAATATGAACAAAAGGTGAATAAAAATCTGCATACAAATAATAATTTGACACCCAAGCCAATAAATTAACAAGAAAACAGAAGTATGATGTAAATTATAGAGGTGAATAGAAGTTCAAGTAAAACTTTGAGCGACTATGTTATTATAAAAGCATTCATAGTACTTAATTTTAAGGTCAATGATATAAACATTATGTAATAATTAACATTTGCTAAATTTGTTATGATTATATTATACTAGATATTTGATAGAAAATATTGTAATTAAATTTGATCTTTTATATGATTATGAGCTGACCTGACCGATTGATAAATGATTTATAAGATATATAAGTTATATTTCGAGTATCTTGTAGATAGAGAAAATATCTTATTGTAGATTATAGATGCAAATGACAAATAATGACAAAATTATATATTTATCAAGCTGCACCCAAGCAGAATGGAAAAAAATAAGAAACTTCACTCCAATAAATGGCCCATTTAAAGAGAACATATCATTGTTTATAGATATATATTAAAAATTGGTGAAATACAAGGGTTCCCTTGAGTTCTAATTGAATGAGGTAATCTTCAATGCAAAGATCATAACATGAATTCTAATTGAATCTAAGGTAACCTTCATTGCAAAGGTCATAACATGAATTCTTACTTTAACTTTTTAGGTTCAGCATTGCAACTTTTGCTCTTATGCGAAAGTCTTTGAAGAACCATACTTTCATAATTTTTTACATGCATTTTCTATAATCTTGTTGTCAGAAAATATGTTTTCAAGACAAAAAAAAAAAAAAACTTGTATTCTTTTAACTTGATTTTATGGCATATGGGCATGTTGTAATATAGAGACATTTTTATAAGACTTGCATTTGATACTTGTAACCTCAAGTGTAACTGTTGCATTGAGAATGCCGTAAATAATCTGTTTGTCCAATAGCATCAGACCAAAGACAAAGTTTAGAGGCCACGCAAAAGAAATGGATTAAACAAAATTTTGGACATAAATACAAACAGTACGAGATCAAGATGTACACAAACAATGGCATGCTAATAATAATAAATAAATAATATGTACAAATAGAATCGTCTCCAATTCTTGCTACACTATTGCTCCTGAGTTAAGCAAGCCCTATAGTTTTTTCTCCTGTCAGGTAATGTGTGGAATGCAAGGTTAGCTTTTTCAGCTGGAAGTTGATCCTCCACCTTTGCTTTTACAACGGGCAAATCATCAGAGTAATTAGATAACACATTGAGCATAATTATCCGATAGGATATCGCCTAGTCGATAACTTAGTTATCTGGTGTGCCATGTCACGCGTTAGATCCAAAGCCGTGCAGAAAAATGGATACAAGTTGCAATCAAGCAAACTCTGAATGCTACAACACGAGCCAATGAATTATTTCTGCAGTCATGGACCTAGATGAACCCCAGCAACTTCCAGACTGAACATTGAAAATGTTACACGCAATGAAGGACAGAACTGTCATCGAAGAGTAAAATAATCAAAACGCCACTCAAACAGATAAATTACTCCAATGATTTGCACAAATGGATGCAATGTTATTTGAGTTATGAATGGAAACTTTATAAGGACAGACAAGTATGAAAACAGCCTTTTTTGTGTATAAATTCAGGTACCATGATAAAAAGAGAAAATTCGTGGAAATTTGAGACAGTATGCATTTACCTCCGTAATGCTTCATAGTTGAAGATAGCATGGTTAACCCTTCCGGCCAAGAACATGAGGAAATGAAGAACCAGAGTTCTGGGAAAGTGGCCTTTGGACAAATGAATGGTTTAGAAGTTGAGCAGCGGTGGGACGATCATTTGGATTAACTTGAAGGCACTGCAGGATAAAATCGGTTGCATCTCTCGAAAGGGAGTCAGGAATAGATGGTCGAATACCTTTTCCAATTCTAAATAATGCCTGCATCTGTTGTTTTAAGAGATTAATTAAAACTCAACCGTCAAAGCCAGCAATAATGCAATTTGAGATATATTAATAATGTCAAAAACCAAAATATTCTACCTAATATAAAACGCGGGACACCGAACATGGTCAAAATTCATAAGTTAATGGAAAAAGATACACAAACATCCATTAAAATATATTTTTCTTTGCCCAGTTCTTTTATTAAATATAAAATAGTAAAATAATATATTATAAATCACATCAGTATGTCTCTTTTGGGTGTTTTTTTACTACTTAATTGTATTTGTATCAGTACTCTCTAAGTTTACAAAATAAATGGTAGGAACCTTGACAATTTGGATTAAAAGTGGTAGCCTGAATAGTTACAAAACAGAAAAGTAAAAAAGAATGTAAAGGCAAACACATGAAACAGAAAAAAAAAAATTGTAGAATTAAAATCAGAAGTGAAATTGTGAGAACTGTAGAACCCTCCCTAGAGACAGAAAAAGCAAAATAACGTGTCGCATGATCACCCTTACTGTGAGCTAACAATAGTAACGTGAGTTAGTATCAATAATATGACATGTACCAATTCCAAATCACAGTACGGAAGTTGGCCTGTTAACATCTCCAGTACAGTGCATCCCACACTCCATATATCAGCTGGAAGCCCATATCCCGTATTCTTTCCTTTCACAACCTGCATATTTCAGATTAAGAAATTGATATAGCTATCAGTAAATCAAAAGACGAAACACCCAAAATGAGAAAATTTAAGAAAGTATTAAAAGCAAAGCGATGCTTATTTCTATATTTAAGAAGGCGATAAATTATTGAAACAAGACATGTATAATCACTACCACTATCAATAATTACATACAGCTGTTTATTACATTGATCAGGCCATATGTAAAAAGTCGGACAAAGCAAAAGAAAAAGGTAAAAATTCAACTCTTCATATCCTCTAATAATCTCATTGACAAAATGTGGCATGATCCAGTGTTGCTACGGAATTTATTTCGATGGAGTTCAAGTAATTCCTTGGATTCATGGTTTTAGACCAGTAGCTCATTGAGTGCAAAGAATTTTAACTGTTACAACGTAATTTCATTTATAAGTGTATAGTTTACAGATAAATGGGAGTGAGCAGAAACTAATGTCAGAGTCATGCATCTAGCTATTAACATAACCAGTTTGTTAAGGAAATGAATTCGAAGTTTGGAGCCATGTACACGCTCCATTAAAAGATTTGGCAGAAGAACCATTATAAAGTATTTCTATTTTGATCAAAAGTAAAGATTGAAGGCAAACCTCCGGGGCCATCCAGAATGCTGTACCCTTCATTGATTTAACGTCATTCATTTTGGTTGCCTGAAAAGCAAATCATAAAATGAAGTCAGAAAAATTGCAATGATAAGAAATTTAACATTACTCAGACATCTATACCCGATTTCAGAATATTCTAGAAATAAAAGAAACCCTTAAATCGGCAATCCCAAATAAAATATATTTTGCATACCTTGGCCAATCCAAAATCTGCAAGCTTGACAGATCCACTTGCATCCACCAATATATTTGCACATTTGATATCCCTTAAATCGGGGAAATATAATTTAGAAAATATTTACAATGATTGTTTCATCCCAATTACATAACTGGTACATGAATGCATAAAATAGGATATCAAATGAAACCCAAGCAATAACCCAAAGACAAAATCTGCTACTGAAAACTCCAAATCTGAAATTTCCCACATGTAACCATTCAACCTGACCTTAGTAAAGAACTTGATTTTCCTTTTTAATTATTTGAATTTGAAGCTCAACGTAACTAACAACTGGAAGAAAATAATAGGCCATCCACAAATACAGGACCATTAGCATCAAAAGGTAGTAGTTTGGCACGGAAATAATTGGACACCTTCTCCCCCAAGATTATTCTGTCCAACTCACTCCTCAACTCTCTTCTTTGGCCAAATAAGTAAAACGCATTTCAAACAATGAAAATAGAGCAATTGACCAAAAAATAAAAAACAACGCAGGCAAATAACAAGAAGAAAATAAAACAAATACCACAAGTTATTTACAAAGTATATATTGCAACTACAAGACAGGAGGCAAAAGTGAAAGTTCTTTTGAAGAAAGAAAAGCAAGAACAATAGAACTCTTGCCAGCATCGTTCTAGAGAAATGAACCATACCATGTGATTCAAAACCATGATTACCATGGAAAGTACAAGTCATATACAGCAAAGTGAAACAGGATTAAAAAAATAAAATAAAATATAGACTCACCTGTGAACCACATTTCGATCATGAAGATACTTCATACCATGCAGAATCTGTCTTGTATAGGCAGATACTTGGGAATCTCGAAGAGTATACTTTTGGTAGAGGCTTCTAAGGGAACCTTTGGTTACAAACTCAAGAAAGATATACAGCTTTGATTCATCCTGTAAAACATTGAGCAAAGTGTAAAATACAAATCTTTTTGAATTATTAGTAATTGCATTTTACGTTACTAGTAATTGCAGTCATGTGAATCCTTCACCATACAAACATTAGACTACATTTCATGGCCCATCATGACATCATGCCCTGACTCAACTACAAACATCCCGCTTATATTAGAAATATTGTAAGAAGTTTGAGTCTTTGAAATGCCATAGGACCTGATTTCATTGGCAAAATCTGTGATGGCAACTTATGGCAACTTCCAAATAGATTTAATAATAATAGTCAACAAGAAGAAGATATGAACTTGAACATAAAAGAAGAAAACGAGACAAAACAGCAAAATCTCAACCTGTAAACAGCAAGGAAATGTCAAAATGAGCATAAGAAAGAAAAGGAAATCAGAAGAAGAAAGTACCATTTCTGTGCCATAGTATTGAACAATATTTTCATGCTCAAACTGACTCAAAAGTGCTATTTCCTGAGACAGAATAAAAAGACAAATCTGAGAAAATAAACATGATGGGAGAAGCATGAAGAACAGCAACATTTCAAATGATCTAATGGGGTATTGCACAAGATAGCATAATATTTATCTGATAAAACTTTTCTTTTTCAAAGAAGTATTCCATTATTGGAAAATAGTGTAAAATTGTAAGCCCCTCACCTGCTCCAGCTGATATACACTTTGCTTTCCCTGAGTCCCCTGATCAAGCAATGAAACTTCTTTTACAGCAAAAAAGAATCCATCACTGCAGTGATTCAGAAAGCATAACTAACATGTTAGTAGATATCACTTGCACAATAACATAAATGTATGCTAAATCATTGTAAAGCTTGGCTTCCAATTTTGTACAGAAAATAAAATAAAAATCGAAGCAGCTACTTGATAGGAAGATGCTAAATTAGAAATTATCTTTTAAGGTGTTTTTGGATTTGACAAAAATATGGCACTACACAATATCTTGCCCCTGCCAAATCTAACTCCATTAATTTTTTCTATAGTTCTCTTTAACTAAGATTTTAAATATGTTTATTCCACTAGACGCCATCTGTGTCATTGCATCAATTTCACATAGTGTCCAAATGAACAAGATTAGAACTCAAAGTCATTTCCTAATCGGGATGAATAATAGAAAACTTGCAGAATTTAATTTCAGAAATTCTCTTCATCACTACTCCAAAAAAGGCTATCAACAAAGTATATTAAAAAAGACAATTGCGGGGAACCTACACAGCAAGGAACTATTGAGTATTATCATTAGGGTAATGGTTAACATCAAATGTAGAAAGTTTGTTTTTTTGCAAAGTGGAATAGCTTTACCAACCATTGCATAATTTAAGGGCTTGGTTAACAAAACCACTAAAAGAATTTAGGAAATTTATCAAAGAAAATCAAAAGCAATAGAAACTTCACACACTAATTTTCATCTCACGTCAAAAAGACATTGGACACAAAGACAACCCCACACAAAATAAAAGGGTCGCAGCCGTCGTGCTCTTTCTTCTGCATATCCTTGACAAACTATTTGAAGAACCAAAATCTGGAAGTTAGTAAACATGGCAGACATTGGATGAGATGGCAAAAAACCATTTTAGCCCGTCTTCAACAAAAAGGGAAGCAAATTTGAATATATCATAAGCCCTTGTGCTCCTATTCTGGCCAAATAGGAGAAGAAATGAAATATTTGATACACGGCAAAATATTTTCCACCTTCCCACCCAAAAAGAAAGTTTTCTTCAGGACACAAACTGACAATTTCTGAATCAGTTAGCTCAATTCAAAAGACGTCAACCTGCAGATTCAACGAGTTGGTTCAAGACCTACTGGACACAAGTGGGTAATATTCATCTTTAAAAAAATTGTGTAAAATCATTACTCGTGTTATCATTGGAACACCATAAAAAAGTATCAGTTTCTATAGAACAGCTAAGTCTTGCTCTTACTAATTCTGCTCAAGATAACCATTACCTACTCTTTATTTTGAAACATTTGAGTAAATATCGGATCCGGATACGTGTCGGACAGATGCGTATACAAATTGAAGTATCACCCATTTTATAATTTGACAGAAAAACATAACAGCACAGCCTTGCCTACTTTATTTTTGTATTCACACCCACACAGCAACATTCTAGAACTAACCTTCCTTCCCAATCATAAACTCCAAAACTACCAACGCATTAACCCCGCCGCCAATCCTATCCACGTCATTCAAAATTCAAATTGGAAATCTCCAAAATTGCATTTAACGTAATAGAATTTTAATAGTTTTAAAAACCTTTTCTACCAACTACCACTAAAGGAAAACATCACAACTAAGATCCAAAGCCACAATAGGAAAGGGAGGGAGAGGCAAGCACACCGCACGTGCTAAAGTGGACCAGTTTTTCTAATGCTGATAAAATATATTGGCTGAAGGAGTGAAAAAACTAATTGTATATCTATGTGGATCATTGAAATGTTTATATAATGCAGGTATGTAATTGTGCATGAACTCCCAAGTGCAAATCCCATATAATAATAATAATTTTAAATTTATAAATAAATAAAATAAAATAATAGATGATGATGCATAAGTGATAATGAAAAGTGAAGGGTGAACAGAATGCACTTACTCAGAAATTCCTTCATAAACGGTGCCAAACGAGCCACCCCCAAGAAACTCACCCTTCTGCCAACTTCCGGCGGTAATAATCCGCTTGATTCTCCCTTGCGGAGAAATATTGTTGGGGGTATGATCCGTTGTACTACTAGAAGAATCATCTTCGTTCGACGTGGAAAACGAACATGATTCCGAAAGCCCAGCCACGATCTCCGCAATCCTCGCTGCATTATCCACATTCTCTTCCTCTTCCCTCTTCGGGCTCGCTCTACCCATTTCCCCTTCTTCTTTCTTCGATACCTCCCTCTCTACTACCCCTAGCGGTGCATCATTCTCTTCATCCCTCGTATGCTCGGAGTGCTTCAACGATAACTCTTCACCTATCGGAGCCAAATCCCTCAAAAGGTCCCACGTGGAACACGAGCTATCATCCACCAACTGAACTCTAACCCCCGGCGGCGGCTTCAGCATCGGCGGACGAACACCCTTAATACCAGTGGTCGACTCATCTGCCTCCAAAACCCTAACCCCATCTCCTAATTTTTCACTAAATTCACCATCCTCTGGTGGTTTTAGTATTCTCTCCTCGTTTATGTTCGGTACTTCTTCTTCTTCGTCCTCTTCCTCTTCCTCGGGAATATCGAGGTTTTCGAGCTTCAGTCTCGGGAGGATATCGGAAGAGGAACGAAACTTCATGGCATCCCAGGCCGCAGCGGGAATAGAGAAGTCTTCTGGGCCGGAGAGACCCAAACTCCTACAAATTCGATCGAACTCTCCCTCGACGCCCTCGATTCGGAAACTGGTGCGGTCGTAGAACTCCATGGAGCGCGTGTAGAGCGCTTCGTCGGAGGTAGATGATCCGGAGTCGTATTCAGAGTACTTGAGAGCGTTGCGGCGCTCGAGCTTGGGCTTCCTCCGCGGGTTTTTCTGATCCATGGCTTTGGTGCGGTTGCGGTGCTCAAAAATCCGAGATAGGTGATGCATCTGAATCCATCTAAAACGACGTCGCCAATGGCTTGAGGAATCGATTTAGCGGCTGTGAAACTGAAGGGTTTGAAGAGATGGAGAGGGAGATTTGTAGTTTTGTATGATTCTTGTGTATTGGTGCGATGTTAGAAACGAAACGCGCGAGAAGAGGGACAAAGTAAACGGAGCTGACCAGAGAGGAATGGGGGATTGATCGAAATAGAAAGTGAAGAAAGACTGCACGCACAAGACCAGTAAACGTCGTTGAACTGGAAACACAAAACGCGGTGCCACATCGACGACCCTGGCATGACTTGGATTGCCCCACTGCATTTTTTATTTATTTTTTTCTTAAATCAGATGAATAATATGCAATAAATTGTTTTTAGAAATATTATTACCAAATATTAACTGAAATTCCAATCATGTCGATTCAAGATATATATGTATTTTTTTATTAATTATTTTTATTAAGGAATCTCACCGTTATTAATTATCTTAATCGATACCTGATTATTAATTACTTTTTTTAATTTTTCTTCACCTTTTTAGAAATATATGTGTTATAAATGTAGAGATGAGATCTTTCATAAGAGTTCGTGTTAATTTTTGTTAAGAATCTTTTCGGAATATTTTTATGGAGAAAATTGAGAGTGTTAGGTAGCTTAATGAATTTCTATGTCTAAACAATTAATGCCTTCACGTGGTTATTCAACATTTTCTTATTTAAAAACTTGATGTAGTTTTTAGCACAAGAAGTGTCGTTAACATTCAGAACAGTAATTATGAAATTTACAATAAAATAAGCTACTAGTTTTGAGACTATAAACAATATCATTTTACAATAGTTCGTCCTAATATACAACATTGACTGTCTAAGCCATTCTAAAAGGTTTACTCTATCAAAATCAATAACACACATAAAGTAAGAAACTTTATAAATTTAGACATATAAAATTTAGTTATTCAACAGAAATATTCCAAAGATTTCAATTATATGAAATCAAATATAATATTAGACTTAGATATGTTCAAGCCAATATTCTTTAAAGTATACAAGTCGGCCAATTACTCATGTTACTATAACATCCAAAATAAATAAATAACTTTACTTCAAAATTTGTATACACAATAACTTGTGCAAAATGTTAAATAAAAATATCATAATGTTAAATAAAAATATCATTTAGGTTATGATATGTTGGAATTGTGGTAAATTTGATTAAAAACACATACAAAATCACTTTTTTAAAGTGTGGATTATCATTTTTTTTAAGGGTTTATTTTGTATTGTGCAAACTTCTTAGGATATAACATGAAAGTGAGAGATTGTGTGCTATTTGGAGAAGCATAAAAGTATTTATACATAGAGTATAAGGTCATAAACTTTATGATCCACAAAAAGAGAACTTGCAAAGAAAGAAGTGTAACTTGCACTTGAAATCATTTGACTTGCACAACAAATATACATCACTTGGAGCATAAGAGTGTAATTTGTGACAATAGATCTACACCTCACGGAACTATACTGGAGATTAATAACAATCATGTAGTGTGGAAAAGAGATCTTGATAAAAGATTATGAGATGAATTGCATTGTGAATCTTTTTCCTATTTTAGTGTATAAGTAACATGTCCTGGAAAATTTGCATAATCTTTCAAAATGTTATTGTTTTCACAATAATCTTCCACATGTTGCAAAAGACAAAAAAGAGAAAGAACTAAAGAAGAAAATATTGGGTCTCATATAATATAATGTACCAGAGTTGGTATAATAAGTTAAATGAACCAATTCCAAATTGAGTAACTTAACACACATTGTAGTTGATATAGAAAACTATATGAGCTTAAACACTTAGTGTGTGTTAGGAGTTTATCAATCAAAATATACCCTTACAATTATTATTGTTATCGTTGTGACGTGCTTATTAGACGCGCTTACTCGGATTTCAGGAGTGCTTTAAAGATCTTGCTAACATCTCATGCAAGTGGTTCAACTTGAGACTTGTATAGGTAATTTCATAAGTGTATAATGAAAATCATGTCACCCATAAGAGATATGAAAATTATTAACACTTTTTTTAAGCTAAAATTCTCATCCAGCCTTGAATTTTAACTATAAAGTTTACCCTCTCAATAATGCATTGTCTAACACTCTCGCACACAATAAAAATAGACAAATTTGATTTTAGAACATTTTTAGTGCTACCAAAATTAACAAGTGACTTGTTTTTACTCATATGAACTTTGTTCATGGGATCTCTAATCAAGAGGTTAGGTTTCAATCAATTGTTTGTTTGCAAGTGTTTGAGTCTCATTTTCTTTGATGTTTCTAAAGTCATGTTTCTTCCTTGTGGTTTTGTCATGTGATTTATTAGATTTTATATGTCTTAACATAATCAATGGAAAATGTTCTACATTTTAGCACTTGCTTTATCAAATTGTAGCTCAATTTATATGTCTTGTTTTTCCATTTTAAGTTTTGTTTTTAGCTGTAACTAATGATAATTGACAATCGCAGTATATTGATACAAATGTGGTTGGTTTCACTCTTAGTTGAATGTTTGCTAAAAAGTTTTTCAATCATTCAACTTTAGTTCCAACCATCTCAAAAGCAACAACCTCTTTTTTTTTTGTTGATCTTGTAATAATTTTTGATTAACTAATCTCTTTGTAATCACACCATTCCCAGTGGATTTTATTTCACATCAAAGATTAAATTAATATCATTATACCATTCTAGTAACATGGGAAATTCATCATATTAAATGACATAATATATTGTACCTCTTAAATATTTCATAAGTCTTACTAATGAATCACAATGTTTTTTTTATTAAGACATTAAGTGTACATACTCAGTCTACTTATTGCACACGTAACGTTTGGTGTAGAAAAACTCATTAAATTCAATAACCTCTTAAATATTCAAGCATATTGAGGTTGAGAGATATATTTTTCTTTATTTTTATTTAATTTAGAGTTAGCATCATAAGGGATGCTTATTAGTTTGAAGTCGAAATATTCAAACTTCCTAAGAAGTTTCTCAAAACATTATTCTTGGGATAATAGTAGACTACCTTCCTTCCTTGTGATTTTAAATCCTAAAATCACATTGGCTTCTCCTATGTTTTTCGTTTCAAACTTAAATCCCATAAACAACTATGTCAAGAAACTATATCTTACCATGTACAAAAAATTAGCATCTCATTCACATATAAATATATACTGATTGTAAAAAAACGTGACCCACACAAATAATTTTACTCTTCAACTCATTGTGGGCATTTTTCATTAAACATTGACAAACTTTAAATAGGTGCAAATAGGGCTTTGGGACAAGCACAGATAATAAAAACTGACAATAAAATATCAACTAACTTAAAATAAAATAATACTCTCCTAAATAAAAGGGAAATCAAAAGTACCTATATCTATTTTATCTCTATCAAAATCAAACCAAATATTACTAAACCCAAAACTAATAAAATAAGATTTTAATGAATCCTTAAATTTAAGTTTATCCTAACAAAACTCTCCCATGAACTTAAGTTTTTCATTCTTTTCCCGGACCTCTTCTCCTTATTTTCGACCTCTGCTCCCAGGATTGTCTAAGCCTTGAGTGTTCCGAACTTCTCCCCTTCAGGTGAAACTTTTCCTGAAGCACTTGAACTGGTGGCTAAAATCTTCGTTGCCGGTGTGCCTCCAGAACCCGATCAAAGTCTTCAACCATGAGCTTTGATAAGTCCTTCGACTCCTCGGCGACGCACACAAAACTCCTTTTTGTAAGTGCTGATTTTGAATCCATGTAAAACCATTATTCTTCTAGCCAAGTTTCACCCTCAAAAAGACCTTTTGATCCAATCAATTGGGTGTAGTGTGTGAATTAGATGATGTGCAAAAGTTGATGAAGATCTATTATATATTTTCCAATGAGTTTGATAAGCACATGTGAGAGCAAACACTGATTTTGTGAACTTTGATTAATCTTTGATCTGGTTGTCATATTTCATGCAGGGATTAAACTTTTGAGATGTTAAATGTACCATGTCATGTGCATTTGAACTTTTGGAAATGTGTTAACTCTTTGGCAAGCGTACCAAATCGTTCTAAGTAATAAACCGGTAAGACCGGATATCGTATCCCAAGAGACTTGTTTAACACTTTACAATCGTACAATTAACTAACTAATTTAGACTAAAGAATGATTCCCTTTAATGTGAATTGGTGTAATGAAAATAAACATAATGCATAAGTAAAAAATTGAACTTCTTGTGGTCAAAACACTAAGAGATGAAGTGATTAGAGATGATATAGAATGGAGATGTTGGAGAATGATTTCATCTATTACACTCTCATGCAAATGCACATTACTTCTTCTTCATTAATATGCTAATGTCAACCTACTAAGTTACTCAAACCCAATCCCTTGGTGGAGAGAGCCTAGATTTACTCATTAAATCTCAATCCCTTGGCAACCTAACAAGTTCATCTGCATTAAGACTAGAGGTTTAAGACAACTAAAGGTCCTAGCTCTATCCCTAGACATTATTTCCTTTAGGTGTTTAGTCCAGTTCAAGGTTCACACAACATTTCCCGATATTAAGCAAACCCTAAAATCATACTATGGTTGATCAAGTCACAACAAGCTTTAAGTAAAGGACATAAACACTAGCAAATAATGAAAGAAGCTTAATTTCATTCAAAACAAGTACATTTACAATAGAGTTTCAAAGTTACATCATTCCCCAATAAAAATGAACTTAGCTCTCCATAGTCATGAAAAGCTTGAGCTTAATATGGAAGAAAATGGAAGAGATGAAGACCGAAGGAAGAAGAAATGAGAGTTCTCAGTGCCCAGAATCAGCTCCCACAGGTCCAAAAGGGTGTTTTCGAGCTTTAGCCGCCAAGAAGATGACACCCTCGTTGCATGAGAGCCTTAAATAGGTCTAGGGTGCCATGTCAGCAAAAGTCGCGCCCAGCCACCCTCTTGTAGGGTGCCCGGGTGCCAAGATTAAATAGAAAATGCGAAGCAAAGGACGCCTAACCCCCTTTTGGGGCGCCCAGACGCCATCTTTAGGCAAAAATGCGAGGCAAAGGGCACCCAGCCCCCTTATGGGACGCTCAGCCCCCTTCTCGGGGGCCCGGGCCTAATTTTTCTATATTGCATCTTTTTCTCTTTTTCTGCAGATCTGTTTGCTCTTGTAGCTTTTCTTGGGCTCTCACTCTTGATAGTTTGGATGTTCTTCCAAAACACACAAATTTCCTACAAAACTTGAGGAATTAGTGATGAAAACTTCTATTCACAAAGTACATGAAAGAGAGGATTAAGCATGTTTCAAGCTTCAAGAGAGTTGATTTAGTAAGAAAATTGCACCACAGATAATGGTAAGAATTACCGTTATCAAAATGCAAGTGATTTTTTTTTGTTTTGTATAGAGTCATTAACTTAAGAGATCATTTGTTTCTTAGTTTATTGTACAATTTAGATAGGTCTTGTTTGGTTGTTAGTTGTGTGTTTCATGAGGACATGAAAGAAATTCAAGTTTGGGGGAGTTTGATAAGTTTGGAAAATACATATTATTCATGCTTATTTACACTCTTAAATTTGTATTTATTCATGAATTATGTGTTCTCCTCATGGGAAAACGTAATATTTTCTTATCTTTTGTTATGTTGTTAGGTTAGTTTGTTTATTTTATATCAATGTACAGGAAAATGAAGAATCTTTGAGAATGAGAGTTGTTGTCAGGATCTTCTCGCTCAACCATAACATGTTCACTCATCTAAGAAAAAAATACTCACTTAGCGAGTGGAAACCGTTAATAGTGAAACAATTGAATTTTGTTCAACGAATACATGCCTGCTCGCCCAACGAAAAGTCAATTTGTGTGAGTGGTTAATTAGTCAAGAAAGAAAGGGAGAGGTAGTTTTGGTTGTGGGAACACAAAGAAACTCAAGAAATTTGTTAGAGATTACTCCAAGTGCATTAAGACGTTTTGCTTCCAGTAAATTTGTATGTTCTAGATGACTAGGAGTAGTTAAACTTCATTTTCATTAAGATTTGATGTAATGTACTCAACTTGATGTAAAGTTCCTGTGCGATTTATTCTTTGTTCATTCATATGCTTTATCTTGTATTTATTGTTTGAGATGGAATATTATAATATTTATAAGTATCTAATCATTGGAAAATGAATTGGAACTTATACATAGATAAAATAACTAAGTGATTTGGGATCTAAAGATAAACTCAATAACTTAGTCATTCTAAACATTTGAACTTAATGAAAATTGTATGTTAATTTGACTAAAGGATTTTCAATTTGACATATAAATTTAGAATTAGTCACTAAGGATTAGAACTAGTATGAATTTAATGTGAATGTTTGAACGAAACAGAGATATATTGTAGAGTTTTTATATAAATTGATTCATGAAATCCAATCATAATGAAACTTTAACTGAATTCGTTCACAATTTTTATAATTTCATTGTTTACAAATTGTTTATATCATGATGATACTTATATATATATATATATATATATATATATATAAGTATTTTTTTCATTTTTAGATGATTTATATAATTTAATTATATTTTATTTGGAAATAAAAAAATCAATATTATAATATAACTAACATATTTATGAAAAAAAATCTAAGTATAAATTTAGTTGTAGTTGTTATAAGAGTTAGAAAATCGTATTTTAGAATGAATAATATGTTTAAAATAACAATACTTGATTACTTTAATAATGAAAATTTAAAATATAAAAAGGATTTTTATAAAGGATTTTATCATCTTAAGACCATACCATCTTACTAAATACATTTCCTCACCATCAATTTATCTCTTTGAATATTGGAGATCACTAGAATGATCCATGTGACGAGCTATTCACTTTTGTTCGATTAGTTTTTTTAATATAGTAAGTTGGTTTCCTACCCCTTTCCTTTGTCTTTTTTTGTTTTTGCATGTAATCATTTTTGGCTCGTATGTAATGTTTGAGTCTTGTACAATAGTCTTTACTAATCAGTTGTCCTAATGGTGTGCGTTTGTGTCTTAGGGGAAGATAGGGCGTTTTTGTGCATATGATGGCCTTTTAGGGATTCTTAAACAATTTTTTCCATCTCTTAGGTAAGGGAAGCCAATTTAATTGTTTTAATGTTGTAAATATCTTTAAATTTGTAATGGCATTATTAAGTTGTATGATGAAATTGATTTGGTGAATTTGGTCTATTGGATGTTTGTTATGTTGAATTGTCTTGGTTGAGTTGTGTTAGTTGAAGAACTTAGGATCTGATCAATTGAGTCAATTGGTTTGTGCATTGACATTAAAACCTGTTTTTAACCAAAGTACTAAAAAGGGAATACCAATTTGAAGAATACAAATGCTTCTTGGTTCATAACTAAAAAGGGAATACCAATGTATAAAGTGTATTCTTTTAATTGCTTTAATGAAAAATACAAATGCTTCTTGGTTCATAACTTTATAATGTTAAATTCAATATATACTATAACAATTTAATGTCATTTGTCCATTTGTATAAATATAAATAATAGTACAACCTCAATAAATAATTAAAAGAAGTTAAAAACAATATTTTTAATATTAAAAAAATAAATATAACAAATAACATTGATAATTGCCTTTGATTATGAAAGATTAGGAAAATTTTATTGATTGCAATTTTCTTCATACTTCTAAGGAAAATATGAAAAAAAAGGACTCGAATGGTACGATCTCATCGTTACCTATAAAGAAAGGGACGATCTCGTAGATTTTGGTCTTAATGGAAAGAGAGTCTACTTTCATTGCGTGTTATAAAATCTGGAAAACTATTCAAAACTCATAAGGATTACAGAAAAACGACATTGAATAGGTCAAAAAAACCCAGATTCAGAAGCAGAAAGAGTTGTCTCGCATCCTTAGGTATTCACTACCTACCCACCTGAGTCAGTTTTGGATACACGTATCCATTTGTCAAAGGTCATTACAGTTTTTTCTTGAAATATGACATGGTCACAATAAATGAATCTATAAGATAAGATCCTTATATTTACAACCGAATGATATATAAAGTCAACATATCTAAATGAATAAAAAAACATTTATGATTACCTAAACCAATAAAGATAATTATCTTTTATCATTAGCCTTTAACGATATGTTCAATAATTTTATACATTGAATATTTTGAACTTTCGAACAAAATTTACATCTTTCTTTCCATTTCATGAAAGTCTAAACAAACGAAAAAAGAACTCGTTTTTTAAAAGTATCATTTACCTTTTACTAATAAATTAAATGTAAAAATATATAACAAAAACAAAAATATTTTACAAATTTTAGTATGGGAGTCAAACCTTACTTATTTCTTTTGTATATAACTAAAAAAGAAGATGTACCATAATTCATCAAAAAATTATCTCTAGTATTTGAAAGAAAATAATAAATAAAAATAGGGTAAAGACCTCAGTAGAATAAATAAAATGTTGAACACTTTGTCTATTATCTAAAAAATAAAGAAGAGACTTTAGGTTACATTTAATTAAAACTTTTAAAATTATAGATCTAAATATTATTTCAGAAAGATACTTATTTAATAGCTAGGAGTGAAAAAAAAATTGTCACAATAAGTCTATAAAGATAAATTTATTTTGATTTTTTTTCATTTTTATCTTTTTAATTATTAGTTTAAATTTAAATAATTGTTCATAATAAAAAAATTATTTTTAATTTTATTGTTTTAATAATTAATTTTTGAATTTAAATAATTATTCATTATAAAAGAATTATTTTAACTTTTATCATTTTAATAACTACTTTACAAATTTAAATGACTACTTATAATAATTTTTTTTATATATTATTATTTATAATATTTTTTATTTTAATAACTAAATTTATTTTATCTATACCTATATTTGTAATTATATTTGTAATTATATGTGCCTTTTATTTTTAATTTTATCTTTTTAATTATTATTTTAAATTTAAATAGTTTATAAATTTTAGGCAACTAAAGTATTAAAAGTTTTGCAGGTTTTACTGTGCATTGTTATTCACGAGTCAGTTTTATGTATATTATTGATACAGTAGGTAGTCGGTCAGATGCACGTTTGTATGTATATATATTTTTTTTCAGGAATCATGTGTGGCAAGTGTGAGTAAATTTGTGACCTAGAAGACCCTAATATAAAAATATCTATCAGAGCATAAAACGCTAATTTCTCTTTTTCTTTTTTTTTTACATTTTTTTTTATTCTCCCACCTCACTCTTGTCCTGCCCTGAAGAGAACTGCACGAAACGAAGTCTAAAAGAACGGATCCCAATAAAAAACTGTGAACCCTAACCCTAGAATACGGGGCTTATCGTCTGCTTCCTTTTTCGATTTGTTCTCTCCCGAACCACCAGGTACGATAGGGTTTGTCACTGAATCTTCACTGGCGAACGCGTTAGGGTTATATCTGCAATTTGTTAAGCTAGGGTTTGGATTTATATGATGGAATGCTCCGCTTCCTGTGTACCTTGTTGTTGCCGGCTATGACCGGGGGGCGATGTCTCCTGTTGAAGGACATGGCAGAGGAAGGGGATGCCGCTGCCGTGGGGAGGCCTTATCGGTCTGATTTTGTGGCGGAAATTACTCGTGATTTTTCTGTACGTGAAATTGATTACTTGTCCCAGGCTAGGAAAGCGCTCTCAGAACGTTCTCCCTTTGATATTGCTGAAGAAACTTCCACTTCTGCTGCGCTGACGCTGCCCAGTGGGTTGGCTGGCCTGCTGAACAGACAGACTGATAACAGGAGACGTCCTAAGAAGTCTCATTCTGGTGGGCATAAGAGGAAATCTTCGACTAGGGCAAACCAGAAGAAACCCGAGGATTCTAACATTTGGATTGAGACTGAGGAGTACTTTAGAGACTTAACCTTGGCAGATATTGACTTCTTGTTTGAGTTCTCTCGCACTTCTAGTTTAGCTTCTCAGGACTTCTCCATTCCAGTATTGGGAAATGTTCCGACATACAATGCAGTTCGAAGTTATAGCGAGAATGAAATGGAGCCTGCTCCAAAAGTCAGCGTAGGAGTCAGTGGTGAGGATGAAAAGAAGGGTGATTTAGTGGCTATTGAGGATGCAAAGAAGGTTGGTGAAGCTGTGGAAAGTGAGGATGGATTGTTGGTAATTGAGGCAATTGATTATGCTGATGTTGAACAACCATGTCCTCAGGATGACGGGAATCAAGACAGTTCTGATTCTGCTATCAGTTTAGAATGGTTTTTGGGACGTAGGAATAAACTTTCTTTAACTTCTGAGCGTCCCTCCAAGAAAAGGAGGCTTTTGGGCGATGAAACTGGTTTGGAGAAAGTTATAATGTCTTGTCCTTGTGACGAGGGTCAACCGTTTTGCCATTACTGTGGCAGAGGAGACACTGGCAGTGACTCCAATAGGTTAATTGTATGTGCGGCTTGTAAAATGGCAGTTCACAGGAAGTGCTATGGTGTGCATGAGGGTGTGGATGAGGCTTGGCTGTGCTCCTGGTGCAAACAAATGGGCGATGTTGATGAATCAGTGAATCCTTGTGTTCTTTGTCCAAAGAAGGGTGGTGCATTAAAACCAGTTTATAGCAGTGTGAAAGGTGCTGGCTCATCTGCATTTGTGCACTTATTCTGCTCTCTCTGGATGCCTGAGGTTTATATAGATGATATGGAGAAGATGGAACCTGTTATGAATGTGGGGGAAGTCAAGGAAACCAGGAAGAAATTAGTGTGTAGTGTTTGCAAATCAAAGTGTGGTGCATGTGTTCGGTGCAGCCATGGTATGTTTCGTTATTGTAGCATGCAATTCTCAATTCTTAGGCCAAATTTTCATTGTTTTCTAGTTATGACTTAAAGCATGTCTGTAGACCTTCTGATTTGGCTTTCACATAGCAATGCTTTTTAAGGTCACATAATTTTGTTTGTCTGTTGCCTTTTAGTCTGTGTGCAAGGATTGCTGGGTTACTTTCTGCTAAGATGATTTGTGTATTAAATTAGGTATAGTGAAGTTGAACACAATTTAAACTCTTCAATCTGCAATTTTCTTACCTTCATAGATTAATTATCATGGTTCAGGCCAAGCATTTTAATATCTTTGCCTGACATTTTTGTGCTGTTCATTGAGTACTTGCATCCCCAAATTTATTCTTAGAAACATTATATTGATTAAAGAGCTTTAATTTTTCGATTGCAAAATGATGATTTAAATTGATGGCATTAATCATTGTGTATGATTTGAGTTTAAAATATTGCTTTGGTACTTTGGTTCAACATTAGAGTTGTATTATATGACATGGCTTCTTCGAGTGTACAAGGGTTTTGGTTATTTATTATGCTCTTTGTCTCCTTGAAAAACACACTTTTATGTTTCTAATTGTAGTACATTGTTATTTTGTTTTAAAACGTCCCTGGTCCTGGATAATTGTGAAATTAGGTTGAAAGGTGACGTTCTTTCCATTTTTCTTAAGACAAGTGTACAATTCAACTTAAATTGATTATCCTAATCCTTGTTTTTGAATATTACATATTCTCAGCAGTGTCTGACTTGGGCAATTGTTGATTATACCTAATCTGTGTATGAAATATGCTAATCAAGATTTTGAAATTAATTTTTGTAGTTGATTAATTTTTTCATGGTTCAAGAAGCTGTCAGTCATTAACGTGACTTGCAATAAAATAGGACTTTGGTCTACACTTTTTTTTCCACAATTTTTTTTTTGTCTTTTCCTTCAATGTGATTTTGGGAGGAACTGAAGACACGGAAATGTGAAGTTTTGTTGGGGATGCACGTATTAGTTACCAATGTCTGATGGTAAACTTCATAATATAAGCATCTTTCGCCATTTCTCTTTTAACTACGCAGCATGCGTAATTTGAATTCAAATTTGGGCTGTGTGTGTTAAACCTGCTTCTGTTGATATTCCATTGACTTTTCTGTTTGAGATTGGACCATTGAGTAAACAAAGAACTTCTTTGTCATATCATTAAGTATTTGTTTTCCCTTTCTATATTCTTGTTGATAATGGACCTTTAGTCCAAAAGCCCATCTTTCCTCGTTTAGGAAGGTTGGAGGTGGGGATTACAGAATTTGGGGCAGTGTTACCAATGGGGGAAGGGCACAAATTTGCCATATAAACAATCCATTGTAGTCTATGGTGCCACCATAGCTCCCTTCACAAATTGCATATGGCTAGCGGTGAAAAATATGTCACACCACTCTGCCTTGGCTGCAATGGCGTCACCATTTTAGTGCACCTGCTCTACGAAATGTCAATAAGATAATTGGGTTTTTTTATATTTGAAGGATAAAGTTTTAGCATGTTCAATTTTTTTATCAACCTGTTGATACTCTGGTTTGTTATTCATGAGAAAACAGAACATCGATCATCTTGATATTTTCTGGTGAGGAATATTTAATGGCGTTTCAGTTTTGATTTTATCTTTGTACAAGTCTCACTGATTCTTGACAGGAAACCCATATAAAATAAGCTAAACGATATATAAACCATTTAGTGTTGCTATTGAAAGCTGGATAATTAGGACTTTAAAATGATTATATCAACTACTGCAGATAGGTGTTTTATAAGTTTATATTTTGATCTATTGCAATTTGTATATAGGATTTTGGACTCCATCTTGTTAATGTAGTATTTTCTGAACAGGCGGCGGAATTATGCAGCTTTTCATTCTATTTTTTTTTCTCCCTTTTATTTATTATTTTTAGCCGCGATGAATGATAAATGTCTGGGATTTCAATAAGTTTTACATTGGTTGCTAAAAACTGCCCAAAAATAGGAATGACTTCTCTGTTTTCTGTTTTTATTAAACAAACTCAGCATATCCTAATCTTTTATTCACCATTTTTTTCTTACCTTCCCCAGCGAGGTTTGGAATAGTGTAGTGAGTAAAGTTTTACAAGTATAGTACACAAACGTGTTCCTCATAATTAATGTGTTTGCTAATGGCAATTGGGGCTTCTCCCAATGCAGCCGATCTCCTTAACCTAGGTCTGAGTCCAGCTACAGGATCATAGGTGTGGAAAGTAGATTGCATAATTTTTAGTTGAGTGAAAAGGGTCATTGTAATACTAAGAAGAGCATTGAATGGAATTATTACGTGGGATCTCATGCCAGGGGTGGAAATAAGGCAGGCCAGACCAGACCAGACTTGACCTTCGTTAAAAAAAAGTTTGAACCCCTAACCTATTTATCTCTTTTTAAGCCTTTTTTAAAAGTTCTGGTCTGATCTGTATGAATGTTTAACCTGACTTGCGAGATTGTTTAATAGTTAGTTTTGTTATAAAGTCTGTAAAGGGCAGTGTTGTATTTTTGTCCTAAATAGTCCCATTGGTTATTATTATGCACTGAATGTATTGTGTGTGTGTGTGTATGAGGTATATGTTATGCATAATCATGTGTATGTATATATAATATGACTTTGATTTACTTATTAGAAACCTATTTTGACCTTAAACAAAGTAAAATTTATCTTTTAATAATGTTATAAGTTTGACCTTTTATGTAGGTCGATATGCTTAGTAATTAAGAAAGGTAAATAAATATATATGATTTTTGTATATTATATCAATTTTAATAATAACAAAATAATAATAATACTATACAAATCTTATATATATAAGATTTTTGAATAGCCTAATGCTTTACTTTTTTAACCAAATAGATAGACTTAGATAGACTTTTACAAAAAGCCTAGGCCTGATTTCTTTTCTAAAAGAGTCTAGACTTGCTTGAGCCTGTATAGGGCAATACATAAGCTGTCTGGCAACCTGACCTATTTCCATCCCAAATCCCACATCTTTGAGCATGTGGCCTATAATTCACTCAGCCCAATGATATCACGCTGTTCATGTGGCTGACTTTGCTTAGGGGGTATTTATTTCATGGTAAAACATTTTATTCCCAGGAATCATATTCCTACGAATATTATACCCAAGAATATTATTCTTATAGACATGTTTGGTTGGCATTTAATAATTTTAGACTGAAAATAATTTTTATTAATTAAAAAAATGAAATAACGGTAGAAGAATGGTTTGTGGATTGGTTCTAATTATAGAAAATAACTTCCATTCCCATGGAAATATGAGATACCCACTCCCTTCTCATGGGAGTGGAAACCAGTTAACACGTGGGAGTGTAACTTTCGCAGGAGTAAGTAGTTGTCTGGAATATATTTTCATAACCTCCTAACAAACATGAGAACAATTGTTCCCATCCTCAATGTTCTTAACACGTTAAACATGCCCCCTTTTATGCCTTGCAGCTACAGTTTCTAAATAGTAAATATTTCAATTTATGTTCTCGTTTTGGTCTCTTGAGTTGTGTTTGTAAGTTGTATTCTTAGCTATCTTATTCTCCTCACATTCTTGCAACTTGCAAGTCATTTCTTCTGTGTGGTATTTTCAGGAAGCTGCAGAACTTCTTTCCACCCTTCATGTGCAAGGGATGCGAGACATAGGATGGAGGTTTGGGCAAAGTATGGTAATGATAATGTGAGTAATCTGTCTTTTTTTGGATAATGCCCATTTTCCCCTTTCCAAGAAGAAAGTAACAAAAATATAAGCAAAATGTTGAATATTAATATTGGGGCTCCTTTTTTTAGTGACAACTGTCTAAACTGTTGTGCTACTTATGTGTCATGCAGGTTGAGTTGCGGGCTTTTTGCTTGAAACACTCGGATCTACCAGAGAGCAAAAGCATCTTGCCACAGGAAGCCCTTATAGAGGTTAGAAATGAATTTTCAGAAGCCAGTGACCTTCCAGTGACATTGCCAGTGAGTGGTGAACACAACTTGAGAGATTGCAGGAATGGAGGATTAGTCTCTGACAGTAATCCAGACAAATTGAACCATAATGACGAACCACCAGATGGAGGATTACCTGATTGCAGGTTAAGTGATCACATGTTGGGATGCGGTGCTGTGCCCCAACAAAATGTTGAAGTGGCAGATAGAGGGAATGAGAATGCTGATGGATCTGATTCTAACAGTTTTGCTCTAGTTTTGAAGAAGGTATTCTGCATTATATGTATATCCATACATGTGTTCGTTTTGGATAAAGCTATAATTTTGTAAACAATTGATCTTATTCCATGTTTTGTTTTAAACTGACATTCACTCTTTTTTGGTAGTTGATTGATCGTGGAAAAGTTAACGTAAAAGATGTAGCATTGGAGATTGGCATTTCACCAGATACATTAACTGCAAATACAAATGTAACGAATGGAATTTCTCATGTTTTCTTTTTGGAAAATTATCATTCTTAGTATAATATTTGTTTATTAATTTTATGTCCCAATCCTTTTTCTTGCAGGAAGCTTATATGGCACCTGGTATCCGACACAAAATAGTGAATTGGCTAAAAGGCCATGTATATTCCGGTGCATTTCAGAAGGGTTTAAAGGTCAAATTCAAACCAGCCAATGCATCCAAAATTGATAGTGGAGCCACGGATGGCTCTGATACTTTACCAATATCAGACTCGGGTTTGCTGGATCCTGTTGCTGTTAAGTCGGTTCCACCAAGGAGGAGAACAACCAATAACATTAGGATTCTGAAGGATAATAAAGTGATATGTTCATCTGACGGGGTTACAAGTGAGAATGGGATGCCGGTACACATGTGCAGAGTAGGTCAGTCCAACTGCGAGAATCCAACAAGTTCCAATGAAGCATCCATCCCCAATGCAACAGAAACGGTAATTTTACTTTTATAATTTATTTTGCTTTGTTTCTGAGTATTTAAATATTATTTAATACATTATTCTGAATGATTCAATACTTTAAGAGTAACAAAGAGTCTGAAACTTTGTTTTCGGATTTGGTAATAGATTGGCTAGTTTTTTTTACCTGGTTCTTGAAGTTTGAAATCTCATTAATGACTTAACATTATCCGTATTATTTGTTTTTCACCATTTATTACTTTGTCCATCTTGAACCACATGGCGATTTTTGTTTCGTTCTTCCCTTGCTATCTTTGTTACCCCTCTCCCAGAACATTGTTAGCATTTTTGCAAGGATTCTCTAAATACACATTATAATTCTTTCCAATTTCAAAGTGAGCAGCTTCTTTCAATCATTCATTCATTTTTTACACCTTCTCTATTGTCTGATGGCTCACCTGTTGTTTGGAAATTGATTAGTGTTACCACCCTGATTTTTGTCACTCCTAGCCTGCCTTAGTCATGGCCTCTTTGGGGGTTCTTCAAGGCTTGGGCAATTCTCACTTTACAAGCTACTTTTGTGAAGTTGAGTTAGACTAAGTCATTCTAAGATTTTTTTTTTCTCCTGCCGGTACTGCTTCTGCCTTGAGAAATCTCAGTTGTGTTTATACTCATTATAATGGTCTAAATTGTCAATTCAATTTTGATGGTGCTTGTGAAATTTCATGTCTTTTCTATAATTGTTAGTTTAGGTCAAATTTTAGTTTTTGGACAGATGTATTTGCTTTGTTTTAAATTTGTTTCCAATGTTTGATATATCATTGAACATTATGGTGGCTGCCAAAAGCTTAATGCAACTGCTCTTTTCCCGGCTCGGGACAGCCAACTGAAGCCATTGGCATTGCATGCACAAACTGAAAAGACCTTGAGTAAGGATTATACTGCGAATGTGAGATGTGGGTGATGTTAAACCCCATTGCTGGAAGAATAAGTAGTACTTTTGAGATTTTGGGCTGTGGGATGATTAGTGAGTTAAATTCCTACAAATAAAAAGGGGGTTCAGAAGGACGCTTATATTGTGATTTTATAGGAAATCTAGATTGATGTGGAGAGTCTAGTTTCTTGATCCGGTTTTTAATCCCATTATTTTTAATTCTAATCCAGTGTCAGTGGGGTCACATTTTGAAATTTGGAACTGGTTTTTTGAAGCCACAATCTTTGATCTTAATATAGATTTTACTCTCCGTTGCATGAGTTATGTTTAGATGATATCAACAACTGCTTTTTGTAATTAATTTTTGTGTGTAAGGTGTGATGCTTAACTGGAAAAATAGTGTTGCTTGCTTTTCTTCTGTGTTCTTTGTTCTTCTTTCTTGATCTCTCTACTTTCAAGAATGTGTTTTGCCTGACTATTGAAGTACTCTATCTTTGTGACATTGTATGACAATTTCATTGTAAGGTAGAATTGTTTGGGTTTATGAGCTTCACGTTATCTATATTTTTGGTCTTTAGTTGTTTTGGAATGGGATTTCTAATTGGACTTGTGTGATGCAAGGACAAGACGTGGGCAGTGTATAAAAAAGAAACTATATTATGAATACGGATATGATAAAATACCCTTCTTAATAAGGCCATCTTGATGTTTTTCTTGGATGAACTTGATGAATGGGGATATTTTTACCTCTCTAATCTTAATGATGAAAGAAATGAAATAGCAGAGGGTATACTTATGTTCTCAATCCACTGGTTCCCCCTGTTTAATTACCTTTTGGCAAATTGATGAAAGAATTGTCTCGCTAATCTTTACATTACAATTGTGAAGGCTTTCCTTTTCCATCTGCTCCACAGAAACCAAAATAGGAAAAACTATCATTTTTTAACTTAATTTATTTTTAATGCAGAACTTATCCAAGTATGAGGATATTTTTCAAGAAGTTCAAGGTATGGCTATAATAACTGCCCTTTTCAGAGTTCATTAGTTACTTCTTCGTAGTATTTGGCAATTTCTTTCTAAAATCCCCTCCCCCTTCCCCTTTCCATTATCTTTCTTTTAACGAAAGATGATTATTTTGTATGATTAAAACATTGTTTTTAAACCTTTTGGTTTGCTTTTAATTGTATATGTCTGAGCCTCTTCTGAGTAATCTTATATTGAGTTATTGTCAATATGTTTTTTCCTCTTGCTGCTCTATGTTTTTTAAAGTATGTATACTCATTTTTGCAGAGAATGCTGATAAACCTCACAAATCCTGCTTATCTGGGTACGTTTCAGAAGACAAGTGTAGTGTTTGTTTGCAAAATCCTTCTACGCTTTGATATCAGCTATTTCTTGTTCTTTCTGCTTCAGAACCATCTGAATTTGCAAAGTGGATATTTTATTTATTTGCAGCATGTACTGTTTTCTGTCTCTTATGTTTTAGTTGATGTTCTTTAATGTGAGGACTTACATAGGTTGGCATTCTTCTTTAAAGCCAATTTTAATTTATTTGAAATGCAGAAAGGGTGCAATCTCTAGTTACATTCATCCATTCATCAACAAGAAATTGCTGCAGATTCAGGATGGGGTGCCCTTGGAGAATGTTATATGTGAGATTAATTTAAATATTCTTTTCAGAGGTGTTTGGTATGGCTGTTCCAATTCCCTAATGTATATATAAATCTGTTTTTGTATAATATTTGGGTATATGATATGTGAAAATTTTCAATTCTCAAAAGTATGTCAAAAGTGATGTTGGTGTGTGGTATTTTTATACCCAAATATAAAATAAACAGGTTTCTATGTGTTTAGAAAATTAGAATGAGGCACCTTAGTTGTTTTCTTTAATATCCCTTTGGAATGGTCTAACAAATTCCTGTCTCAGCAGGTTCAACTGACAAGGGAAATTCGGGTTTGGTTGAATCCTTTGGAGCTAGTGGCTGCTCAAATAGCCAAAATCAGAACTTAACTTCCAGTGAAATATCAAAGCCTGACGAAGTAAAGAGGGAGCAATTGGTTAGGACTAAAAAAGTGGAAGTTTTGGAATTTTCTCCCCAAGATGAGTTGGAGGGGGAACTTGTTTATTTTCAATATAGGTTATTGCAGAATGTGGTTGCAAAAAGGAGGCATATTGGTGTGTCTCATTCTTCCCAAATTCCAATCAATTCCTTGTTTTTAAAATTTAATTTGAAGTTGGTAATATTGTTTGGAACCAGGAATTTGTTTTCTCTCTTTGTTAAACATAGAGCGATAGTCATTCTTGATTTTGTAATTGCAGATAATCTAATCTATAGTGTTGCAAAGAGTTTACCACATGAGATTGATAAGGCACATCAACAAAGATGGGATGATGTTATTGTTAATCAATATCTACGTGATCTTAGAGAGGCAAAAAAGCAGGGCAGAAAAGAAAGAAAGCACAAGGAAGCACAGGCAGTATTGGCTGCTGCCACTGCTGCTGCAGCAGCATCTTCTAGGTCATTCCGGAAAGACACATTAGATGAATCTATGCAACAGGAGGTCGTAGATACTTTATTCTCTCCCTCTTTCTATAATCAACTAGTTGTATTGACAACACAATATTATCCTTTTTTTTCAGAATTTTTTAAAATCGGACCATTTAAATGGAAGGGCGGGTGCTTGTTCTCAACCAATGCCTCGAGCTAAAGAGACGCTTTCAAGAGTAGCTGTGACTAGAACTTCATCAGAGAAATATTCGGATTTTTGCATGCCAACCTCAGATTTTTCTAAGGAGCAATGTAAATCATGTGATATTTGTAGACGATCAGAGACTATTTTAAACCCTATCCTAGTCTGCTCTGGTTGTAAGGTTTTAGGACTCATCCCTGGTCTTTTTTCATTTATTTGTTTCTCTTATCTATGTTCCACAGTAATTGTTATTCTGTTGCAGGTTTCAGTCCACTTAGATTGCTATCGTAGTGTGAAGGAAACGACAGGTCCGTGGTATTGTGAATTATGTGAAGATTTGTCATCTAGAAGCTCTGGAGCATCTGCCATCAACTTTTGGGAGAAACCTTATATTGGTGTGAAATGTGCTCTCTGTGGTGGTACTACCGGTGCTTTTAGGAAGTCTTCTGATGGTCAATGGATTCATGCTTTCTGTGCTGAGGTTAACTATTTCCCTTTGATTTTTTTGGGAGATTGTTCTTTCTTTCTTTAATTCCTAAGTTTAGCTAAGTGGTAACTTGTATTTGGAATACTTTCTAGTGGGTTTTTGAGTCTACGTTCAGAAGAGGACAAATAGATGCTGTGGAAGGAATGGTATGGGCCTAAACTCTAATTCTTTAGTTTGGAATTCCACCCTCCTCGCTCTTGCTTGTTAACATGGAAAAAGAATTGACCTATCTTTACTAACAGCTCTCGGTGTTCATTGTTAAATGCCAGGAAAGTGTGCCAAAAGGCGTTGACACTTGTTGCATCTGCCATTGCAAGAATGGTGTATGCATGAAGGTAATGGTAACATAAAAAAATTAATTTTCTTCTTTATCCTCTGTTTCATTCAATAAGCTTTTGAAATTAACGTTTTTATTTGAAAGTAAATGTTTAAATGGTGAATGCAGTGTTGCTATGGGCATTGTCAGACCACATTCCACCCATCATGTGCTAGAAGTGCTGGTTTGTACATGAATGCAAGGACTGCTGGTGGCAAGGTTCAACACAAGGCTTACTGTGAAAAGCATAGTTTGGAGCAAAAAGCGAAGGTTAAGTTTTACCTCTAGAAATAACATGTACTTTGTTTGTCTAGCTTGATCGTTTCCTGAGTTTGTGCTCCTAATTTTATTCAGGCTGAAAATCAAAAACATGGAATTGAAGAGTTAAAAAGTATCAGGCAAATTAGGGTGAGACTTCGTTTTTTTTTTTAATCAGCTTCCTCATTATTATTTGAAGGACTTGATAATAGGATGCATTGTACGTCGAACTTGCACGTTCTATTTTGTAGACATCTAAGCCTGCTTAAAACATTTTGTCGTCTAAATTCTATTGGATAAAGATTCAGGCTTGGTCCTAATTTTGGTTGGGAAGGTTAGTCAAAATGTGATGTAATGATGGTATCATTTAGTGTATCTTTTAATCCGAGTTAAACCAACATTGCTGGGTTTCTCCTCGGTGAAGAAGGGAGTTAAGAATGTGAACATTACTCCTATATTTACGAGTGGTTTGTGGGCTGTTATATAATCAAGATGACTATTCCCACAATTTTTTTTGTTGTCCTTAAATATTCTGCCAGTTTTTGTGTAACAAAAAACTCCATCTAGGATATCCTCACAAATGCTGGCTTCTTTTAATTCGTTTGACTGACAATGATCTGATATGGATGGATTAACTATCTGGCTAGTGATAGCATGAGGAAGTGGCTAGTGTTCGTTGCACACTGAAATCTGTAGCAGTTGCTGTGGGGTTATGGTTTTGGCGGGGTTGAAATATGTTGCTGCTTCAGTTGTGAGCATCCCTAGGCCAGTGTCTCCGTAAGGGGGACTTACCAGAAAGGATGAGTGAGACATCATATGTTGAACTATTAAGACAATAACTTAGAGTATTTAGATCCCATATTAACTTGAGATTTGGCCTTAGTACAGTGTGGGTAGTCCCCACCTTTCAGACCAATTTTGCAGAGATGAGTTAGGTCCTCACTTCTAAGTCCAGATTCTATGAAAATTAGTAGTGCCTTTATACTCACTTGAGTGCATGACATGCTGATGTGTGGCTCTTTTATCTTTAACAAAATAAATTAAATGGTTGTTAGAAACTCCAAATTGCTAGCAATCATGACCAACCATAACATGATCTGTGGAAAAATACAACCTTGCTTGTATTTTATATAGTGGTTGTGTTGTGTGTGTGTATAGAGGGTCATCATTATAGTTATTTGTGCATAGTATGATTTTTCTGTTTTGAAGTCTGTCAGTGCAATTGATGTTAGGAATAATTTGAAGTTTATCAAATAACTTATTCTTCCTCTGTGTTTCTGAAACAGGTTGAACTAGAGAGATTACGTCTCCTTTGTGAAAGAATTGTCAAACGTGAAAAATTAAAGGTAATCATTTGTCAAATTTGCCATAAGAATCTCAATTGTTCTTACTTTCTTTCATTTGGCAATTATTACTGATGAAATTTAATTGCCATTCTCAGACTGATATATAGAATCTCTATGTAGCATTTTCGACTAGGTTTTAGATTCTCATGTTTGGATTTTCTTTAACTTTGTGTCATGTATGGCGATTTTTATTTACTTCTTGTATTGTGGGTATTTACAGCGGGAATTAGTACTATGTTCACATGACATACTTGCCTTTAAGAGAGATAATGTTGCGAGGTCTGTGCTAGTTCATAGCCCTTTCATCCTTCCTGATGGTAGTTCAGAATCAGCTACAACGTCTCTAAAAGGGAACACAGAGGGATACAGATCATGCAGTGAACCTCCCCAAAGATCAGATGATGTTACTGTTGACAGTTCTATTTCTGCTAAGCGCCGTGTCAGAGTTGCCATATCTATGGATGCAGACCCAAAATTGGATGATGACTGTTCAACCTCCCAGAGCAAATATAACCACAAGATTCCAGAAAGAACACAATTTTCTGGCAAGAAGATTCCTCATAGAGCTGCTGCATCACAAAATATTTTGGATGAAGGTGGATGGAGATCCAAATCTAGAAAGGTGAGTAATGACAGACTTCAATGTTTAATTATCATTTTTTAATTTTTCAATGAGATATGTAGTTTGTGCCGTATGGATTTAATGGGAGAACTTCTTAAGTCTTTCTTTGCAATTGCAGCATGCTGAAACATTTGGAAAAGAGCTTGTTATGACGTCAGATGAAGCGTCTATGAAGAATTCAAGGCTGCCAAAAGGATATGCATATGTTCCTGCTGATTGTCTGTCAAATGACAAGCACTCTAACGAGGATATGTATGCTAGTGGGCCTGTGGAGAATGACAGATAGTGTTGGATCCCAGCCTGGTTCTTTATTTTGCCCTCGAGGCTGACATCCATAATAATTGATGCCATGCCATTTTGCGCTTGGGAGATTTTATTTGAAAATGGCAAAAAGTAGAGATAGGGTTGATCACACTGAATTGTTGCAAAATGTTGCTTTCTGATATGCGGGGCAAGTTTTGTTAGCATTGTTGTACATTCCTTATGAGAGTAAACTGTACAGTGGATGAGCATTTCTTGCATTTAATTGTATTAGAAGGGGGCGTGTCTTCCGTTTTATTGACACTCGTGGGAATGATCAAACGGAAGCATTCCTTGTAATCATCATACAAGGGAGGATCAGGGAATCACCTGTTTTTCTGTAAAGTTGATGTACATATTTTATGACAGTCGTAGTAATCTGAAAGGGATAGTGCTCAGCATCAGATTCACGAGCATATAAATTATATTCAACTTCCACCTAAATTTGTATTTCCCTGATATCATCATAAATTGTAATGAAGGTATGTAGGTAGTAATAATTAATCTATGCATTTTTATTGTCGATAAACCATTTTCTTTTTAACTGCTAGATCGAACCTCTGCTTGTATTAGCTGAATAAGAAACAAAGGGCTTCATGACATTCGCGGTGAGGCTTTTTCTTCCTTCTCATAATTTCCAACTGCACTCAATCTTTTAAATTGTCATTTTACTTTGCAGGGAGGTGACTTTTGAGTCAAGTGTTTTGAGACACTTCTAGAAAATGATTTCCATCTAAGGACTTCTGGAATAAAATTTTTAAAACAGGATTTTCGAAAGAAGCTATGCATTCTAGAATGAATTTTAATAAATTGAATAAGCTTTTTAGAACATATGAAATTGGTTTCGGAACACGACTTTTAAAACAATTTCTGGAATATGTCTTTTGGAACAAAATTTTCGGAAGCTTATCACTAAGCTCACCGTTTTATTCTCTTTTCGAAAAGTGGAACGGTGATGGAGAACGGAGTTGTAGTTTGAGGTGTAGTAGTGATTGTGGCAGCAGGAGTAACTCACCATTTTATTCTCTCTTCTCAAAGAGTGCAGCGTACAGTGAAAAGGTTTTGATATTTTAGAACGGGGTGAAAATAGCAATCATTGAGGTGCAGAAAGAAAAGAATCATAGTGATTCAACGAAAGTTTGGGAACTGGGCTTTATCCTTACCCACTATTTTCTGAATTGTGTGATCCATTGTTCAAACAATTTGATTAAATAAGACAGAGTATCTGCTTTTTATATTGTTGATTTGTGATCTATTCATTTATGTGTATACTTTAATTATTTGTATGTTGTTTAAATCAACCTTTGAACGTTTCTTTGTCCTTAGGATGAAAAATAAGGGCCATTCTCGTTGTCTACACAAACAATTTGTGTCTACGTAGCCAGTCAATCGTTCACTTTGTTGGGTGACGTTTTAATTTTAAGAAAACCAATTGTTCTTGAAAATATTTTAAAAAATTGAATGAGTTACTATTGATTTTAAAATTATTGATTTAAAAATTATTGAAAAGAGCGTTAAATAGAAATCATGCAAATGACTGTAATGGGAAGAAGAAAACAAGCAAATATTGATCTAATGTGTTAAATATGTGACCTCAACTACAAGGTAAAAACATTAGATCAGTATTTGTTTGTTTTCTTCTTCCCATTACAGTCATTTGCATGATTTCTATTTAACGCTCTTTTCAAATTTTGCCTCATTTGACTGACTTATTTAGTTTTAAGTCTTCCATATATTATGTAATATTGTTTTGAGAGGTTAATTTATTGTTTTTAACTCAAGCTTTTGAAAAAAATAAAATATTTATATTAAAAAGTGAATTTAATCTAATTTAGTCTCAAAATGATAATCCGCTTGTAAGATAAAAGTTATATTTCTTCTCATCATGCGTTGGTACACTTATATTTATTTTATTATCATATCGGAGCCTAATTTTCTTCTTTATAGATAATGTTGGGTTAATTTTGTCAACTTAACGTAAGCTCATCGGCATCCATTCAAATTTCTCGTCACTTGTTTTGAGGTTTTCCAATTGCGAACATTTACTTAAACCCACAAAGTTAGATTTTCAACAATATCGTGAATTTCTAGTGTCTAAAACTCGAAACAGAAACTGTGATTTCATAATTTCTTATTTAAAACGGTTTATTTACCTCGTTCTAAAGATAATTAAAAGTATTATATATAAAACAAATTTATAATATATAAATGAAGGTAAATTTTATTTCATAAACAGATTTTAAATGATTAAATTAAACTTAGAATTTTCTTTTTAACATAACAAAATAATTTTAACAAGATTTTTTTATCATATCATTCGACCTTATCTTACAAATATATGGATATCCATCAAATTTTTACACATATTTGACATTCATTATTTTATCATCAATCTTTATTTTTCTTTATATATATAAAATGCTAACTTTTTAAGAACTCTAAAAATACGTTGTCAATTGGTGAAGTGGTGTGAAAAAAAACATTTTTTCTATATTAAATATCCCAATTGAAAATTCTCGCCCCCATTATGGTATAAACAATATTTGATGCTACGGCCTGATGTTGTTGACTTGAACTATACTTTCACAAATCATTAGTTAATTATACCATTTCTCACTTTCGTAGAGGATTTACTTATCTGCATTTCGCTTTCACAGTGTACAATACTGACTTCTTATTCCTAACCACACTTCTGAATCACATGCCTTTAATTCAAATATTGCGTTTGGTGTGGAATTTTTTAGTGACAAGGTGAAAGAAAAAATGTTCTTTTGTTTGACATAAAAGGTGAGAGTAAAATTACAAACAGTGGGTAATAGTTTGAGTCTTACAATTTCCCATTGCCTTTTTCAGACGATTTAAGATGGAATAAGAAAAAGGGTAAATCATAACTCTTTCACTTTTTTTTCCCCTTTCCTTTATGCTTTTATCTTACCAAATAAAACCTAAAGGGTTTGCACAAAATTTTCAGTGTTTGGAATTCAAAGTCACCAAAATCTAAACTACAGAAGAAAAAAAAACCGTCCTATGAATGGAACAGTGATCCCAACAACACCTGACTTCAATAATTGCTACGTTATCAATGTTTATTGACCATTACAAGGAGTTAGCAATTCATATTTTATGAACACAATGCAACTTCATTATTATATATATTTTTTCTAATGTAGAAGATTGATCTTGGACCATTTCCAACCATAACCTCTATCGGATAACGGATTCAGCTCCAATTATAAACAATGATGTAAGAATGGATTTCATCATTTGAATATTAAAATATTTTTGAACGAAATATATAAATATGAGATAATATGCTAGTTTTTTAAATCCTGATTTCGTGTAGCTTGATCATTCTTTTCTAATCTCCATGTGATTTTATCTTCATTTCCAAAAACTCATCACCCAAGAAAAAACTAAATTTTTTAGTTAGATATATAAATAACAAATAGCTTTTATTAATATAATTTGGATATAAATCCTAATCTTTAATTTCTACCAAATATAAAAAGGCGTACATATTTTCAACAAGCCGATACTAAATGTTGATCGGAAGCTTAAAATGTCATCAAAACCATAAACCTAAATTTTGTATATTGGAGAGATCTAAATGGAGCAAACTCTTAACTTTATCAATACAACGTGAAGTTTAACTATTATAAGTAATTTTATTTTTTATTTTCAATATAGAATTATCAAACAAAGTGATTGAAAAGAATAATTAATTTTTATCAATCTTATTTCTCTATTGATTTGATTTTGAATAGCTCTAAACTTTATTTTTCGTTTTCATGTTTTATTCAGATAAATTCACAAGCACATGAATGAATTTTGATTAACTTTCCAAAATATTGATAAAAATATCAATTTTTGTAAAACCGGCCATAAATATTGTAAAAAAAAGGCTGCGCCCTGAATACTAATTAAATTTTAAGCCTACACCATTTCAAAGACTACAAAATAATTAAAACGCATTAAATATTTGACCATTTGACTTTGACCGATTTACTATTGTATCAGAAAACATGGCCATGATACTCTGCATCACCGCCATGTGAGATGCTTCAAGAAACAAAGCAAGCAAGCAACACAGGAAATGGGAAGCCAGGAAAATTAGAAGAGAGAAGAAAACCCTTTACATTGTATACGATGATGTACGTAACAATATGAGAAAACAAAATAAAATAAAAAAATGTAATCCAGGATTGGATCTGTGGATTTGATTGTGTTCCGGAGGTGTTAAACGGTTGGAGGTTGATGACAAATCCTTGGATGGTGAATCTGTTGAAGCTGTAAACTTTTGAGTGCAGGTCTAGCCGTACCCGATCTCCTTTTCCAGAGACTATCCGATTCTTTTCCTTCCTCCAACTTAGGAACTCTTTTCACAACAGGCAAAGGAGGATCCATGTCTTCAATGCTCATCATGCAAACAACATTGTTGTTGTTCTCACTCTTGAGAAACTTTTGGTTTCTGGGCACATCCGAAAGCTGTTGCCTTGATCTGCAGGTTGGGGCGGCGGCGGCAGTGGTGGTTTTGGGGGTGGTAATGATGAAGTTTTTCCCGGAGAAGAGTCTTCTGAGTTTGGAGTATTTGAGAGATGGGGAGGATGTGTTAGTTTTGTTTGGGAAAGAGAGTCTGTGAGAGGGAGGTATCCCAGCTATTTTGTTGTTTCTCTTGACCTGACCCATGCAACTGATTCTTGGGGATAAAGGGTCGTTGGCGGAGGGAGCAGAAGGGTCTCTGAACCGTGGCATGGTGACGTCTTTGATGGTAGGTCGTGAACAGAGCATTGGAAGGAATGTGCTTTTCTGATAGTAAAACTGATGGTTTTCATTGCCCATATTAATATATTGATAGTTTTATAGAACAAATCAGAGAGAGAGAGAGAGAGAGAGAGAGAGAGAGAGAGAGTTGGAAAATGTCAAAGCAAATGGTTTTGGCGAGGTCCTTGGGCGTTGTAATCAGAGACACAGTGAGGTGTGAGAGTTTGAGCTTGTCAAATATGTGCAAGTTTTTGAATGAGTTTTACTGGGAGTAAAGAAAAGAAATTTACAAGGAAGAAGAAGACAAATGATTGCAAAAGAAGAAGGCTGATAGAAGAGACAGGACCACTCTGGAATTGTATATTGGTTTTTGTTTGGAATTTAGCAGAAAATTAGGTTTTGTCTCTCTGATTAAACTCTGGAAGAGACTAATGATTCCAGCTTGCAATTGCATCTGCTTGTGAGATCTGAATCCTTAGCAAGTTTATTTTGATAATGGGATCTGACTGCTACTATCATATAGGTGGAGCCACCACTTGTCCCCTTTATGCTTCCTCATTTTTTTAACTTTCAAAGGAAACAATACTCAGAGTTACATGATAAGCATTCATAATATCTTATTATCTTTTTTCTAAAAAATATTCTTTTACACACTTAAATTATTTATATTTATTTAACTTTATTTTTTTTTTATTTTCTTTCTTTAAAATTGTAAAAATTTTGTATTTTTATAATTATTTTATTTTTATATTATATGTCAAATAAATGTATTCACAGAAGCATTGTCCTTCACCACTTCCAACCCAATACAAACGTGGAATAATTTGTCTAAGTACAACAAAGTTTTCTAATCATCACTTAGACCAAAACATTTCCAATAATTACCCATGTTACTCTGCTGTCTGAAATTTCTTTCATTTTCCAACGTTTAATTAAACTTACCACCAGATTTCTCCTTTTTATAATTCAATTACAAGTTCAGGTAATCTTCGTGATTTTGTCACGTATTATGAGGAGAGCCACGTTTTTTTTTTATCAATAAGGCAATTGTTCAGACTCGGGAGAGGGTATTAGGAAAAGTAAATGTTAGTCAAATTTTAATTTTAATAAATTCAGTATAATATAGAAAGAAAAAGAGTACAATTTAAAAAAAAAAGATAAAAAGAAGAAAGAAAGAGAATTTTTTTACGTTTCATTTCATATAAGTTTATACTACTGTACTGTATGAAATTGAATAGTGTTTTAACCGAACAGTATCCATCGAGAAAGACTTTAATTAGCGAACTGGCACGTACTTTTAATTAATGTAATTTAAAAGTGTACAAAATGAGGCGGGATTAAAATTTTTTGTAAATGAAATATTTTTAAATCAATATATTTGTCCATGAGTATTAATTAAAAAGTAAAATAGAAACCTTTTAATAAAAATAAAATAATGATATATACAATCATTAATCTAGTTAATACCAGCGTTTTAAATAATTTTAAAAAGAGGTTTACATGTTAAGCAAAATTAATGTGATATTTTGATTAAATGATAGCTTTCACTTTATATTTTTAAACAATATAATCAAATCAAGCAATATTAAATGTTATTTGATAGTTATTAAATTTTCAAAGTTTTTAGAATTGAAAAAATTAAAAGCTGATGTATTTTAGATTAGAAGTGGACGAGAATAGTTAATTTAAGTGATAAACTAAAGAGAAAGTAATTGTAGTCAAAATTGAAGATAGTAAATAGAATAAAAAATAAAATATGGTATGGGTTCAAATTTTTAGATGTGTAAGTTTGACTTTCGGTTCCACAGTCAAAGTACGGTACTCTAGTGGCCATGTTTTCGCGGTACACTCCCCTTATTACTGTATTACTCCAACCATTAACGTGGACAAAATGTTATGTATTGAACTAAACCGTTAAAAGTAATGGTCGTGAATAAAATGTAGTTTATCTGAAAATTAGTCTAAGTGATCTCAATTATTTTTTGTTTTATTAAATTATATTGCATTGAAAATGATTAAATTTTTTTTTAACAATCTAAGGGTTAATTTTGTTTCACTTGATTAATTTTACCGAATTTTTATTAAAATTGATTTGATTAAATTTGAACGAACTTTGGTTATATACACTCTACAAATTTTAATTCTAGTTTACTTAGTTAAATTTGTTCAAATTTTGGATATACTTGATTAAATTTCACTAAATTTTAATTAAGATTGTTTTAATTGAATTTCTAATTATTTTAATTGGATTTGATTAAATTTTAATTAGGTCTACTCGATCAAATTTGATAAGACTAACTTAGTTAAATTTGATCGAAATTAATTCGGTCAAGTTTAACCAAATTTTAATCATAATAGACTCAATTAAATTTAACTAAATTTATGTGGAGATCAATTTGAACAATATCAGTTAAATTTTAATTAAGACCAATTAAGTTAATTTGTACAAATTTCTTCTTAAAACTTACTAGTTGAATTTGACCGAATTTCGATCAATAATAACTCAGCCAAATTTAATTAAATTTCGATTGTGTCGAACAAATTTTAATCTTAATAGATTTTATGTTAATTAACTTAACCATAACTTTATAAGTTTAATATTTTAAAACTACACTATAAAATGATTCAGTTTATTTTTTAATGTAAATAATTCATGATTTTTAATATAGAATGATACCGTTATTTGACAGGTGAGTTGAGTTTAATTAATTTATTGACCCTTGTCATTCACCATCTTACTTATTTTTACCTTTTGCCACGTTTAGCTTTTAAAATATATATATAATAAAATCTTAAATGAAATCATGAAGCATACACATAAAAAAGAGAGTAAATGTTATAGTGTACTTAAGCTGGGTGGATAAATACTATATTGTTAAAAAACCATTTTTATTATTTTAAATATTAAATAATAGACACATTACATATTTAATTTATAATAATATATTAATATATAATTTCAGATGTAGGATGGATTGAAAATAAATAAGTAATTGTTATGGGTTGAATAAATCTATCTATCTATATATATCTAGCTATATAACATATATATATATATATATATATATATATATAAGATATTTTTTTTTCCGTGTTTACATTTCTTTTCCAATTTATTTTTTAAATTAAAGTTTTTTAAAATCAAAATAATTATTTCATCAATATTATCTTTTAAGTGATCATTTATTTAATTTTTTTAATTTAATCACTTTTTTAATTATAAAATTACCTAAAAAATAAATAAAAATATTTACAATATAATTATGAAAGATATTTTAAATTTTAATTATAATAATAGTAATAATAATTTTATTCTTTTTATTATCATACAAAAATATGAACATTTATTAATATGTATAAAGAAGATTCTCCATTTTGGTATTCACATTTATTTTTAATTTTATCTTTTAGATATGGTATTCAACTTGAGAAAATGTCAAAGTTTGCATTAAACTAATTACAGCTATTTATATTGCATCGCTGATATATTATGCTTCCGTTAGTTAGATAATAAAGAGTATAATTATAGAACAAGAAAAATGGTCTTGTTATCTATAATAGTAATTACCAAGAATGTTGAAAAAAATGTTTGAGTTTTTAAGAGTAACAAATTGTAGTTAAGAGACAATAAATTCAAATTAATATAAAATATATTAATAAATAACGAGTTTCTCTCCATATAAAATTTCTTGGATAGGTAAGGATGACAATTTGATATTTAACCATTTCTTTAGTGAAAGTATTACTCTTTATTAAGTGTATAACTTTTTATTCTATATTTTTCTTGTTTATTTATCAAAGTTAAATTATTGTTATTATTATCCGACATCTTTTTGTTATATCATTTTGATTTGACATTGTATTTTGTAACAATTATTGATTAGAAACTTTATACAAAGTTAGGAGTATTGTAAAAAAAAATATTATAGACTTAATATACATATATTTATCCCAAAAATCAACAATTATCTTCATGTACCAAGTGCAGTAATATCAAGTTTTCACATAGATAATATATAAAATACAAACTATTGAAATAAAATATTACTATATGCAAATGCATATTTTAGTTATTCATATATTATGATTTATATTTTTAATTATTTACAAATATAAATTAACACATGAATCTATATATTATAAAGATATTCATGAAGAAATATTTACTTACTCTTAGAAAAATTTAATTCATTCTAAGCTAATTTAACTTTTGTATTTTCATTTTCATAGGTCAAGATATGTTTAAAACAATAAATGTCACATATTAGTCTACATGCTTTAGACGCTCGATAAAGTTAAATATAGATATCTATACTTAATACATACAAACAAAAGTCCAAATACCATCCTAGATTTATATCTTATGTGTATTTCAATTATATTCATTATAATAATCTAAATTGATACAATATCACAATACATTGTAGAGTAAAATATAACTTAAGAGTTAAAATATAATGAACTTGTAGAGTAATGCAGGCCAACTCGTTTCATTTTGTCATTAGTTCATAAAAATTATAAATTATACGATATAGACTTACCAAGTTAAAATTTAACCCAATGTGTCTTTTAAAAAAATTAATAAATCAATTTGTATTACCATTCCTCCAAACTAAATCAACACATTATCATACATCAATTTAAAATAATTATTGATCAATAAATCATTTTAAATTCACACACATGTCCACATTATTGATCAATAACATCTTTTTTTTTACTTATATAAATATATACACAAATTTTTCAACTTCGAATGATGTCAAATTTGTAACATAAAAGTCATAAGAGCGTTACGATTCCTGTTTTTAGTGAAATTCATAAATAAAAAATTGTCAAAATTTATAAGTTAAATAAAAATATATGAAATAAAAGTATTAAATATATTTATCTCGTTTTCATTTGTGAAAAAATCTCTCTTAAATAATAAGAATGATAACAAAAGTACGCAACTCTAGTCTTAAGCAAGAATAATATGCAACAACTCAAAATGCGTAACCTTGGAGGCGCCAAAATGCGTAAAAGTCCTTGACGGCCAATCATCTTCCAACTTATATATAAATGGTTTTACATTTATGAAAATATTAATTTACACATTTATTAGAGAAATGCTACCATAACATATTTTTATATTTAAAATATAAAGATAAAATGTTATAAAAATATAAATTTTTATATTTTTTAAAAATAAAAAAATAAAAAATAATTAAAGATAATATTGAATGTAAAAATTTTTAGTGTGTCAAAAAATATTTTTTTATTTTTTATCAAATAAAAATATCAAACTTTAATGCATGTAAAAAAATAGTGTCGGTTGACACATAAACAACAAGTGCAGTAGACAGAGAATACAACAGTGAATATCGAAAAAGAAAGACCCGAAATGTAAATACATAGAGAAAAGATCTTCTAGTTTTCACAAATTTATCCATTTATTTAGTTAAAAACGTCAAAAAAAGAAATGGAACAAATGAAGTTAAAATAAAAAAAATAGAAAAAAGGGAACCAATCACGTGGGCAGAAATTTGATCAGGAACAATGTTTGCGGCCGACATGTCATCAGTGGCTGCATGTGTGAGGCACGTGATCACACTCTTTTCATATCTCGTGCGGTTAGGTTGGCTTTTAGGTTCTATTATAATATAAATTACAAAATATAATATAACCAAACTTTTTATACTAAATAAAGTAAATAAACTTTCAGCTTTTGACACTAACCCCAATTGTTTATTTTATATTACATAAACATCCTAAGTACTTTTTTTTTTATATAATTAGAAGGTCTAATTTCTTTCTATTCACCTATCCATTTGTAAAGTAAAATATTTTTTTTTAATTATGACTTTATATTCAACATAAATCAAACTATATATATCAATTAAATAATTCAATCATCAAACCATTGTGTTATCATTCTAAAAAAAATATTTTAAATCATCGAACATTCATCTAGACTCTGATTTTATAAGAGGTTGATTTCCATCTCAAAATCTTAATTAAGAAGAGGAAGTAATAAAAATTGTCATGATTATTAATTTTTAAATAATATCTTCCATCTTTGCATAATATAAAATTTGAGAATATGTTTTAAACAGTCTTTTTAGAAGAATGTTTTTAGATCTTTTATTCTACTTATTTGTATTTTGTAACATTCTAATTAATAATCTAAATTATTAAGTAAAACAGTAAATACTTAATAAATTTAAGACAAATAATTTAAAAACTAGAATATTATAAGTATTTCAAACGTCTAAAACAAATATAAGACTTATTTACAATATTAAGAAACTATAAAAGTTTTTCAAAATAATGTTAAACAAAAAAGAGAGTCAAGAAATACTTAGTTATACCACCATTGTTCTTCATACGTAGATAGTCTCATGTTTCTTCATATGCTAATGTTCATAAGATGATTATTGGAAAATAAGAGAACAAACACAAGGAGACACAAGCAAAAAAAAGTGTAAGCTAATATACAAAAAGATTATCATTAAGTCACTAAACAAACAACATTACAAGCTAATAAGACAATTATATAGTCTTTAAACCCAATTCACATAAAAAGAAACTCAATCATCCAGTTAAACACATTAAGATTGGACTACAAGAAAGTTTTACAACTTGTGATGGATACCCTCTATCCACAAGGTTAATCTTATACATGTTACTAGAACTTTAAAAAGACTTCTTGATCAGGATCACCTTCCACTCTCAACCACTTGTCCGTCCTCCTTTATATGATATTAAATGACTAGTAAAATAACAAGATAATTTCTTATATAAGTCCTTACTTTAATGCACAACTTAAGAAACACACTTAAGAAGGATTTTCTCTTGAAAATCCTATCATCCTCACAGCTCACATCTCATCAGATTCTAAACATGCATATTATCATCCATAAATTTATATATTACAAGCAATCCTCACACATCTCACATTCACAAAAATCATTGAACATGGAAATGATTGAACAACTTTGTTAGTCTCCCTCAACGAGATCATCCATTCACCCAATGAGTAGTGTCAAAAGTCCTACTTGCTTAACGATTAGAAGTCTTGCTTAACGATCCTAACACTAGGACAATTTTCACAATAAATCTCCCAACGAGCTTAGTACGCATATCGTTGAAGCTCCTAATGATTTATATGCCAAAAATTCGCCCAGCGAAGGCTAAACACGCTCACCGACTACCAAGTCAGTGAATTCTCTAACTTTGGAGTCATTCAACAAAAATATTCTCATCCAACGACCACAAAGTTAGGAGATCTTTACCTTAGTCGTCGCTTAGCGACACAATTATTCGCCTAACGAGTTTGCATAATTACAGAACTTGAATCTTGCTATTATGCAAATCCAGACCTATCAATTTCCATTCCAATGGTTCAAACACAATACCAACGTACCATTTCAACTTAGTACAAACCACTAAATTTGCTATCAATCCAAATTTTACTTCAAAATTCATCATATATCTAAATCATGCAATTTAGAAACCTAAGCCCAAATTCCACAAATCATGCTCATCATATAACTCAACAAATCATGCAATCATAGTACAATCACTTCAATTAGCAATTTAAATATATCTATAACTTATAAATAATGCAATTAGCTTCTCTTAGATATGAGATAGCTCAACCTGTTCTAAGAATTCAGAAACCTCAAACAACCTCATATGCACAAAAAACTCTATATATCCATAAGAACAACATAAACATGATTAAGGTAAACCATTAGAACCTCTACTTAACAAATAATTTTATAAATAACTCTAAAGACACATGCAAATAAAATATGTCTACTTATAAAAGAAGAACATATTAAACCTAAAAAATGACAAAAAATTAACTTATTTAAATTGAGAAATTGATTTTGAAGAATCCACTACCAGATTAAATCATAGTATCTCAATTCTTCAAACAAACAAACTAAGAGTAAAATAACTTAGAAAATAATGAGAGTTATAAAAAAATGATTTCTAAAAAAATAAACTCATTTATGAAATTTCTATTTATAAAATGATTTATAAAATAATCAAATTTCATTACTTTAAAAATACTATATATTCTAAAATATCATTTTATAAGTTCTTACATATTTTAATCTATCATTTTTAATACCTTTAATTCTAACTTGAATTCTAATGTTTAAAAAAAAAATATGAAAACTAGAATACAAATACATTATTTATCATAAATCTAAAATAAAAAAGTATTTATTCTGTGCAATAGGTGTAAAAAAACACTATTTTTTAAACACATTTTTATAGATTTTAATGACATAAAAAAGTATTTTTTATTCTATGCAATAGGTATAACAAAACACTATTATAATTACTTATATGTTTTGAAGTGATTGAAATGTGTTATATTATATATATAAATTAGGGAGAACAAACCTAACTCGGAGCTTAGAATTGTGGGAAATTGAATTTAGAGGCACGCCATGCTGAGCAGAGTCTTGGCAATTGCTTTGTTTCACACATTTTTATATCAATGTTAGTTTGGTCATGTGATCCTGTCACTTTCCTGCCTCACAATATTTTTTGTATTATCATGACTGAATAACTTCCAAGAGAAGCAAGAGAAATTGCTTTTTCAATCAACTTTCTCTGTTATCAATCAAAAATCATAACTACCATGCTTTTGGGATGTGGAGAGATTGAAGGTGTTAAGAGACCAAAAACTTGGTAGATTGTGTCCCAAAATAAATGCAAACAAAACGAAAAAGAAAAGAAAGGGAACATTGTCACTGTCCAATGGAAACAGCTCCAAAAAATAATTGACAATTATTCATAGTACAATGGTAAAGTGGAACAGGCATGTAACACCTGGTAGTGAAAGTGAACCTACTTAACAAATAAATATAGGTATTACCAAAGATTGTCTTTAAAGAAGAGGACATACATGTCTTTGATCTGCTATCTCTGCACACTACACGCACGTGACAGTAGATTATTATTAAAACTCTCCATATTTTTCAAATTAAGTTAGAATAAATTTGGGTGCACAAGGTTATGCCCCGAGTGAAACACAGACCGTAGAAATAGGATTATTTAGTAGAGAATCTATTTCTCACCCAATTTACCCCCAAGTATTAGATAATAAGGGGACATGTATTTCAAAGATGGGCTGGGTTATGTAATTGCTGCATTATTAAGGGAATAAAGTCATTATAAGAATATAAGAGGAAAGGACAAAGCAAAGGTGCTATCCAGCGTCTACAAATGAAGCATAATCTATTTTTGTTGATATGGCGGGCATGATTTCATGTATCTCCTCCTGATTTCCAATCAAGCACCCTTCAGTTAAAACATAGAAAAGAAACCAGAATTGCATATGCATTACGTATGTCCTTTCCCTGATATACATTATTTTATTTTCTTCCTTTTCTTTCATGTGAAATCTAAACGGATGGGAGATGATTGGGTTAGATCTAGTCAGTGCAAGAACGTGCTATAAGGAGGCTGATTTGGATTTTCTGCCCATGAGGCCCAATTTCCATGATTCCTGATCTTCGTGTATATTGAAGTTAACACTCAAGGAAGTGAAACATATACCATTCATGTTGAGCTTTCTTTCACATCCAACAATACAACAAATTTGCAATATCGAGGGGAGGAGTATACAAAACCAACCTCTGAATATCAGCTCCTGATTCATGATGAGTGTCCACCGGAGCTTCAACTCTCCGTACGCTGATGCAACTGGCATATTATGTTACTGATGTTAGGCCTCAGTTTTCTTTTGAATAAAATCAATTTTCAATGTACAGGGGTTTTAAAACAAAACCACATTCAAATCTTCGAAACGCACAATTTCTATTTGTTGCAGCCCTAAAATCTACTTTAGAACAATGTTACAGAGGGCATGTTGGTCATGGTATGGCCACCCCTGACACAAGGAAAGAGAGCAGCCACCAATCAAAGGACATCATATAGATTTACAGACAAAAAAAAGGTGAAAAAATGGGGTATGTGGTGCTGTAGGAAACGGTTGAAGCTATTTCTCATTACTTTATCGGGGCATCACCCTCAGGAGCAGCTGGCTCATCCTGTGACAAACCAGGCTCAATTTTTTGCTCCTCGATAGGTGAAACTTTATCCAAACTATCCTCTGTTTTATCAATAGATTCTTCTGATTTATTATTCTCATCTAGAGGTCCACCGTCTGAAGAATCTATTGTTGTTTCAGCACGGTCTTCAGAATTATTTTGGGCGGCTGGCGGCTGAGATGTAGGAGAGACACCTAATCCTTTAGAAAGAGAGACATACTTGAAAACAAGTTGTTTGTAATTATTTAGTAGGTCTTCAACATCACTTACTGTTAGATCCCCTACACTAGCAAACAAATATGGAAACTCCCCGAAAACTTCATTCAACTTGTCCTCCTTCAGGATCATATTTGCCCCTTTATTCTCCAAATCAGAGAGAGATGGAACTTTTGTCATCAGTAATTCATCTGCAAAAGCAACTTTCTTGCCTTCTGATCTTGCAACAGATGACGGAGTTCGTAGTGAAGAGTCCTTGTTATCATTCAAAGCTTTATTTTTGTGCCTAGTGGGTTCTGCTACCGGATGCTGTCCATCATTTTGATAAGGTGAACCAGGATCTTGTGTATCAACTGAAATGCCTGAAAGCATAGCACGAGCAAATTCCATGTTACTCTCAAACTCAGCTTCATCCATTGAAATGGCTTTTGCATCAATGTTTGAGATGAAGGACTCAGCAGAGAGCATGTTGGTAAAATAATATGCTGCTTCAGCAACCAATCGAGATTGATGCCTAAACCTTTGTATGTACAGTAGATTTGAGTGCAGTTGTGGAGGGTTTGCCTGCATAGTATCATTTAGAAGACATTGTCAAACTGTAAATCAAGACTGGCACTTAACAATACAGTTTATGAGAATATATAGTTGCTCTAATGGTTAACGTTCTTTTTTTCCAATTTCTGGTTAGCCTGTATAAAATATAAATTTTAACCTTCTTAGGACACAATATAATACTGTATATGAAGTCTTCCAAAAGTCTGAATTATCTGGCTTCATCAATTCAGTTTTAAGGAAACACTAGAATCAAATAATTTTGACAGCAAACATTTCAGAAGAAAAGGTCATATAGCTCAGCACCATGAGCAGCTCAATGAGTTTTAGAATTAGTGGAACTTTCAGGCAATATGGTCAGACCACGATGACTGGATCAGTGCATGCAAGATGCATTTCAACAACCACGTCAAATATTTCTTTTGAAATAAGCCATAAGTGACTTTACATAACATCAATAAATTACAAGCTTTATTTGTGCGAGTCAACTTCATTAGTGAAAAAACAAGCAAGAATGTGCATTATAGAACAAAGCAAATACCAAAATATAGAGGCACGTATCCACATGTCATACTCATAATTTTATAGATAGCACAAGTAACAATAGCATCTATCAAGTAAAACTATTTCTACTTGAGAATTATGCGTGTACCAATTTGTGAAGAAACATTGAGATTACCTTTATGGTTACATAAATAAGCACAGGAAGAAATTCATCAGCTCCCGGAGGATTCTCTTTGGAAGCAAGCGAAGCATTAAGCAGCAAGTTGCTAATAACCCTGCAACAATTCAGAATACACACAAGTTTGTCCCTTGGTGCTTTGTACATGTTGATCTTCTGTAATTCTTTTTGTGCGAGCTGCCACCATAAGAATGATACAACATATAATAACATTTCTAGAAAACAGAAGTATATAAAGAAAACCATGAACATGTCAAAATTGTAAATTTTAGTAGCCAAAACAAAGTAAAAACACAAGTACACAGCGTAGGGAGATTCTTAGACAGCTGCTGCCAGCAACTAGTAAATTCCGTAATTACAACTATAGGAGTCAGTGGTGGCGTTATGGCAGTGCGGAGTGGTGCTACACTGATATAGTATTCCAATTGCGACCATTGTGGAGTACGACCATTGTGGCCGCAATACTGGCCAAATAAGCAGTTTTTTGTGTGCTATAGTAGCACTACCATGATATAGCATTCAAAAACCCTTATTTCCCCTAGAACACTGTTGTTTGGGTTTATGGGGAAAATATTGCACAAAATTATTTCCTGTTTTGAACTCTGCTCCTTCACACTTTCAAGACTTCTTTCTTTCATATGTTATGTTCCTTGTTGTTCCTCTAGACTTCTCAGTTCACATTTTGCTAAATCTTATCAACTTTGTAATGTTCTTTTGGGTCAGTTTCTTCATCAGCTTTTTGTTTTTTACATTGTTAGTCGTTCATATGTTCTTATTGCTCCTAGATTGATGGTGATTGCATGCGTAAAATGACTTATTATTTATTATGAAATTCTTTAATTTTGTGTACCTTTTAGCGTGTAGTATATGATAGTTAGTTTGTGTTATAACCTTCAAAATCATGGTAACCCAACTTCTAGACAGTTTTTAAATCCTGGATAGCAGCTGGCCCAAATAACAGCACTGTGGGATAGTCGTTATTCTGACATTTTTTTCATAACTTTTATGATGTATACATACATATAACTACACAAAAATCATAAAATTTTATAAAATAAGTAATACAAAACATACAAATATTAACAAAAGTCATACAAGTTTCCAATGGGTCTATAGCGCACGCAATATAAGACCCTACTTCCTGCTATAGTATTTTCAGAGTTGTCCTCTACACATCACTATCTGAGATTGATACAATGTTTACTTATTGACTGACTACCATCTAGTAAAAGCCCAAGGATACATCAGACAGAAAACTTATTTTGAAGAAAATTTGGAGAATCAAGAACCAATGAATCTAAATTCCATTGAAATCCACGTGAGACATGCCCAAAAACTAATCAATCTAAAGGCATTGGATAAAAATATTAGTAGTAAATAAGTAAAATGTGGAGAAAGAATACGCCAGCTGTTATATAATATGCTAAAACTAAATTATAAGAATAAGGATCCTTGTGATATGAACTTAGATCACATTATTTGTGGTGCTGATGACCCAAGTCAAAAAACAGGTAGTTGGTGGGGGGTCAAGCATAGGAATTATTCAACAAGTTCAATTAAATTATGATTGAGCTATACCAAAAATGTTACAAACAATAGCATTAAAAACCAAACTACAAATACGAGAGATATGAGAAGAATTATGTAGCATTTGAGACTGATCTTTTAGCAATAATAGTAGATGATAGAAGAATTCATTAAACATAAAATACACTTAGTGTCCCTTTTTTAAGTGATAAATGTTGTTAATAAGAGGAAAATGAAGTTAGATGACATAATTACATACTGTGAGCTAGGTCATATTACTTTTGAATGGGACTCACCAACCACGATGATTCATTCTGAAATGGTGGCTTGATATCCAGATTTTCAGGTCGCACAAATTGTTGAATCAAAGCCATCTTCTCGGAAAGTTGGTCATCAAGTTTTACATCATCTGGAACTGAAGCAAATACACGAGCAAACAACTTTGTCATGACATACTTCTCAAGCCCCTGTATATGATCAAAATTCAGAGGTAAACCAATCAGTCACTGTAGAAGCACTATATACTAAAAGAATTTAACAAGAATATAGAACAGTGTTTTCTATGAAAAACAAAATGTACACAGATGCAGGAGCTAACACTCAAGTCCTTACTCGAATGAATTTGTATTGTATTCCCGGAAAACAACATGATCAATTGAAACTTATTTAACATGTTTATAACTACCAGGGAATATTAAACCAAAAAGAATGAGGTTTCCTAAAACGACTTTCATAAAAGAAATGGCAGATGAAGTGGAATTGAACTTGCTTGCTTCTTATAAAAAATACTTGTGTTGACTATAATATACACATTGTGCATCGTCAAAACCCTCTGTTAACGTTAGGTGTGGCAGCAGTCCAAGTTTTATTTACCTAATATTGAAGCTGAAAGATAACAACCTTCTATACTTTGCGTAACAAAGTTTTGAAAAAAATTGTCTCACTCACTGCACACTATAAGTTTAAGTGAAATTCATGCGCATGGAAATTAAAGTATTTTTATTTCTTTCTGGTTTTCTCTACAACATTGGACCTCACAAACCTAAAATGAAGTATAACAGTGAGTTAGATGTCCTGGGCAAACCAGGCTTGCAAGACAATCCGCACTCACAAGGGATTAAATAATAGAATAAATAAACGAGTATTTATGACAATGTAACACAAAAGAGTAAATATTAAGAAAGCTAGGGAGAAAAATGTGAATCGACAGTGAATGAGAAATTGACTTGCGTATGCTAGCATAATATTTTTAGTAGTAAACATTAATTTTTTAAGTGTTGTCTTTTATGCTAAGACTGCATCAGATGATTACCCAGATTCCCAAATAAATTTCTACAAGTTAGTAGATTCTATATTGAAATTAATAGACTGTAAAAAGAACATACAGACGCCAACACTACAATTCAAAGATTATAGAAGTGTTATCAATTGGGGAAATTGAATAATCCACCATATCATATAGCAGATTGTGTCCCGGGCATATGGCGGAAGTTAGATAACAGTTAACATATATGATATAAATTATCTTAGTATAAAAACTTACTTTTTATGCAGATAAAAGTAAATGAATAAAAATAATCATAATGTTAAAAGTTCAATTGGCTGGAGAATTGCCAGAGATGACAAGAGGATGCAAGATGAATGCTGTAACAATAACAATAATAGACAGAACGGCTATTTAACAACACCGTTTCAAACTAAGACATCCACATTTTCCATAGCCATTCTGAATATTTCCAAATATTTACAGTTCTCTTACGTTTATATATTATTTGAATCAATACACAATCTCTTGCCTAGGTTCTAAAGGTGAATTTGAACGAACTTTGAAACAAAAAATAAAAATAAAATGTGATTTCAAAAGAAAGCTTTTCTTGAGAACCCTTTTTCAGAAACCACCTTTTCTTGACTCCTAACATAAGCACTGGAAGAATCATTAAATGCTTTTGTTGTTTTCCGCTAATTGTAAACGCTGGCACACCGGTAAAGTTTCACCTTGGTCACCGGTTGGTCATGAACAAATCCAATCACGACCTTTTCGCATATGTAAGAGAAACACTGTACAATTATCCTCTCCAATACTTTCACGAAGCAAGGGGCATCGGGACTGGGGTGCGTCAGTCGTATAGTGTTTCCTTCTAATTATTATAAACTTAATAAACAAGTTTTCTAGCAAAGGATTTTTTTTTCTTTAAACAGGCACAAAAAAATAGGCCATAAGATGAGGATTCAGATTGATTCATTTCCACTAGATTTCTGCTCATGAACATCTCACTCAAATTTCACGTTTTTAAGAGCTAAAATAATCATCTCAGATAATCAGGCACGATCGCAGAACAGCAATTCATTAATTAATAAGCGGTATACTGCTATTCGTAGACCCGCTACTCCTCCTTAACATTTATGCCTTATGTTCAGTATCTTCAATTCAATTCTATATTTTTTATGCATAAAACTTTGGATCTTCATTTGTGCCTTACAGAATTCATCATTATTGAGGGAAAAAACCGTAAATATGACATGAAAGGATGAGTGAGTTGTAACAGTGATCGTAAAAATAACCCAATTCAATCAACCAGAGATCCAGCGCAGAAAATAAAACTTGAAATGTCTTCAATGTGAGGTGACACTAGAGCAAGTTAGTTGATTAGTTACTGTAAAATTGAAATGTATCTTCATTTATAGTGAACAACAAGTAGAAAAAGCATGTTATGAGTTAAGCAGAAACTGACTTCACCGGCACTTTCGAGCTCCTCTTCAGAGCAACCAGCCCAGAGTGGATGAGCCCTGAAATCCGCTTCCATTTTCGCAAGAAACGCTTGAACCAAGGCACTGTCCCTCTCGGGATCAGGAGCATTGTTCGAAAATGAAACGATAAAACTGCGAAAATCTCACTTCGTTAGTTAGGGTTCCCATTCCAAACCTAAATCGTGATCGCAATGTAAAAAGCATGAGAGCTCAGATAAACCTTTTGATTGCTTTGACGAATTCAGCGGCGGAGGGCTGCCGCATGCGCTCGAGGAAGTCCTGTAAGCCCAAGAATACATCGGCGTTTTCCATTCTCCGCCGCCTCGTTCACACCGCCCAAGACGGAGGACGCGATCAAACACAATTATCATCTCATTTCACACAAAATCTAGACATTTTATTACATGCTTTCCCCTCTCATAATTATAATAATATATAAATAAATTCGTTTAATAATAATCATTAAATTAAATGATAATTGCAACATATAAGTTTAGAAATAAACTTAGATTTAGTGCTATGCAATGAGAATTGATACAGACATTGGAGTGAAATTAAAATTCGAAGATTAGAAATCTGCATCCTAACTTTGTGCCATTGTTTCTTCTTTCAAAAATTCATTGTTAGCAAAACATATCAATAGTCACATATTTAATATTAAACTAGCAATACTAATTGTTATGTGTTTTACTTGTATGACATTAAGCTAGTAATAAATGAATCAGATTAATTTATTGATCGTGATACTTCTCCAATGATAATTTTATAATTGGACTAGTTTGAAATAACATTTTTATTTTCAATAATCAATAAAAAAATTATGATATTTCTTTTAATTAATATAGTTCTCAGTTAGCTTTACGTATATTACTGTTAACATATATATATCTAATAAATGAATCATTTAAATAAAATTGAGCTCTTACTCAAATTCTTAATTTTATAAAAACTTGGTGAATATCTATTCGTTGATAGCTAATTTTACAATTATTTAATAATATCTTATATTTATTCTATAAAAATCCAAAAAATAATATTTTAGAATTGATAATACCAAAATAATAAGGAGATTTTATTATTTTAATAATAAAAGTTTAAAGTATAGATATAATTTTTATAAATGAGTTTTGTTATCCTAAATTATATTATTTCTCTAAAAACTTTTTTTTTAGAGTTCTTTATTTTCTTTTTAAAATTTCTAAACATCCTTACACCTAGTTGAATATTAGAAATTGTCAGAGTAATTTTTGATATGAGTTTTTCACATTTATTCGATTGATTTATGTAATAGGGTAAGTTAGTTTATACTTTTGTTTTCTTTAGTTTGTGCAATTTTTTTTTTGTACGTGAACCATTCTAGTTTGCATGTGAGATTTGAGTCTTCTATAAGGGTATTATCTACATATTAGTAGTCCTAATGGTGTGTCATAATTATGTTTCTATTGTTTATAGGAGTAGATGACTTCTTATGCGTCTAAAGGTGTTTTGAGGGTTTTAGAGTTGTTTGATCATCTATTAGGTAATGAAAGCTAATGACCTTGTTTAAATTATAGATGTGATGAAAATGGTAAATTGCATGTTTGGTTTATTTGAGTAACATAAATGTGTTGCAATGATTTTGTGTTGTTTGAAATTGTCTGAATTAATATTGAAATGAGGAACTTAGGATTTAACTGTTTGAGCAAGTTGGTATGCACTCTGGCATTAAAAATTGTTTTTGAACCAAACACTACATCAAGAATACCAAAATCATAGTTTTTAAGTTTGCTGTTATATGGTGTGGCATTGAGCACAAGCTTTGTTGTGCAAGTCTGGAAGCATTTTTTATCCAGATCGTTGAGCCACCATTTTAGCGAATGATTTGGCATTGAGTGGTGGCATGATTCTAAGCACCACTTTTTACCATAAGTTTAAAACAATTTAATTTAAGGTCGCTGAGCAAAAGAATGGTGTCGCTGAGTGAGATGTTTTGTCAGAAGAATGGCGTTGAGTGTAAGTAGTGTTCTTGTGCATAATACTGTTGTTGAACGCCACCTTTTGTGAAAGGTTTGACAGTGAGTGTCAAGACTGTCGTTGAGCACTCTCTTTTACAAGAGGTCTTGCGCTTAGCGCTAGTGTGTATGTTGTGCTTTCTTATGCTACAAATTGTTTAAGATTGATTTATTATGATTCATATGTATGTTCAATATGTATGATGATGTTTTTATTTATGGAAAATATGATTTGAAGTGTTGTTGAGAGAATTTCAAGGAGAAATTTTGTGATGTGGTATGTTTAGTGTATGCATGACATATGGGAGGTCATGAAAGAGGTATCATGGACTCTAATAACTATTTAGACTCAAATATAGTAGAATGAGTTACATGATGAGAGCCAAAGGAGGTTCTAACCAGTGGACTGTTGGTCATAAGCGTGAAGGAGACTAACTTTGTAAATGATAAGGTGATAACCCCTTTGTTTATGACTTTGTAGAGCATAAATACTACTACAAATGTATTCATATATTGAAGTCATATGTCAAAGACATGTATTCAGATAATTGATTTTAGTGTTAACTATTTGTGTGAATATGTGAAGGGTGATATGTTGTACATGTGTAGTGATACATTGATATATTATGACTGTTGTTTGTTTTATAAAATCTTTTGCATATTGGCTTAACCTTTCCTTTGTTTTGTTTGTCTGTATTTTTCTCCTTGTTTGAGATGATCACCTTAATAATGTGAGTAGATAAAAATGTTTTTACTGATCCTGTGCAAGGTGAGAACGAGACAACAACCTAGTTTAGGATAACTTACGTTGTGCATAATCTATATTTTAAAACTCTTTTATTTTGAAACTTTAGTTTGTGCTAATGTGTATATATAACTCTTCATATATTCAGTACATATTTTATGAATAACCATAATATAATAGTACATATTTTATGAATAACCATAATATAATAGCACATATTTTATGAATAACCATAATATAATAGTTATATAATTATCTTCTCGATTATCATATTTATATTATTTTATTTAATAATTTTATACTATTAGATGTTAAATATTTAATTTTACTAAGATAATAATTTATGGTTGATTATTATATTTATATTATTTTATTTAATAATTTTATATTAGATAAGAGGTTACATATTTAATTTTACTAAGATAATAATTTCTGGTTGATTATCATATTTATATTATTTTATTTAATAATTTTATACTATTAGATAAGATGTTACTTATTTAATTTTAATAAGACAATAATTACTTAATATTCTGAGATAAAAATAATTATAAATAAAGAACTGTATACAAACTATAATTAAGAATTTATATTCTAAAATATAATAAATAACTCATTTGTTACTGTAATAATCCTAAATCATAAAAAAATTAAATTAAATTTCTTTTACACTGTAGATAGGATCATATCCATGTATATTGATGGAATTTATCCTTACCAAACTATTCATACAATTAATAACATTAAGGTTTAAACCCTTTAGTTGTCCCTATTATGTTGGATTTTCCCATTTTGATTCCTTTCTTGTCAGAATCCCCAACTGAGTCCTTATAAGTGTTAATTTGAATCAATTGAGCTCCTGTCGTTAAATTTAGTTAACGGAGTTAAATTTTTACACATATGGGATGATGACATGTTAATTTCTTTAAACGTGACATATTTAGGGTTGAAACGTGGCATTTGGCCATCTTCTTCTTCTTTTTACATCTTCTCGCCATTCCAATCCCAATCTTCTTCTCCATTCTCAGCACTCTCTGTAAATAGGTACGCTCCCTTCTAAAGCTACCATTGACTTTCAAAGTTGAACAAGACAAGGTAGAAGATGAATTATTAGACGCTGCAAACACCTCACCCCACTTCAAGTTCTGACCCGAACTTGGATTTTCACCAACACTATTACCTCCTTGATTTCCTCGAACACCGCCACCAATAAACGAAGTGAGCGTTGCTGCCAAAGCTGATTGAAAAGTGGGGTCTACTGTGATCACTTTCGTTGCTGCAGATATAGTATCAGCCGGTACACCACCTTGAGGAATGCTTGGAATATTGCTGTTGTTCTTTATTTTTCGTACAGGCGTTAGGTTTTCATTTTCTCTGTTCTGTTTCATTTTTCTTCTTGGTCATTGTCGAGGACAACAATAATGGGAACGGTTTGTTCGGTTAGCGGTTTCTTCTTGGTCTGATAGTGGTCAAGGTAGAAAGCAAAAGAGGCACGACTCTGGGTTTTACAAAGAGGAGCTGTTTCGTGATTTCACGATTTGGGCGAAGGGAAAAGTTTTGTGATTTGCATCCCATGTGATTGCGGTAATGAAAAAACCTTGGTGGCTATGTGTTGCTCTGGTAGTGTGAGAAGCTCGAGGTTGTTGCTCGCGATTTACAGGTCAGCGAAGATGATAGCTCGCGATAAAGGAGGAGTTGCTCCGTCACGGTGGTTGGAAGATGAGCGAAGTCGCAATTTAGGGTTTTTGGTGCGAAGAGATTTGGGGCTTTCTGTGTTTCAAGTTTTGCAGGTTGCGAGGAAGTGTTTCTCGATAAAGGAGATGAAGCGAGGAGCTTCGTTTCGCGGTGATGCTCATGGTGATGTTGTGATTTTGGAGCTTTTGTGCTACAAGTTTCGAGATTTCACGGTGGCTTTGACGAAACTCGCGATGGCTTCTTCTTGCGGTGGCGTGAAGATTTGTGTTGGTGGTGGAGGGGACGAGCATCGCTGGCACTACGAAGGAGATGATGGAGCGTGATGAACTCCAGTGACTATATGAAAAATTGGAAAAAAATCAGAGAGGTTCACAAGCACATTACTCTCACATCAGCATGCCACGTGTCAAAAAATTGACACATTAACCTCCTACATGTACAAAAACTTAACCTCGTTAACTAAATTTAACGACAGAGGCTCAATTAATTCAAATGAACACTTTTAAAGACTCAATTAGGGATTGTAATAAGAAGGAGATCAAAATGGGAAAACTCCACATAAATAGGAACAAGTAAAGTAAAGGATTTAAACCTAACATTAATTACGCTTTATTACACAAAAAATGTTTAAATTTTAGTTAGAACATCTAAATAATTTTTTAGTTTTTATTAAACACTATAATAACATGTTAAACACTTTTTTTTGCCAAATTCATTTGTAACTAAAATTGACTTCAAATTCCAAATAACTTAACAGTTGACAATTATTTCTTTTTCCACTTTGAATTAAATTCAACTAAACTTTTCCTAAGTGAAATTTAAATACACACAAAATACCAAATTACTTAATTGATTAACATCAATGCATAAGACTTCATACTAAAATTACATTAATTAATAATAATAGATAATATTATTAATTGAGCTATTTTGGTTAAAATTTTAAAGTTTAATTGTCATGAATTGGCAGTAAAATTTTACTGTAAATTAATAAGAATGTATATTAATATAATAGAAATATTTGTGTGAGATAATTATCATTCATACTAATGAATTTACGATATTAAATCATTTATGATATGTTCATAACATAGAACGTTTTATACACTTCAAATTATCATAAAAAACAATAATTAAAAATACCAAAATTTACCGAAAGAAAAAAAAGAGTTAAACACGTTCCACAACTTCACGTACAATTAAACATGGTGCTAACATTTGACAATGTGTGTTTCTCAGGTACTGTTATTATAAAGTTAAACACATTCCACAAATTCAGGGTACTGTTATTATTGTCTGTATTTTTTAAATATTTATATTATATTATAAATTAATTGTTGGAAATTTAAATATAAATCTAAGTTTCAATTTGAATAAAAATTAGAAAGTGAAACACCGAGATATATAAATTCAGTTTTTGATTCAATTTAATTTTATTAGTGTTATGTCTTTACAATAAATCTTTTCCCTCGTTAAATCAATAATAGTATTAGAGTGAATGATTAATGTTGATAATCAAATCAAACAAGTACAATATATATAAAATATTAAAACATATATTAAAAGAGTAAAATAGGTGTAAAAATTGTGTATACAACAACAACTTTAACAAACAAATAGTGATTGGTATGGTAACATAGTGATAATAGGTTTGGCTGAGGAAGTCACAGTTGTAATCGCATGGCAAATTTGACCATATATACTGATGCAGTTGAATTCATTTGTATTTTGTCAATGTCCATTTCCTATGACTTTTCATAATCAGGTGAGTGGCCCTAAGATGTTTGAAATAATTTCTAGATCAAACGTAAATATTTTAAAGTTCAACCTTTGATTCCATCGAAATAGTGATCAAATTTAACGCATTAGAAGAACTATCAATACATTGTTTTTCATTACAAAGGGCACAACAACCAATCTCGTCCTCATATGGACAAAAACATTGTATAAAAGGAACAAACTAAAACTATAAACCCTGAATGGTTGTTGTCATATTTCCCCCACATCGGTCCACACTAAAAATTAACACTGGAAGGCCATCATATTCATATCCACGCAATTGCTACCTTCAGCTTCCACAAAAAATTATGAACCAGCCTTGTTTTCCAGATGCTCCATGTTATATCTACCTATTTGCAGAAAATAATCATTCTCAAAACTGAAAAATGCCTTTGTTCCAGCTGCAGTTAAATAATTAGTCTCTCTCTCCAAACCACCAAAAAACCATCCTTTCAAAGTATCTAAAATAAAGCACTCCAAACAGCTCCATCCCCCTCTCCACACTTTGAGTGGACATATTTAATCTTCTCCACTGACTTGCAGATTCCACTGCAGCTCCAATCAAATGAGGCAACACATATGTTACCTGCTTGTGCCTTCCACTCACAGTCTACACAAACATCAAACATAAATCAGGATCATTGCAAAATGAAAAAAAAAGTAAGATTGGGGAATTAAGAAACTGAGTTCCGATTATCCTTAAATTTTATTAATGATGGAGCTTTATAATTGCTTCCAGCTCATTAAACCGAAGCAACTTCCATCAAGAACAACTTGAAAAGAAAGGGATATGAAGAAGCTATATTGGAAGAAAAAGTTTGCTTATAGAAATCTATAGGAAGTCAGTCATTAGTGACAGCAAGACACAACCATAAATTCTAGCTCTAGGTGGCAGAACATATAGGGGTAGAGAGTGTTTGCCAGTCAACAAAACCAGTACTAAGTGCCACAACATTATTGCAGTAGAGACCAGAGATGGTTTTCTGGTTACATATTTTCATGTTAAATACCTGGAGGAGTTCCACAGCACATACTGCGGTCATCGATATGCTCAACTTCAAGACCAATGAACCATGCACCAAGCGAGACATCTTCATTGGCATACTTATGCAAAATAGGCCTGCAGTCATATTTATGATCCACATAAAATTTCTTGTGCAGACAATATTCCATGACAATTCTTACAGCTCCAAAGAGAACACACCTAAAACCTAAGATCACAATTAAGACAGCTTTCCAACATCATGCAAAATTCGTCATTTTCTTTCAGAAAAAAAAAATGCTGAACAATCATTTGCACGAAGACTTATTCCTGTACAAATTATCAAGCAAAATGTACATAGTAGTGGCCCATAAATGAGAAACTAGGCAATTAAGTAATGCAGGAAAAAATCATATACGTACTGGTTGATGGAAATGTATGTGGCCAGATCTTTAGAGATTGCATATATCTGCCCAGTTGCATGTCGAAAGTATTTGTTCCCCTCTTCTCCAAACTTCCAAAACTCAGGTTCATGGTATTTGACATCCCTAAGATACGAAACAAAAGTCAAACATAAATACAAAACCACGATGAGGGTCATAGAAGAAGGGTATCCAGCATAAAAATGGACATACTTTCTGGAAAGGACAGGTCCTGATTTCATACACCCAATGTAGACCCTGGGTTTTGATCGGTGACGTGCAAGGGTTGTTGCCAGGACACCTAAACAGCATCGCATGTTAGAATATCAAGGCTTATTTGTGAGAGAAATGGGGCAGAGGAAGGTGGTAAAGAAAATAAAATGGCTAGAAAAAAATAAGAAATCCAGAATCCTGAGATAGCATATACCTAAATTAACATGGACATCATCATCAACCTTGACATAGAAATCAGCATCCCATTTTGCAACTGCTGTAGAAAAGAAAATCTTTGTTTTTGCAGACAGCTCGTGATACCCTTCAACATGTTCCTACAACATGATGAAAAATCACATATCAAACTCCTGCCAGATTATCCAATGTTTTCTCACACTTTTTTATTAACAATAATATGCCTTACTAGGCGAAGAAAGTCTTTGTGCAAAGCTTCTTCTGAATCAATAGCTCGATCTAGTATGCTGTTGGAAGTTGCACTGAGACAACAATGGCAATATCTCCCACGTTAGCGACTTTAAGTAGCAACCGATATATAAACATTTCATCTTTCACTTAGGATAATGTACACATAAATTAAAAAGTTTCTTAGCAAGGTAACGATAACCATCCCTCCACAAGTGCAGAGTAAAAGGGGAACAATTATTATTGCCTTTGCACAGGTAATAATACTCAAGCTTCCAAAACTCAGTTTTTAGACTAAAACGTGCTTCTTATAGGTAAAATATTATGAAGCAGATTTTAGTCTACGACTCTATATACTAATAAATTATAGGGAAATTGATAAAAAAAATTGAATATTTTCATATTGACTCAACATGGAAATTAATATCAGTTCCATAAGTTTCCTTTTCAATCTCACATGTATGGGCAGAATACCAACTGTTACAATATATAAAATATATCCGACAATATTAATATTTTACCTTATAATATTTTAGAGCAACTTAGATTATGTCTTAGGAATAATTTTCCTATTTCCTAGGTTTTCATATTTCCTTATCATCTCATGATGTGTCTCCTAATTTAGCAAAGATTTTGATCAGTATAAAAAGAGATTGGCGTGTTATCAACACAGACCACATCATAAGATAAAAGTTGATACAATCTCAATGTATTTAATCTTAATTCTCTAAATTCAAAATTGCATTGGGGAGAGAATCACTGCTGGCCACCTCTTGAATCCATTCATGTGACCATCATATCCTCCTCATATATCACACAACATAAACAAAAGATAAACTCCAGGGAGATCAACTAAATTACTTGATGAAAATCATAGAGCAAGAAGCACCTATGGTTAACCCCATACTCTGACTTATGATGGTCCTAACCCATTTAAAAACATGCTACCTAATAGTCTAGTATTTTAAGTGGTAAATTTGAATATGTTTATGCTTTAGACACAATACAAGCCATTAAGGAAACGGAGTAGGAAAAATAATCGGAGAAAACAAGTCGATATCTTCAATGAGTATTGATGTTAAGAGATAGACTAAGCAATAATATGATTCAAACTTCAAAGGAAGGGACAACTAGAAATAGATATGCTGTAAGAGTCTTTGACTAACAAAGGGGCTGCAGAGAGGACAACTGATATTAGAAGCCACTTTTGTAGTCAATCATAGTTCTTTAAGGTAACTCAAAATATTGACATATGACCATTTTAAAGGTGCCCCTTTTTTATCTAGCAGTTGGATAAGTAATGTGAACAGAGACAACCTTGTTCTGGTAAACAAACACGAACGATCGTTTTTGTGTTGTTACATTAACTCAAATAATAACACTAATGTACCGTTATTTTCTAAAGGTGTCATTATAAATCTCTCCTGGTTCACACAAACTGGAATTACCTGTGGCCAATCATGAACCTGATAACAATTCCCTTCTCCCGTTCCAATTGAAGAAGTTGTTCACCTGATCAAAACGTGAATACCAAACGCAACATTTTAGAAATGAATTAGGGCAATTACCCCTTAAAAATAGGCGTTAAGAATATGGTTCCATTTTAGAAACTTTTGTGCCCTTATAGTTGACTCCTAAAAACAGTTTCTTTTTTTCTTTTTTTTTTTACCTTGAGGCATCCAAGTCTCTCTTACTGAATCACGCCTCTTCCTGCTACTGAAAGCCGTGTTTATGCCAATCACTATAAATGCCTTCTTCCTTGCAGAACCTTCCTCGGAAGTGGTGGTTGAAGTATTCGAATCAGAGATCCCATTTTCACGAGAACTCCTAGCTGCTGCTAGCTCCATCTGAAGCATGGAAACTTGTTTGTCTAAAGCTCTGGCATGCCCCCAAGAAATTGAAACAAACATCAATAATTTTTTTTTAAAAAAAAAGGAAAAACTTGAACTTCAAACAAATCTGGAGAAATTGAAACGGAATCCAGGTGGCACTCACTGGATGGCTTCATGGGTCTTCTGTAACTCGCTCACTGCATCCTTGGGCTGCATCTGACGGGAAAAAAACAGAGATTTCAAAAACCAAAGCAAAACAAAATGGAACACTTTGCTGCGAAAAACTTCATAGGAAACAGAAACATGCCTTCTTGGTCGCGCAGTCGCCTGAGATCACTTGCAGCTGTTGGTCCTGCTGATGCTGCGCAATAAGCATCCCGTTTGATTCAGGTGGGTCCCACATCCTGCAGTCAAACAAATTCTCAGGATCGGACCGTGATGTTTAACCTCTCATAAAACAAGCCCCACAAACCAAAGTTTACATATTCACAGCTCAAAACAATTAAAAAAGCAGAATCTACGAGAGGGGGGAGAGTTTAACAGAGATACCTGCTTGTGATGAGCATACCAAGAATGAAGGAAAAGACAGAGAAGATGGGAATCCACGATGCAGAGATTTTGGTAGAGGTGCGAGTCTTCATATTGTTCTGTGTGAGGGAGGATTAGAAAATTTGGTGTGAGGAAGAAAAAGTTTGCAGGGAATGATGAATATGAAGGGAGGAATTGGTCTAATGAGAAGAGATAGTGGTAGGAAGTTGCAACGCAGATACGTTTACTTTTGTGAAGAGAAGGAGAGGTTAATATACAGAAAGGTTACGAGATTTGGAATTTAACCGTGCTGTAAATAAAGTGTGACGACTGTTAAAGCAGTTACAGTAGCCGTGATGCTCCAATGTGTCGTGTACAATGTACATCCTCTGCGTTGGTGTCAATGTTTGGCAGGTAATGTTACAATGTGCGTGTCTCGTAAGGTACGGCGTCTCCTTTCTCGCAAGTCAAACCTAGAATTTAAAACTGTACTCATCTCATATAATAGTGGTTTTTAAGACTGTTTTTTTATACCACATCAAATAATAAAAATATACCTAGAGTTCATAGAATGTTTCTCCTTTAATGTTTTAATTTATCTTAAATAAAGTAATTAACATATACATTGAAATAATTATAAAATAACTAAATAGAAGGGTTTGTAAAAAAAAGTTGTCACTGGAAGTAAAACTTTCAACACAAATATGTTGTAATCATAATATTGGTCCATTGATCATGTTAAATAGGATTAAACTTCGACACAATATTATAATATGTTTCTGTTTGAAATTTTAATATATTTTACCTCAAAACTATAAAAGTAATGAATATACTTCTTTTAATTAAATAATATTAATTTTTTTTAGTGTTAAAAAGACATTTTAGATTTGTATTTAAGTTAGAATGTGTAAACAACTCAAATATAAAAACGTTGTTGATACATAAAGAAAAATAATTGAATTACGAGGATTATATTTATTTATTTATTTAAGTTTGGTCAAACTATATTAAAATTTGAGACATAGCTAAATTTTAATTTTATATTAAAATTTGAAGACTACAAAGATATTTAATCATTTTAAATATGTATTGATTAATCATTTGTGTTAAAATAATATTATACAGTAGTTTAAACATAACATAAAAGATAAACTAGTATAAAAGAAATAATTTGTGCGACTTTTGTTTAATTTGATAACTAAATATGAAACTTTTTTCCCAAGAAAAAAAATCATATGAAACCATCGCAATGACATCAAAAACATTATTTGACTCTCCAAAAGTTATGGAAGAATCCCATCAAAATTTCTTACTTATAAAAGGTTTATATTCAACTTTATTACCTCCATTAAGACATCACATATACATTTACACAACAAGACTCAACACTTGTGAAGATGAATATTAAGTAAGTTTTCATGAGATTATGTTGTTAGCTTCCCTGTATAAATAATATGCAAAATAATGATATACTAAAAAAATAGAGAAAAGGGAAACTAGCCAGCACCAAAACTTTTAACGTGGGAAAACCTCAATAAAGAGGAAAAATCCATGAAACCTAGTCTAATAAAATCTTTCACTAGTAATAATTAATTGGTACATTATAAGTTCTTTTAGAGCTTCCAAGGATCAACAGAAAATAATCTCTTCACCAACAAAGTAGATAATAAACCCCAATGGATACTTAAATAAACAATAAAAGGAACCCTAATATTGGAGATGAGGAATAAAACCTTTTTTCCAAGGCAGTTTCTTTGCACCAGCTTGCATAAGACAAACTGATTACTCTCTACTTCTTATTCTTTAATGGCTTATTTTCTTTTTCTCACATATGGCACTCATAGCTTCTATCTCTTTTCTCCTCACTCTATTTTTCCCTCCTCTAAACAAATGTAAATGGTTACTTATATTTTTAAATTGCATAATTAGCTGGGAGGCCATAAAGAAAAATACATATTTTATTTTTCTTAATTAAGTTAGTGTGGACATAATAAATTGGTGAACTAGTTATCAAATCCCCTCTCACCAATTAATTGATACACTACAAGTTCTCTTGGAGCTTCCATAGTAAACCAAATTGTCTTTCTCCATCTAGATAGCAATTTTTCCTCAATGTAAGATCATTATCATCATATCTAACTCATTCTCATCAATATGGATTTTATATAATGATAATTGCTTCATCTCTAATGCATCTTGTATCCAATGACATCAGACTTCAATATGCTTTTTCATTGAATGAGAAGTTGAGTTCTTGCCGAGATGGATTGCACTTTGGCTATCACAATACAAAACATATTTTTCTTGTGATAATCCCAACTCTTGTAGGAATTTCGGCATCCAAAAGAGCTCCTTAACAACTTCTGTAACAACAATATATTTTGCCTCTGTAGAAGATAAAACAACACATTTTTGTAGTATGGATTTCCATGACATTGCTCCCCGTGCAAAATTCATCATATAAACAGAAGTATACTTCCTTGAATCCACACCACTTGTCATGTCTACATCAGTGCAATCATTCAACACAAGCTTACCACTTCCAAAGCATAAACAAACTCTAGAAGTACTTGTGAGATACTTAAGTGTCCACTTCACAACTTGTCAATGCTCTTTCTTGGGGTTAACAAGGAAAGGAATCACAACACCAACAACATAAGGAATGTATGGTCTTGTACACACCATGACATATATCAAACTACCAACAACAAATAAATATGGAATCTTTTGCATTTCTTCTTTCTCGTTCTCACTTGTAAGACATTGCTTTGAGTTCAACTTGAAGTAACCTACAAGTGGAGTGCTAACATACTTAGAATTTTTCATAGCAAATCTCTTTAATACCTTTTTAATATATTTTTTTTTTGGGATAGCAACAATCTTCCATTCTTCCTGTAATGAATAAATCTCATGCTAAGGATTTGTTTTGCAGGACCCAAATCCTTTATTGCAAATATTCAACTCTCTTTTAAGAATTTGAATGTCATTCTTATCATGACAAAAAATCAACATGTCATCAACACAAAGTAAGAGAATAATATATTTTTCATTAAGGAATTTCTTCACAAAAACGCAATGATCAAAAGAAGTTTTATAGTATCCGTGATCCATCTTGAAGGAATCAAGTTAGTCAGTTTCTAAATTTAAACTTGTTACCAAGAAAGTACAACTCTAATTGAAAACATTTTAAACCCATAGGTAACCTGTTTTGGCTTTTCTTTCTAATCAATATCTTCATTGGTTTGGTCACAACATCTCAACTTCTAAAGATCTTTTTATCAACTAGATCTCAAAATTTGTAATCAAAATCATCTCGACCATAATCAATGAAGATGCACTTTTTAGACTTTCCATCAAGCTTTGATCTTTCATCTTTAGGGATGTGAACAAAAATATTTTGCAGCCAAACACTCTCAAATGATTATAGGAAACATATTTCCCATTCCACCCTTTCAGGAACATCACCATCAAGAGGAGTGGATGGAGAAAGGTTAATCAAGTCCACTATAGTTCTCTATGCCTCACCCTATAAAACTTTAGGCGAGTTTGCATGAGAGCGGATGCATCTAATTCTATCATTAAATGTGCAGTTCATTCTCTCCACAACTCCATTGTGTTATGGTGTCTTTGGAATTGTCTTCTCAATCTTGATGCCATGCCCTTTACGATAATTTTAAAAATATGATACGTACTCACCACCATTATTCTCAAGTTTGTATTTCTCGAGTGATCCTCTCTCGAAAGACCCAACATATTAGGACTTGATGCATGAACAAAGTGTATCAGATCCACAATTACTTACATGGAATTGAAATAACACCTTGTACATTAACTTAAATTTATTTATCAACACAAAAACACTAAGCATTTCAAGAACAATATAATAATATATCATATTTTTCTAAGAAGTTTTGAAAATGAGGTTAAGTAGAATTTCAAGACTTTTCTCTCTTGAGTTATATCCAATATTCCCTTAAGTAAAAAATTAAAGATTTTTCTAATAAAAATAATTATATTATAAACAAGTATATAAGTACTTTTTAGCTATTATAAGTACATAATTCACTTATAATTATCCCTTTTTAATCTTTTCTTGAGATTAAAAACTCAAGTCTTTTAACTATCTCTTTTAGCCAAAAAAAAAAAAAGAAGCATAAGTTCAAATTAAAATAACTTTCAAAGAAAAGATAAGTACTTGGCTTTTTCACCAATGAAGAACTTAAGATTAAAAGATTTTAATCTCCTTGTTTGATAAAATTCTCTCACACTTCCAAAAAAAAACTTATTACACATAATGTTTAAGATAATATCCATTGATGTTTCTTTATGTATATGTATGACCTTCTAGCAACTTGATCTTTATGTATGAGATTAAATATATTTTTGGTCCATATACTATTACACAAAATTGGAAATGGTCCTCATGTGATTTTGAAGCATTTTAATCCACACATAGATCTGAATAATGGTAAGATATTTCTTTCACGGATTTGCTTCTGGTACCACTCCAAAAGATCTCCTCTTACTAAGGAAAGTATTTTATGTATATATAAACTCATGTTTATCTCTTTTATTTGTATTCTAATTGTGCTCCACTTAGGTTGCCATGTATATTGACACGTGGTTGTCATGTGTTTAATTTTTTTGATTAGTTTTTTTTTTATAAAATACAACACTATTTTCTAACCATTAAAAAAATTTCTTTATCCAAGTTTATTTGTTTCTTCTCCACTCGTTTTTACCACCAAAATTTTGATCTTCTTCCTCCACCCTCTTCTTTTGATTTCTCTTTCTTGCATAAGAGTACCTCCATCGCCACACATCCTCCATCTCCTCTATTCGAAACTCTACCACTATTGTACACTCTTTGCTTGAAACTCAAATTCATCGGTGCTTTCCTCCGTTTCTTTGTTCTAATTGAGATTTGGATGATGATGAAACTATATGGGTTTTTGTTTTGGTATTTTGTGAAGTTAGAATATGAAGGTGATGATGGAGGATGGTATTTTTAGGGTGTTGGAAATTAGAGACTGGGTCTGTATATTTACCCCTATTTACTTCAGTTTTGTGTGATAAGGAAGGGAAAATATAAGGCGTGAAAATATAAGGGAAAAACAAGGAAACCCTGGATAAAGAAAAACCTTTTTTTAAAAGGTTAAAAAGCAGTTGGATTTTATATAAAAAAAATTAATTAAAAACTAAAATTAAATATATGACATTTATGTGTTAGGAAAAATGTCACACCGTACTAGAAAGGGTAGTGAGAAGGAGAATTTTGATGTTGTACAAATCTTGGTTCTATTGAATTTTCATATTTATAAAAATAATTTAATTACATCTTTTTTAATAGATTGACATTAGTGTCATGTTAGTTTATAATATTTTTCATTTCATTTTTTTTGTTATATATTAAGTCATTATCGTATCATACAATTATGGGATAAAAAAGATATAATTAAATCATTTTTACAATTATGATATCATAATTAAACCAAATAAAAGTTAATACTTTCAATTATTCTAAACATTAATTAATGCATAAAATTCAAGTTCTTACATCTTTTGATTATTGTTAATGTATAAAATGGTAGTCTTTAATAAACTTTAATATTTTACCATATTTTATTTAGTTATGACCACATTTGTAACGTTGAGGGACGAAGGGTACTTGTGTTAGGTTGCCTGTTTAAAGTTGTTAAATTAAAAGCAAGTGAAAATTTCCCTTTTTCATTTATGATGAAGTATTAAAACTCTACAGAATAAATTTCGTTCAGCATTTATTATTCCTTAATTCATGGAACGAAGTGTTTTTTTTTTTTTTCATTTATGATGAAAACTTTTAAATAGTAGAATAATGGTTTTATATTAGTACCATTTGATTTTTTTAAAGATGGTCGTAATAAGTTGGTAAGATTATTATAAATGGGAATAATATTTTTTCTCTCTACATATTTAACGTAGATATTTAAAATAGAAAAATGTTGCATTGATTTATGCAGATATTTAAACTTTCTATACTTTTGGATAGAACTAGTTATCCTATATTAAGAAATTATTCTGGAGAGCTGTCAAGAAGAATTACAGTCTCTAGGCCAATTTAGTTTATTATGGATTTGGGTCGGGTTGAGTTGAAAAAAAATATATATTTGTTTATGCAAATCAATTTTAAACCCAATTCATTTAAATCTAGCTCATTCGGATTGAATCTGTGGTGAGTCGGGTTGACCCACCAACTCACTTAATTCTATTTTTATTAATTTATTATCTTATAAAATCTTAAAAAATATCATCTCTACGAAGTGTATTGTACTTTTTATTATTATTTTGAATTGTTTTGAGTATAACATCATTTAATTTATATTTGAATTATTAAACGTTTGTAATTTTTTTTATTTTAAAAAAAATTATAATTAAGTGAGTTAGTGAGTCAATCCGTTTAATCCACTAACCCGTGGTGGGTTAGGCAAGTTCAAATTTTTCTGATTCACTAATACATAAGTTGGATTTCGTTAACTCACTAAGTGACTAACCTCTGATGAACCGGATCAGATGACCCGTTTTGACAATTACTAGTAAACATGCATCACTCATATGTCACGACTATAATTAGAAATTAAAATAGATTTCGATTTGAAAATCAATGTAACTCTAACATAAGTTTAAGCTGATTAGATTGAAAAATAAAATGCAATTTGTTTAAACATTAGTCAAATTTAACTTACGGATAGTTAAGTTGGTAGTGATTCATTTGTAATCTATCAATAATAAATTTTTATTAATTTTTATTCTATTTGATTTTTTTATTATAATTACTTAATACTTTTAGTTATGAAGGTTGATAATTATTTTTTTATAAATTTTATAATGTTTTTAAATAATGATTTAATAATTTAAATGTTTAATTTATTTGTTTTTATTAAATAAGTTAACATTTTAATTTTTAGATACTATATTTATAACAATATTTTGTACAATAAATTAATACTTTTATTGTATTTTTATAAATTAATGAAATGAAATTAATTTATTTTTATTGTATTATAATAAAAATATTAAAAAAATTAAAAAAAAACATTTTTAAATGAATTAATCCACCTTTACCTAGTGAGTTAAATTAGATTACAAAATTTTTTACTCAAAAAAAAAATGAATTAGAATAAATCGATTCATTTAGTATGTGCCAATTTCAAGAATTTGAAAAAATAGTATATTTAAACTAGACTGAAGTGTAAATAAATAATATGTATTGTCTAAAATTTTATTACTTCAGTAGATTACAAGTTTAAATTGAACTATATACTAGCATCTATATTTCTTTCTGATTTATCTTTTTGATTAGCCAATTTTGATGTTTTAATATTGCACAATCTTCTTCATGATATAGACCTAGAAGCATTACTATGTGATACTACAAGTTGTAAACTTTGTTTTTTGTTTTGCCATATATTGTTATGTTTGTTTGCAATGTTGTATGAGAACGTTTTAGAAATATATTTAGTATTTTGAAATTCACTAATTAAAAAACAATCATTCGAAAAATTAATATATTGACATTTTAACCCTGTTTTATTTATTTTTTAATTTAAAATATTAATATATATTATTATAATATTAAAAGTAGATTTAAAGTGAATGTTTTTTTTCTTGAAGAGTATTAAAAAAAAAATCAAAAACACAAATTGTTTCAAAATAGGTTTAATTAAGGTTGTGTTAAAGTATCACTATCAATTTTGACATCTTTGCTAATTATACTCACATATCAAAATCCATCAATAATTTGTTATTACAAGAAAAATTATTTAAAAAAATAACATAAAAAAATAGATAAATTTTATATTTCTCGATATACATAAGTAAACTATACTTATTATGAAAAAATATATAAATAAATACATTAGAAAACTAATAAGCATTATGATTTTCTTCAGAAAAAACATACAAAAACTTTGAACTATATATATACACAAAAATATAAGCATTGACTTTATTTTTCTCTAAGACTCTAAGAGACTAAAAAAGAATTAATTTTCAACCAAAACATATCTCTCTTAACATGTTTTAAAGCATAAATGATCTTAACAAGTTCAGCATAAATAAAATTCGCACCATAAAAAACGTATAAAACTACCTATTTATTCATTCCGATTTCTTTTAAAAATATAAGCAGATAAAATCAAATTAGGACAATCTTACTTGTACCATCAATATTTATCTTAAGTCAATTAACATGTTGTTTCATAATTGCTCGATATAATCTTTTTTTTTTCAGATTCATCTGAGTCTTTTATAAGACTTCTACTGATCAGTAGTTTTAAGAGTATACCCTGATTGTGTTTCATTATAGATGAAAATAAAATTATTTGAACTAGTGAAGTCATCTTAACTCTTGTAAAACAATTAAATCATTTGTAAAATAAAAGAGTTAAATACATTGTTTTAAAATTTAAATTAAAGTCACAATATTTTGATGCATATTAAATAGTCTAAAGAAAATGTGAAATATTACAACAAAAATATATTCAATCAGTAGTTTGATAAAAATTATAATAAAATGTGTAAAATTTAAAGGAAAAAAAATACTAGTAGAAAGAATGTGAAATAACTGTAAGAATGAATATCGAATTAAATTTTAAGTTATTTATATTAAAATAATCATAAATAAAATCAATTATTGATTTAGTGTTATTAGTTTAATTAATATTTTTTTCACATTCCCATTAGTATGAAATTTAAGATAAGTTATATTGAATAATACATATATTAAAATAAACACATTTATTATAATAACATATTATTTTTATACAAAAATGTTATTTATAATTAACTTATTATTATTTTACAAATCCTAAATGTACTTGTAATTGTAACATCTCAAAATATATAGTATAAATTATATTAAGGAGAAGTCACATACATGATAGAGTAATACACTTATCCAACAAAATACATAAAGTAGCATAGTTTACGGTTATTCCAAAAATAATCATAAAATTTAAAAATTTATATATAAGAAACTAATTCAAAACTATAAACAATATTAAAAGAAAACTAGTCTAAGCTAAAGCATTATTCCACCCAAAGCATGCTCCACAAAAAGCTCCTCTCCCTCTGCTCACATTCATAGGATGATCATTGCAAAAGGAATAACCAGGCACATATGAAACACAACATAAGCAGAAATTGTAAGCTAGATATATAAACAATCATATTATCAAATGACATATCAGTTTGCATATGAAAATTCATACAAAATAACCAATACAAACATCCTAACATGTTATAACCTAGACTTGACCTGTCCGGACTTAGAATGAATACCGAGTTATGGCGGATTATGCACTTGTGGTGGCCTCTACTGCTTTGCAAAGTCATTGCCAATGGGTTTCACCTTACCACACATAAGGTTAGTCCGTTACCGCGCAATAAGCCTCCAAGTAACGCCTACACTAGGACCTCCTACCACTCTCACCACATGCATCAATCTTTTCTAAATGAGAATGAAAGATCATTAGAGTATTAGGATAACCCCCAAGACTTAGCTCCATGTATTCATTCTAACAACACATTGGAATCTCATCAAGAGATTCTACCATGATACTCACTTGCACCACATTGAATCACACATCCCTCACTTTAAATCACACATCCCTCACTTTAAATCACCCATCATACTTCTCATACTCATATAATTCCAAACATATTACTTTATAACATTAAGTGAATTAAATTATCATTCAATCACTCAAGAACAAAGAAGGAAAGAACAAAATTTAACTTGGATCAGTCGCACAACGCACACAATCGCTGAGCGAAATCAGAGAATTTTCGCATAGCGACCCCAACTCGTTATGTGAATCCTCAAATAGAGACCATCCTTTCACAACCATTCACACAACGACTAAATTCGTTGTACGAATAAACTCACAGAGGTTCCATACCTCTCTCCCTCGCATAACACCCCAACTCGTTATGCGAGAGCCCCTAGACAGTGGCTCAAACTCACCAATCACTCGCAAAGCGCACCCATTCACCATTCGAATTAAACTAGCATTAAACCAAGGCCACCACTAGTCGCACAGTGACTATATTCATTATGCGAATCACTAGACATAGAGCAACCCTCTTCGACCACTTGCATAACGCATAAAATCGTTGTGCGAGTGCCTAGGCAGAGAGCACCCTCCACAGTCATTCGTACAACGCACCAGTTCGCTGTGCGAATGCCTTGGCAGAGAGCATCTCGCCAGGGTGACTCGTTGTGCGAATCCTTTTGCTCAGCGAGTATATATAATCTGCAGAATGAAATTGTGCAAAATTATGCAACTCAACCCCCAAATACCAATTCTAACTAATTTTCTCAACTTCTAACACTCCTAAATTGTATTATATACCTAACTAGACTTGTCTAAGTGATGATAAACCTTCCTAACATCAATCTAAAGTGTTTATGAATCGATTTCTATTTCGAAACTGTAAATCTCTCAACCTAGAGACTCAAATTCATTTATACCACTTTTCACAGTTTCTTGAACCACTTAGGGACCCAAATAGGTCCCAAATGACTTGTTTAAGCTATCCCAACTAACCAATACCACTTCTAACTCCTAACTCACAAATTCACTAGCCCATTTCCTCAAAATGACCTTCCACCAGCATAATTCATTTCAATTTCAGACTAAACATTCTCATAACTGATTTTCACCATCTCACACATACAATTATAGTTCAAAACATCAACCAAATAGATTCAATTACTTATATTATCAATTTGCACATTAGTACAATCATATTACACATAACATACGTCTAAAATCAAATTCAGTTTTCCAAATTAAATATTCACAGCTCAATAATCACAATTCATCATGCATATGATACTTAATCCTAGTTCAAAGCAGATCTAACTTCCCTTACCTCAAAGATAAACAGTCCAGCTCACAGAGTTACTTCGACAATGCCTTGCATCGCAAGGGACCTCAACGGAAACCTACAACTCACCAATTGGTGATACAAATTCAACTTTAAAACCTAAATTGAGCTAAGAATTGAAGGGAAAGAGTACAAGGCACATGCAACTAGAATCTGCTGCATGCTCACAACCTCAAAATGCGCAGAAGAAAAGGAAAACAACTTACCAGTTGAAGAACAAGAAATTGATCAGTCAAGATCGTAGCCCTCGACACCAGGATCGCTTAGGCACCTCCTGATTGTCGAACTGTTACAAGTGAGAGGAATTCTAGAGAGATGTTAGAGAACTCTAAGGAATAATGTTTTAGAGAGATGAAGTGTTTTTAAGATAATGGGACGTGTTTATAAAAATTCTATTTATATTATAACATTATTTTAAAGTAAAATAATCGGTCTCATTATTTTAATACACTTGTCTACTCTGTTACTCTATTTTCTAGGTTCTTACAATAATTTTATAAAAATTTTAATTGGACAAGTATAGAGTTGTTTCTAAATTGGGATTTTTCCTAATAATATTAAGGCGAGTAATATAATGAAGTCATTTGTATAATGATAAAAATTAAAAGAAAAAACATTATATATATTGAGTGAAATCCAACTATCTCATTTTTATTGTAATTATTTATATTTGTAATAATATATATATATTTTAAACTATATTTAAAAATAAAATAAAAGATTTAAATATGTTTTTAGTCAATTAAAAACAATCTTGTTGGTTTTTCTAATTTAAATATTTTATCTTTTAATCATTTTATGAATGTTATTTTTAGAATTTAACTAATTTATATATATATTTTTAAAAATTTTTATTGAAGACCTAAATAATGTTTTTAATTTTTCAAATTATGCATATTATTTATTCTAAGTAATTTGTTTAGTTCTCTGATTTTTTAAAATGTTATTTTTAATTTATGGAATTTGATAAGGTTAGTCATTTCCTTTTTACGTCTTTATTATTTAAATTTCCAACCAATTTATGTAAACATCTTGTAACAACAATTTCTTTCATTTTATTTTCACTGTTCAAAAATCTAGTAAAATAAAATTACAATAACCTGAACATATTTTTTTTTTCTTTTATGAATCAACAACTCCCCACACTTAGATATTTTGGAAGATGAAGTGGTGTTATAGGAGACAGAGTGAAATTACTTTAACATTATTTAAATGATTTATCACCTTTAAATAAAGATTTTAATATAAAAATAAACCAAGTAAGACATAAACATCAAGACTTTTGAAGACAAACCTGAAAAATAATGGATAGTTTTTCTGAATCTTAGAGCAAACTAATATATGCATTATAACCAAAATATTGTCCTTTTTAAATAATGTGATGATTATTAGCAAATGAAGACATTAGATTATTGTTTGTCTTATGATAAATTAAGATTAAATAATTGTTTGTTACATAATAAATACTATATTATTATTTCACTCATCAACTTCATCAAGAAAAGATAGAAATTTTTATTTGGAAGAGACAAATAAATCATATATAAAATTTAGTTGACTAAATCATACGCCTAAGAAGATATTGTTCAAAACACCATTTATGGTTTAATCTTTAATTAAATATACAATTGTGTAGTATTTCCTACATGCCTGTAAAAAATTCAATGCAATTAAATTATAAATTTCTTTATGAGTTAATTTTTTTAATTTTTTATTATGTATTTTTACCTTATTACACTTATAATGAAAAAAAACATATTTTTAAAGTATAATTATAACAATAAAAATTAATAAAAATATAATATTTTTATAATCATTTTACAAATTTTATTAATTATTTTTTATTGTAATAATAGTTATATTTATTATTTTTATTAATTATCATAAAAAGTAGCAACTTAATAACACCAAATATACTTCCTTGACCATCTTATATTAAAGAAAGTAATTGAAAGAGATAAAAAATATATATAAAATACACCACAGATAAAATATAGTTAAATGTTTATTAACTTAGATATCATAATATAATATAATAGATAATGATGTGTAATATAAGTTCTATAAAAAAAATAATTAAATGCTGAAAATTGAAATTGACAAATTATATAATTGAGTTTAAATTGCCAGCTCTTACACTGGTGACAAGTAATAGATAAAGTTACATTAATAAAAAAAAAGGAAAAAAAATCTATAAATTTTGTAGGGTGAACAATAATGAACAAAATGAAATCCTTTTATAAAAAAAATTCAAAGAATATTATAATCTAGTATACTAAACAGAAATAAATTTATTTTCATTAAAATAATCATTGAATAAAATATAAACAAACATTTAAAATTTGAATATGAGAGACTACACCACAAGTTGTGTTATGTAACGTTTGTTATTGGTCTGTTACTTTTAGAGAAACTTTCTCCAATATAATATACCAGAATCTCTACCCATATTTTCTTTATCTGACCTCTGTTTGCCTGAATGTAACAAATTTATTATTATAAGGGCAAAAGACAAAGAAAGCTGTATTTTTTACTTTAAAATAATGTTTTTGGTATATTAGAAACATATGTTTACATTAATACTAAGTAAAATCACCAATTAATTAGCACTTTTCTTTTCTTAAGCTGTACAATATTAAATGAAGAAAGAGAGGGAGAAGAAAGATTTAAACTTAGATATGAGATCTTGAAACTGATAAATCAAAATACATATACAATATAATCTAAAATATTGATATTTTGATCATTTCATATCTTTTAACTTAAAATATTAATATATTATTAAAATTGTCTTGAAGTGGGTGCAAGTAATATTTTTTTTTTTGGTGAATGTCAAAATATAGTTTTCCTTAAAGTTACCCGAACAACAAGGCTAATAATTACATATATTCTGTTTAAGCAGATAAAATAAAAAAAGATAAAAGAATTAAAAATATATGATAGAAATAGTTGAAAGGAGAGGAATGGCTAGAGGTAATATATTCTGTTATGTGTAAAGAGGGATAGAATAGTAACTGAATGAGAATTGTGAATTCCAGGAGACAAAATAGTTGATAGAGTGAGAAGATGACTGTATCTTTCAGTTAGAGTGTTATCTTTCCATAACAGAAACCGGTTCACCAACACTACAAAAACAATACTCCCATTGGATTCTGTATGTTCCAAAACCCTAAGCAATCCTTCCTTAATCTTTTGTATTAGGTAAGGAATTTTGAATTTTGATTCTCTGATTTAACAATGCCTCGACAATCGCCACCGTCACAGCCGCAGCAGCCCAGCAAACTGGAGCCGGCGATATGGCAAGCCTGTGCTGGACCGTCTGTGGAAATCCCGAAGCCAAATTCTATGGTTTACTACTTTCCTCAGGGACACTTTGATCAAGCCTCTTCGGCACCGAAGAACCTCTCCCCTCACCTTCTGATCAAACCCTTCATTACCTGCGCTGTCGTCTCTGTTAATTTTCTTTCCGATCCTCTTACCGATGAGGTTTTCACCAAGATGGTTCTCCAACCTGTTGTTAATAATCTTTCTGTGGAATCCTTCCATAATCCTGCTCCTGCTCCTCCTCCTCCTCCGCCAAATGACGACAAGGTCGTTTCGTTCGCCAAGATTCTCACGCCGTCTGATGCCAACAACGGCGGGGGCTTCTCCGTGCCTAGGTTCTGCGCCGACTCTGTCTTTCCGAAGCTGAACTTTGGCGCTGACCCGCCCGTGCAGAACCTCTCTGTCACGGACGTGCACGGCTTCACCTGGGAGTTCCGCCACATTTATCGTGGGACGCCACGCCGCCACTTGCTCACCACTGGCTGGAGCACTTTCGTCAACAACAAGAAACTGGTCGCTGGAGACTCTGTCTTGTTTATAAAGAGCGCTGAACGTTTGTTTGTCGGAATTCGGCGCGCCACACGTTTCTCTTCTGAAAGGGTCAACTGTCCGAAGCTGTTAATTGAGGAGGAGGACAAAGAAGAAGAGGAAGAAGACGGAGAGAAGGTGACTAGGGTTTTCAAGAGGGACGGGAAGGGGAAGCTGCCGGCTAAGGTTGTTGTGGAGGCGGCGGAGTTGGCTGCGCGACAAATGCAGTTTGAGGTTGCTTATTATCCCAAGGCTGGTTGGTCTGCGTTCGTGGTGAAGACTGAGGTGGTGGATGCAGCTATGAGGATTACATGGAGCGAAGGAATGAGAGTGAAGATGTCTGTGGAGACAGACGATTCATCCCGGATGACGTGGTTTCAGGGTACCGTCTCTGCTATCTCATCCTACAATCATGGCCAATGGTGCAGTTCGCCTTGGCGCATGCTTCAGGTATGATATATAAGAGCCAATTCTTTCAGAATGGTGTGGTTTATTTTGTTTGTCTTTAATGTGTGTGTGGGTGTGGGTATTATGTTTTATGAATTTTACTTTCTTGGATAAGTTTTGGTTTAGGGATTAGTGGGATTCAAAGAAGATTAGGGGGGAGATGGTGAAATAAAACTTGTGTATGACTTTCCCGAGCCACTGAGTCTTTCCTTGTTGTTGAATTTTATAAGGAAGGGAGACTAGGATGCATGTGGGTGGAGCTACATAGTTTTGAATTAGCCAGCCGCCGAAAATTATTTTCTTAGAACTCTTCATTTGCTTGCAAAATGTGTGGCTATATTGAGTATGATACACTTCTTGTTGTGTCGTGGATTGATTCTCTATCAGGTTTCATTTATGCATGGATTGATTCTCTATAAGGTTTCATTTATGCATGAATCACGTTTCTCATTAGCATTGTATTGATTATAGAACTGTACTTTACTCAACAAGAAACTGATATTGAAAGGTGAGAACCTCTAATTGTGTTATTTCATTCTCCTAGTTGGAGAGGGGTCGGTTTTTTGTTGTTGGGGAGTGAAATTTAGCACGGAATTACTTATTTTATAAAGGATTTTTCCCGAGAATTTTTTGTGGTTTATGGTTCTATTATTGTATACAATGTTGCTCTCAAAATGATGGAATGGGGCATTGAAAAATATATTCATTTTATTTGCTGATGAAATATGAGAACAGAAGACTGACACGTTCTTTTGGGCATAAAAGCATTGGAAAAGGTTCCATGCAGTCTATATTTATCATTTTAGCTAATGAAGAGACTGAGCACTGAAATGTGGCAGTGTGATAACTATGGTTGTTTGCTATTCTGGGGTACATTTTTTTGTTTTGTCTTGCCTTTGTCTGTTCTGCCTGTTGAATTTATGCACCTTTGTCTAGATGTTCTACGTTGTTGGGTTTAATTCATAATTCGTGGGTGGGTTAGATGAGGAATGATTTGCAAAAATTTATCAAACTAGTGAATAGTTTGTTTTTTTTTTCTTTTGCAAACTGTTTTCAATTTGGATAAAGTCTTTGTCACAATTACTATACGTCAGGTTTGATTATACTTGCCTTATAAAATTCTCAACAAATGTCACTGGGATACTCTCTGTTCATGCATGTGCCTAATTATCTTTTTTCACTTTGCTGGGAACAATTGTGTGACTGCCCTTAATTTCTAATGTTTGAGTGTCGGTATTATTTTCATGGCAAAAGGGTTTTTTTGTTGAAAGAAACTATTTTTCACATACGTTGTACTTCAAGAAGTTATCTTGTCTCTCAAATTACTGATACTGCTATTTATCTTTTCTGATTAACATCATAGGTTACATGGGATGAACCTGAAGGGCCGCGGAATGCAAAGTGGGTTAGCCCTTGGCAGGTGGAACTTGTTTCCCCCTCACCTGTCCTTCATCCAGCATTCCCCCCAGCAAAAAGGCTCAGAACTGATAATGGTTATGGGGTGTTGACTAATGGAGAGGGAGGAACCTTTCCTGTGGCCAGAGTCACTGATTCAGCAATGGTACAACTGAATCAGGCATATTTGGGTTATAGTACTTTTCCTGCTGGCATGCAGGGAGCCAGGCATGATGTATTTTCTGCATCAAGTTTTCCCAATTATCCAAGGGACATGTCTCATCCGTGTATCGATAATTCCTTTGGGAACAACATATTTTCAAGGCAGACAAATTTGCCGACAGAACTACATGTTGGCGGCAACTCTCAATCTGATGAATTATCACCTGATAGTAGTTTCCATTCCTGTGTCACAGACACTCTTGGGAATAGCAACAACTTAATAAAACCTGCGCCCGATTCATTTCAGCTGTTTGGTGCAGTCATTCGGAAAGAACAACCTGTTCAAAATGATTTAACAGGCACTGATTGCGCTGACACAGGAGATAAAGCCCTTGACAGATGACGATTCTTACTATTGAAAGTGGCTGTGATTATATGATACATATAAGTAGCTATACAGGTATGCATTTATTTCCGAGAGAAATGAATTTCTTACCACCAAACAAATCAATTACAAAATCAGCTACTGATGCTTTATTGATGGATTATTATGTTTGAATGTACGACTTGGTATATTTTGAAGGATTGTTCCGACCAAGTCCCTCCAAATCAGTGTGAAACATTTATGATTTTGCTATTTTGAGTGCATTTAGATTGTGTTTTTAATTATGTTTTTATTCTTATAAATTCGCCTTTAGTATATTCATGATATCGAACCCCAGACACTTGCGTCGTTCATACCATATATAGTCAAAATCATAATGTATGATTTATTAGTAATGGTTGTGGGAGCATAATAATAATAATAAAACCATAGAATATCTGTTTTTATATTATTTGAATAGTTTACTTGGCTAGTTTGAGTCTTGTTGGATTGAAAAGCATGTAAATTCTATTACTAACTTTGGTTGCAATTTATTCATCCAGGTAGGAACTTCTTTCCGGCCGGAAGCTGACTACCCTTTTGACTCTGGACTCTCCAATACTTGGAAAACAAATCTCATATCTCACAATTTATGTTTTTTTTTTCTTTTTTTTTTTTACAGAGCATTGATATTTCTAAATACAATTTTTCGTTTTATTTGACGAGTGATTCTTTTGTTGGTTTACTGCATATTTTTATTTTTATAAGCAATTTGTTTCGGTTTTGTACATCGGTCATGCAATTAGATTGAATTAAATTGTGGTATCAACTTCTGTCTAGGGTGATGGAAAGAAAATTATTAAGTAAGATTAATATCGAAAGAAATAATAATATAATCATTATTCATTTTATTTTATTTTCCATTAAATAAATATATTTTATGAAATATTCAATTTTAAAAATTTTTAAACATAAAATATTGTAATATGTTTTCTATAATTTCTTAAAAATCTAATACACGTGCTTTTTTAAATAATAGAAGGTCCTTGAATTAATTGATTTAATTCCATCCATTTGTTGTTTTTAATATTGTTCTTGCATTTATAATTATTTCTAAATTTATTTTTATTGTATAACAAAACACAATATGTGAAATGAACTTGATCGATAGTAATAAATGTTAATTGACTTAACAACACGGTTAAATCATGTATTTAATAAATTAAATGTTATTAGAACCGAGCACAAGATTTTGTTTATGTACTTCTAACTCATGCCCAATTATTTAAAAATTGATAATATGAATATATGCAATAACAATAATATGAATAAAAAAAATGGAGTGTTAAAGTGAGTTACAGAGTCAGTTTACCCTTATTAGTTCTCTTTTTATAGTTAAAAATTTTGTAATTGGATCCGACCCAAGGCTTTGAAGGTTAGATGGTTAATTCACTTAATTTTTTTGTAATTTATTATATATATTAATTATAGTACAATCAAATTAAATTAATTTATGTATTTTATCAAAACATTATTACAAAGATAAGAATTAAAAATTAAAGTAAAATTTACAAACAAATAAATTAAATATCTAAACTATTTAAATTTAATAAAATATCATTCTAGTATTAGAAAAAAACCTATTAACATACATATTTAAAAATAATAAATAATTATGATAAAAAAGGTAAAAAACTAATAAAAAATTATTGTTAGTAAGTTATAAATAGATTTATTTTCAATTTAGTTTGAATTCATTCAAACGGATTAAATATGATTTACATTTAAAAATTTAATTTTCTTTAAAAATCCACAATGAATCAAATTAAGTTAGATATTAAAATTTAAACGTACAAATATTTTAAAAATTTAACAAAAAATAAAATGCAAAAAAGTACGCTAAAAATTTTCTAAGATAAAAATAATAATGAAGAAAACAATATATAATCAATGTCTCGTATAAGAAACAAGAGACAAAGTGCCATGAGGACTAATAATCAAATCAAATTCCTAAAAAAATTTGGTTAACTATCTAAAGATTGTAGTATCTAAAAATTTGGCAAAGGAAACACCAAAATCACATCTAACGACCAATCAAAAGATAAAATGCAATGCATATTGAAAACCAAAAACTAAAAAATAACTGTGTATATTGGAGGGTAGTGTCGCTACCATAGTGAAGGAGTCGTTGCCGATAAAGGAGGAAAGAGAATTCACTATTGTTCAAAATAATGTTTGTGCATGAAAACAATAAGTCAAAATGAAAGAAAATCATACCTAAAGCATCTAAACAAAAATTACCTTTAGTGGTGGTCACACTTGTTGTCGAAACAGTTCGAAGGCTTGAGAAGAGAGAGTGCCAAGAAATAATGGAAGGAAAATGCTCTCTCACATTGTTTTTTTAATTCATAAAACAACATATGACGTTGGACAAGTAAGGAGACCGACATCTAATAGGAATTGAAAAAATGACTTTAACGTTTCATTTTTTAATTGTTTAAACTAAATTAGACGTCGGTTCCCCTTACTATACGACGTTTAATTTGATATGACGTCAGTCCCTCCCTGAACATTTTGACGTCATATGTATATAGGAAAGGTCTCTTTAGAAAGTGTTTTTAATGATTTAAAAACCATATGATGTCGGTCCCCCTAACCATCCGACGTTTAATGTGTTATGATGTTGACGTCTTAACTTTTCAATGTCAAACTCTTCGATAATATTCCTTTCCGACATCATAAGGGTACAGGAAAGGTCTTTTCAGGAAGAGTTTTTTAATGATTTAAAAAACATTAGACGTTAGCCACTTGACTATTCAACGTCTAATGTGTTATGTTGTTGATGCCTTGATTTTCTGATGTCAAACTCTTCAAGGACATTCATTTTCTAGGTGGCTTTTGTTAAATGTTTAAAAAGAATTAGTCCCCCCAACCCCTTTAACAAAAGTCTAAAGCTGATATAATGTCTGCTACGTGGGTGTATAACATCTAATTGTTCATTTTATTTACAAAAATGCCATCAGTAATTTTTTATATTGGTTTTTTTGTGTGCTAAGGTTAAATGTTAGATGTTAAAAGCCCATTTCACACTAGTGTTTGTAAATTTGAACAAGGTTTAAAGTCTACTTGCTAACATGGTATTAAAGCTACGAGCTAGAACCTACTCAACGAAGTTTGTTGTTTATTAGGTCTATTATTCTCCCATTATCGGATCATTTTCAGACCACTCATTAAAGTCTAGTTTCACACTTAAGATGCATATGTTCCAACATGAGGAAAATGTGTTGAAAGTCCTACATCGACTAGAGATAAACCAAATTTATAGTATATAAACACATGCAATACTTACCTTACAAGTAAGCTTTGTAAGTTTAAGTTAGACTCAAAATTCACTTCTTATCATATCTAAATTGTTTTGTAAATATTCTCTTAAAATATAACTAACTTTTTGGACTGAAAGCTTCATTGTAAATAAATTTGTTTTGAGTATTGATAAGACACTCAAATACAAAGCTTTTCGATGGTTTAGAAAGAGAAACATGAGGGGGTTTTCTTAAAGGGGGACTGAGTGATTTTTTGAAAATTGGTTTATGTGTATGTTCTGTTGTGATTATATGATTGATGTGTTGTGTGCTTATGTGAGAAACCCTATATGGATAGGGGTACATTGAGAATACTGTAAATTTATGTGTGAGCATGGATGGATCTATTAGTCTTTATGTAAGCATGGTGAATTTCCTCAGTCTCTATGTGAGAAAGAGTGAGCTTTGTTAATCTTTGTATGAGCATGAGTGGGACTTTGTAAGTCTCTTTGTGAGTATGAGTGGACCCTGTAAGTCCTTGTGTGAGCATGAGTGGACCTTATACGCATTTGTGTGGGCACGAGTGGATTATGTCAGTATTTGTGTAAACAAAAATGGACTTCATAAATCTCTACGTTGGCACGAGTGGACCTTATATGTCTCTATATGAGTAGGAGTGGACCTTGAAAGTTTTTGTGTGAGCATAGATAAATTCTATAAATCTATGTGTTAGCATGAGTGGACCGTAAATCTTTGTGTGAGAACGAGTTTTAACTATGTGTGAGTAAATGGATATGTAATCTTTGTGTGAGTGGCACAACTAATAACTTTGTATGAGTTGTGATATTTGATAAAATTTATGTAAATGAGTGGTTGAAAGCTTTGCATAAGCAAATAATGGATAATATGAGTAAGCGAAAGCTTGAAACTCTGTGTGAGAGTGACCATCGATAGTTTCATATGAAACATTCCTGTTGTGTGAAGTGTCAACTTTGTGTTAGCTAGGAGAGATTTTGTGTGAACCTATAATCTTGTATTGAAACAATGTTTAATAATGTGTATGTTTTATTATGTGCATTGTTTTTGTGTTTGACTATGATAAGTGTCATTTATCACGAAATAGATGATACAAGTGTTAAGTAGAAAACAAAGTTATGAGAACAAATATTAGAAGAAATTTCTTTAATTATTTGTACTATTTTCTAAAAAGAAAATTTCTTACCGCTGTAAAAAATTTATTCATATGTCAATTTTTTAAAGAATAATAGGATATGTATTTCACTTTATTTAGTGAATAAAATCATTTTTTATTTATGTTCAAATAACGATATCAAAATTATATATAATGTGTTTTTATATAAACAATATAAGTTTTAGTATCATTCTATTACATCTCTTAATATTTCGTGTGATATTGATTAAATGATAACTCACTGTTCATATCACATTATATAATTATTACCTTCATCATTTATCATTGTGTTTTCATAACACTAAAATTATATATTAGATAATTAGCGTCTCAGTGAGATGAGATTCCTAAAAAAAAAAATCTTTCTCAAACATAAAAAAATAAAGTTGTCAAAAAGTAGAATTCATTCATAATTATAAGTTTTTCTTAATTATATTATATTTAAATATTTATAATATATATTAATAAAAATTTCACATAAATTAAATATATAAATATGGTATTAAAAATTAGTGTTGTATAATTAAATTATATTTTAAAGTGCAATTTCTCATGCATAGGGAGACTCTCTTGTAGGTAATAATATTTCAATTACTAATTAGTGCTCAAAATATTAATATTAATTAATAGATAGAACTTTGTTCTCACAAAATAAATAAACAATTTAAAAAAAAAACTGAAATAATAAATATTAACTTAAATATTTAAAGAAAATCTAAACGTGACAAGAGAGTAAAAATAAAACAAAGAAACTTGGTTTGGAGTTCGGAGAAACCACACAAATAGGCATCCAAGAGCATTCCAGAACACACAAACACACACTATCTCTGTTTTGTTACCCTCTGACGAGCACAAGAGAAGAGAATCAATCAATGGCTACTTTCCTCTCCAATCAATCTCTGTGTGCTCCTTGTCCTTGTTCTACTCCCTTCTCTTCAAAGCCCTTTCAAACCCTAAAACCCAAAATCATATATTTTTCATCTCGTGGGTTTCCACGTCCCCTAAATTCCTCTCCCAATCGAAGAATCCCATTAAAGTATTCTCAAGATCCCCCTCCAACTGTACGCTCTCACTCCTTCAGATCTTACACTTTTTTCATTTTTTGATAATTAATTATTCTAATTTACTGCTTGTTGGATTTGCCACGAGTACTGTTCTCCTTGCTACTTTCTCATAATAGGATTAGAGGATTGCTATCACACACCATTATATTGCTTCAAAATTTTTAATCACCTGGGAGTCAATTGAATTAAAACATGAGAGTCAACATTTTCCTCTTTGTAAATTCTAATAAATTTCATATAGTAAGAGGAGGTGAATTAAAAAAGTGTGAATTGTGTTGCTGGCATTTCTGAGTAGACATTGAATCCTCAATGTTTCTCTTTTGCCTTCTTGTACCTCTGGTACTTAAAATTTCCCATTTTATTTTATACATATTGTTGTTATACTTCAGAACTGCATGTGGTCAAAATACTAGCTTTCGTGATGCTTGATAAGTTTAAGGTGCAGTAGGATATTTTTGTTTCATTTGTTGAAGATCCTATTTTTTATTTATATACCTAACCTAGCCAAATCTTCTCTCTTTTATCCTTCCTAGAGAAATGATGAGACAGGTGAGACCCGGAAAGATTTCAGAGGGATAGACGGTGATGAAGATAAAAAGCCATTACCCAGTTTAATGGTCCTCCTTGAAGCATACAAGGAAGCCTTTTTTAATGGTGATGAAAATGGTGTTGCTCTGATTGAAGAGGGAATATATTCTGCAGTAATTAGAAAAAATAAATTGATTCAGAAAGTATCAAGTTTATCAGCAGACAAAGCTACTTCCAAGGATAGATATGTTCGATTACAAGCTGATTTTGACAATTTTAGGAAAAGGTCCGACAAAGAAAGACTTAGCATCCAATCTGATGCCCAACAAGAACTCATTGAACAGCTTTTGTTGATGGTGGACAGTTTTGAGAAAACAAAACAGCAAACTAAAGCAGCAACGGACAAAGAGAAGAAAATTGACGTTAGTTATCAAGGCATTTACAAACAATTTGTAGAGATTCTGAGGAGTCATCATGTTTCAGTGATAGCAACAGTGGGCAAGCCGTTTAATCCCTTGGTAAGTTAAATTCACAAACACCTTTAGTCTTGTGTGCGGAATTTCTTTCCTTTTGTTCTGTGTTGCTACTTGATGGCTGTGAAATCCAACAAATTCTATTGCTTCTCTATAGAAAATAATTTGACTATAATGGTGACCTAGTGTTGGATTTACATCGACGGAAGAAATTTATTTCTATTATCAAATTAGTGCAATTAATATAGAAATGGGACTTTTTTGGGTAGGAAATGAAATTAGATAGCATAATAATTAAACCATTGAGCAAAATAATGTAAATGATGAAATTCAATAATAAAATCTTAACATTGATCATAAACAGTTTTCAATGGCAATCTATGGTGACACGCCTCAGCTGCAGGGACAGCCATGATGTGTGTTTATTCCCAAAAGGCCTCTGAATAGAGACGTTAGAGCTTGTTTGGACGGGGGTTACTATTTTTGGGATTTGAATTCCCAAAAGTGAAAGCTTAAATTGTAGTGTAGTCAAAATGATAAAGATGACTTGGATTTTGAAGGTTATGAACTTTTTATTTACTTTGATTGGCATTTACTTGTGTGTTTTTTTAAGACACCTCTGACTTTTTATGATTTATTATGAATGCCATGAATTTTAATAATTTTTAAGAATTTATATGCATTGTATGCGGTATAAGCTATATAAATAAATTTATGAATAATGGCTATCACCCTATAGCATTTTTTCAGATTTAAGATGGACCTTTATCCCTTTAAATATTTAGTTCTAGCTGTGAACAAGCTTTAACAACCAATTTGTCCTTGCTACTTCTTCGATGACCAAACACACTGGTCATTTCCTTTATTAATAGACAGCCCTAGAAATTGTTTTTAGGATTTACTATACCAGTAACCTTAAAATTGGAGACAGATTTCTTTCCAACAATATTGGTATTGCAAACAATTTAGATGCCACAATTTTATTTTATTTTTTTTGCTGTGTTCTAGGCTAGACGACCATTCTCTCATTCTCCACCCACCACTAAAAGGAAAAGGAAGTACAGTGATTTGAGGATCCAAGAATATAATTTCTTATAGTCTTGCCTTTTTTTTTTTTCGATAAAAAGGCATTCATTGATCTGTATTTTTCTAGGAGTGTGGATCAAATAAATATGTAGAGTACCTTGTACAATGAGTGGTTAAATTTGGGTGCAGCTTTGCCCGTTAGGTCACTTTTCTTATAAGCTGCTTTTAGGGAGATATTACATAAGTATTGCAATATTTTAAATTTATCACTATTTACTTCCTGTTGATTTTGTATTTATGGCTATAAGGTGCACAACTGCTCATAATGCATTTGGTCTCACAACTAACATTTTTAATTAATAAAAAAATCCATTAAATTAGATGTTTCTTTGGAGTTGTTCCTTTCCTAGATCTTAAAGAGAATCATCTTTGCAAGAATCAAATCTAATTTTTGTTTGAGATTTTTTCACCAGTAATGTGAGTGGGGTTATTCTTGTTTTAAATATTGTCAATATGAATAATCCTTGAATAACAGGAGTTCTTTCAATTTGTTATATCTAACGCCTTGACGAGGTCAGACTGAAATTAAAGTTTTAGCCCTTGTCTGTTTTCTGTTTTTCAACAACAATTTTCTCTTTTCTACTCTCCGAACATTTGAAAGTATTTGTTCCCAAAGCACAATTCTGTTTTCTAAAAGAGTGGCGTCTTGACTCCTGAACAGAGCAACTTAAGAAAATAGAAAGAAAAATAAGATGAGATAAGATCTATGTTTTGGAAATACTTATCACAACTTTATGAACAAGAAATTAATGACTGAGGAGAGTGAAAATGTTTTATAAAACGTGAAACAAAAAGGTGAGAGGGGAATTAACAGACTATTAGTTTTTTCTTTTAATTTTCTTATAGCTAGTGTGATTCTTCTATTGGTTGTTCCATGACAATCCCAAAGACTACACATTTCCTTTTTAACTGAACTCTTGTGGTAAAGGAACACAGGCTGAACTCGAAACATATAATCTACTATGGGTAACTAGGGTAAACACCTTTGAGGTTTGTGCTTATTTATTATTACACTTGCATTATTTTTTATGGAAAAATTGCACTGACCTTTTTTACTCGTCATTGTTATTTTGAGGTATCATGGGTATAGTTCATACATAGAAATTGGTAGATGTGTGTAAATTTTATAATAACAGGTGTCACGTGTAAAAATAATGCATGAGGTAGGGAGGCAGGTGGAATTTTCCGATAAGAAAAGGTTAAGTGTAAAATATTGTTGTATTTGTAGGTTTGCCTTATCTGATTCTCCTCATTTTGCCCATCTTAAGATAGTTGTCGTTGCAATATAAGCTTGAAACTAAAATCTGTAGTTTGTTCCTGCTTGTTGAAGGCATTCTGATGAAACCTTATAGAAAGTTACCACGTAGTGACTTGACTATTGTTTAATCTGTTTGTGGTTTACTTTTGTCATAGCAACATGAAGCCATTGCACGTGAGGAGTCAGCAGAATTCAAGAAAGGGATTATAATTAAAGAATCACGACGTGGTTTCTTGCTCAGAGATCGAGTTCTAAGGCCAGCCCAGGTGAAGGTTTCATTAGGTCCGGGAACTAATAAATCTCCTGTGTCTCCTGACAACTCCATGGAGCGACCTTCAACAGCTGCTGGAATAGATGAAAGATAGTCTCTTGAACTTTCTTACTCATTAAAAGTCTAGCTCCACCTGCATACGTGATGTCTTTACATTCTAGTATTCAGTATTTGGGTATTTGGACCGTAGGTGAGTGTAGTCCCTTGGACCTGGCAAATTTTAACTTGTGCCCCACACCACACTTGAATTTTTGAGAAAGTGAATAATTTTGTTCATGAGGAACAATGAGTTTCTTGTGCAATCCATTTTTAACAAAAAGCAAAAAACGGTTCATTCTTGAGCTCTTCTGGCATTTTGGTTCCTTGTCTCAATACTAAGATAGCTCGACTGCAGGAACGACTTGTAGCCAACCAAAAATCATTGAGTTCTAAAGTGAAGCTCACATGGAGCTTGATGACTGTTGAATGTCTAGCTTGGAACGCTCTATTGTTCTCTAACAACTTTTTCATGATACCATGAGGCAATGCTGAATAAAGTTATAGAATAGAGTTGTAAGTGATAATAGTTGATTTTGTTTAAGAGATTCACACCATGTCTGGCTGTATGAAAAGATGGTATTGGGAATCATGGTTTCACAGTATCATATTATGGTTCCTGGTATTTTGGTATTATGTGTTATATTTATAACACGTAACAATTTTGTTTAAGTTCTTATTCGTTGCTACTTTGTTGTTTGCACCTCTAATGTGTATTTTATATTACTATCATGGACAAAATATTGATAAGTTCTTCTTATAGACTTGTATTTTTAATACTGGAAAATCTGCGTTAAATTATAGTGTCTTAAATATTCACATCTCACGGGAGAGCTTAATAATACCAAGCTTACTGTAAGTTTTCGTTTACGGTATTAGGATTGACCGTAAGTAAAATACAATGTAAAATTGTAGTTTCCTGTCTCTATTACCTCAACAAAAGTAACTTTTCTGAACGTTTATTTATAATGAATTTTATTTATTCTTAAGTTAAAATTAATTTATATGATTTATGGAAAGATTATTTTATTTTATTTATTATAAAAGCTTTTATGAAGAAGTTTATCGAAATAAATTTAAAATATTTCAGAATATTTGTTTGGAAACTTGCGGTTTGAAAAATGTTTCAAACTCTGGGACAATTAGTATAAGGTTATATTCTTAAGAACATTCATAGTAATCACATAAAATTTAGTTTTTATCGAGAAATGTAACTCTAAAGATTCATAATTCCAAACATAAATGGAGTTTTACAGTAGACGGAGAGTTGGCACCATGAAATGGATGTTTGTTTGTTTGTTTGTTTGGTGTCGCAGCAGACACGCCACATAACATAGTAAAAGAAGAGTATGCTTTTGTAACGTAACCAAACACACAAAACAAATGGAAGATGACGTCGTGATGGAAATTATTTGGACGAATTCAAAATGTGACCCATATTAGAGAGAATCAGAGAAAGATAATAACAATCAACCATGCAAGATCGAAAAGAAATAGAAGCCCAAAATGACAAGAAAGTCCTCATACAAGTTAATGGTCGATTACTTGTATAAACACACCATTTACCAAATCCAACTGTGGCTACTACCTTGGGTTGGGATTATCTTTATAAAACTCCCATGAAATTATTTCTACAAATTCGAGTTATCTTTTCTTTTTTGTTTGTTTAACCTTGCACTAGTGGTTGATCAATTAACAATATGTATTATGGAATCTTCACTTCACTTGTTTATAATAGTTTAATGTGTTTTTAAATGTATGTGATTTTTTTTGTGTCAAAATGACTTTGATATTTTAGAGTATAATAACTTTGTAGTTACATGAGTATATCGTAATATAAACAATTGTGACTAAAGTTAGAAAGTGGACAAAATTAATTGAATTATACTCTGAAACCTGTATTGAATAAAAAAAATAATTTGTTTGAATTGAATTGAACCAAAAATTAATTCAGACAAATTAAATTACATTTAATTACAATATGAACTGAATTGTTATGTATCATATTTTCTTTCTGAATTATACTAATCTTGAACTGAACTAAACTAATTTTGAATTAAACTGTGTTAATTTAAACCGAATGATACAAAATTTGAATTAAACTACAATATTTTTGAATTAAAAAACTAAAAAAAATAGTATTTACCCACTTCGTTCATAATATAGGTTCTTCATAAAAAAAAGACATAAAACTAAATAAATACGAAAGATTTGTTCTACTCAAGAACACAAGTTCTTCCGTAAGACAACAAAATTTAAAAAATTAATACATCTTCAAATATAAGTTGCATTATAAAATATAACTTATCAACACATATTCAATCATCCAAATTATAGCACTTGAAGGCCTTACTTCATCTTGAGAGGTTATTTCTACAAAAGTAAAATAAAATATTTCATCATTTTTTAAAACATAAAATATAAACTAAAAAATATATAAATTTTTCATATAAACTCACCTTGCGCTCAAATCTATCAAGTTGTTTAGGATCCTTATCAAAAAGTATAGAGAAAGGTGTTCCTTCCAACTAATCTTGTGCGCAAACAAGTACTTCCACTACTAGGCATTAGGCAACTATGATAAGGATTAACTACCCTTCCTCATGTACTAAATGCATATTTTAATGCTACGGTAGATATGGGAATGACTAAAACCTCCTAAGCTATGTTCGCAAGGATAGTAAATCTAGTTGAGTTGAGTTTTCACCAATGTAAAATATCAACCTTAATTGACTTTGTATAAGATTCAATATCCTCTCTCAAATAGTTTTGATATATAATCAAATCTGATAGCTCATAGGTAAAAACTTATGCCATGAGGATTATCATCTAGTTGGGATTCTTGTTGACTACTTTGAGAACCCTCCTCAACACCTTGATATTGTTCATAAAGTGTTTTTAAAGATGACAATAATTTTGATTTCAATTCACTGGCCATACTAGGTTCAAATATATAGCCAATAAAGTATTTAATAAAACTAAACTTACCCTTAGGGTCCAACACAACAACAATCAATAATAAGATATTAATTTCATTAGGATTTCCCCAATATTTTTGTATTTTCCCTTCATCTTCATTGTCATCAATCTTATGCTCACATCATTACTCTCAGAATATTGTCAATTTTTTTTACCAATTCCAAACACCTCCATATACATATAGTTGGTGACATAAGAAGAATAATAAATGTGTATGGTACAGTCATAAATCATAATTAAAAATGATATAACAAACATTGCATATTCTCAATCCTCTTCTAATGGCACACCACCATTACTTTTGGCCATTTGTATTTCAAGCTTGCCTCTAGCTGGAGAAAATTTCACATATTTAACTGCACCCCGAATTTTTGAAATTGAATCTTTGATCTCTTTTAAGCCATCATTCACAATCAAACTTAATATATGAGCACATATGGACATATTCTCCCTTTAAAACAAGACAATTTCACAATAACATCCTTTTTTTGAGACACTGGACCCCTACATCATTTGTTATAACAATATCCACAGTGATACTAAGGACTCGCTTCAAATCCCAATTATTCAAACAAACCTCAACATGTTTATCAATGAGCTCTCATGCATGTTCCGTTGTTTGAGAAAAATTCAAAATTTTCTTTTGAAGTTTCCAATCATTATCATTAAAGTGAGCTATTAAACTCATGTAGTTTAGGTTTTGGACTGAAGTCCATGTGTCTCTAGTTAAGCAAACCCTCTCACACTACTTTAATAGAAAAAAAATTTAAATTTGCTTTTGCCTTTTTATACAGTTCCCACATTTTACGCCTCAATGTAGTATGGAATGAGACTTCAAATTTTTGTTGCAAAGACCATACAAAGTCACAGAAATCCTCATTTTCCACATCGAAGAGGAAGCTCGAAGTTCACAAACATTTTCACCAACTTCATTCGAGATGCATTTTGGTCAAATTTAGAAATAACTGGTGAAGGGCCAACACTAACTTCTATATAGTTAATGATGAAATTAGGATTTTCTTTGCATCTCTTCATGTGATTCTTCATCTCAATTGTTCTAGCCAAATATTTAATCAAATCACCACAATAATTGCATTTAGCTTTCTTTTCAGATAAAGGTTTTTGTTTAATAAAATGTCTCCACACACATCTGGCTGACTTTTACTATCCTCAATTGAGCATGTATCAATACAAGGAGGTAAATGATCAATTCTAGAAATATCTGGTCTGAAAGTTTCTATGATTTTTAGCAATGTAAAATTCATCTGATAATAATAATAATAATAGTACCAAATTTATCATTACAAAATTTACTATTATAAAAAAACAGAAACAAAACATGGAAAATCTAGCAAATGTAATTATGCACATTTGCACATCAGAATATAAAAAATATAATTATACAACAATATAAAAAATTACATTTGCACATGTAATTAAGTTGGATTTACAATATAAATATAATGATAGAAACTAGACAATATAAATTTAATGATAAGAATCATTTATAATTCAAATGTAACTAGAAGTTTAAGTTTTGATGTTAATTGATTAGAAGGTTTCAGCTTTGAATAATTGTCAATTGTGAAGATATAATTGAGATTATGCCATGTCTGTAAAAGAATTGGCTCATGACAACAGTAACTACAGTGACACTATCATAAAAATCCTTAATAGCATTTTACCTATATTTGAAATATATGCCTAACAAGTTAACAAGCTAAAGAACAAGAAAGAGTACATGCTTTAAAATCTAAAATTCCTTTTTCTGATAATATGAATCAATGTAAACTAATTTACCACTACAACTAAGGAAAAAAAAAAAGGTGTACCTTGTATAACAGTGTTTTGGATGATTCCAAAATCCTTAGCACAAATTTATGTTATTAATCAGTTTCCGAGCACACTTCTCCAATTACTTTTAGAAAACACAGAATAGATAGGATGGATGACTTATAAAAAAATAATGCAAGCAAAAAGCACACACAACAAATGAGATGCTATTGCTAACCACTTTTAGACAAGATAAATGGTATCATGACACACTTTTACACTTATTGACATAAAATACAAAGATAAAAAAAGTTATAAAAGTATAAACTTTTATATTTTTTCAAGAAATAAAAAATGAAAAGAAACAGTATCAAATGAATATAAAAATATAAAAAATTTAAGTGTGTCAAAGAATATTCCTTTTATGAGTCGAAGCAGACGGTCCTTTATGCATCAACTTGTCCTTTAGCGGTTGCTCCCTCCACCACCCCAAGTCCCTACACCTCCTCATTAATTTTTTTTTATTCCAGAAATATCCTACACCTCCTTATGTTGCAATCCTAGGTTTTGAAAGCTGATAAGAAACAATGTGTGTTGACCAACCAAACGGCTTTGCTAATCCACTCAGTGAAAACAAAGTCTACAATCTACAGAAAGCCCTTTATGGACTGAAGCACTCTCCAAGGGTTTGGTATAGTAGGATTAACCGTTATCTACTACATAAAGGATTTTAACGAAGTGAAACTGAATGTAAAAAGGTCATGAAATGAAGTACAACTCATTGTGCCGTTGTATTTTGATGATTTGCTGGTCATTGGAAATAGTTCAAATTCATTGAGCAAATTCAAACATGACATGGAAACTCAATTTGAAATGACTGATTTGGGAGAAATGAATTACTTTCTTGGAATGGAGATACACCAATGTAATGCGGGAATTTTCATCACAAAAAAAAACCTAGGGTTGCAACATGGAGAAGTGTAGGATATTTCTGGAATAAAAAAAAATTAATAAGGAGGTGTAGGGACTTGGGATGGTGAAGGGAGCAACACCCTTGTCAGTTTTACCTTCTGCTCTAACTTTTCTTTCTCTTCCTTCAGCATATTCTTCTCCGTCTACAAAGAACAAAAGTTCAGAACTACACACAATCACAGAAGACACATAGCATGCCTATCATTCAATTTAAACCATAATTTGTTATACACATTCAAGTTTAAACCATAATTATGTACTCATCTTAACTCAAATTGTATTTCTTACCAACATTAACTAATACGTATATCTATTTATGTAAATAATTATATATAAAAAAGGTATAGTTAAAATATTTGAAAAATTAAATTTCATAAAAAAAAAATTCAATTTTTTTTTCAAATATTTGATTATTTTAGAAAAAAAAAACTTATTTCTTTTACTTCCGTAAACAATTAAATACCACGCACTCAATCAAATTAAACTTAACAATTTTAATAAATTAAATACAAAAGTTGCTCTTCAAATTTATATTATTAAATATAATTAATTTATGAAACTTATTTTAAATATTTTATTTAAAAAACCATAACCAATTTTCAATAATATTAACACTATTATAAGATAGTTCACACATCAATAAAACTAGAATAATAATAAGAAAAACATATTAATAAAACTAGAATAGTCATAAGAAAAACATACATCAACTTTTACGGTTATCCAAGAGTAATCACAATAGTATAACATATACTAGAAGAGAGGATAAAATCCTTATCAACAAAACTCCTTACACTTGAAAGTTAAAATGCGAGTAGAAGTTTATCAAAAGGAAACTATAAACAACTATATACAAATATACAACATCTGCAAACTAGAGAACTAAGATTGATCCTCTGCTCCATCCTTGCTGCCTAACATATGATTCAAAGACAGCTCTTCATCTGCTCACATCTTAAAGATGATCATCGCAACCCAAGAAATGAACAAACACAAACACAGAGAAAATGGTAAGCTACTTTATCAAAGAACACATATAAGATCATTTACAATGTCATTCTATAATTAAATATCAAACACGAACAATATTCATACACATTTCATCCTATAACTCTAGACTAACCATCTAGATACATGTATTGATATTGAACTATAGAGGTCCTGCCTTTGAGGTGGAACAACAACAACATCCTCATTAGCAATCACCACACTCCAAGGTTAATCCTTTCAAGCATCTTTAGCTAAACAATTAACCAATAAACTAGGGACCTCCTGTTACTCTCCACCACAAAACTATCATTCTCTTCTTGAGACTGAAAGTTATTGAGAGCGTCGGAATAACCTCTAATTTATTAGCTTCCTGTATTAATACATACACTTACACACATAACCATTTAAAGGAATTCTCCTTGAACTTCTTATAACCATCATTCACATGTCATCATACTTTTCAACCATATCGCAAAATATAAGATAAACCACCCTACCATTTACAACTAACCACAGTAGAGGAAGTCAAATAAAATAACCAAAGAACCTAGACTCACTCTCCCAACTAGAGCACAACCAGTGAGCTCCAACAACCCAACGAGCTAGCTCACTTAACTCCTATAACCAAACCTCTTCGTCTTGAGGAAGAAGAGGTTCGCAAAGCACTGTCTTGCAAATGTTTGGGTTCAGGCTTCCAACAGAGTAGTGGCAGTGTTAGGAGGTTGGGTGGAAAACCCACATGCTTATGTTGTCACAATGCAGTGTTCCGCATTGCGAGAACCCCTAAAAACAAGGGGAAAAAATTATGGGGTTGCCCTAACTTCAAGGTCAGTTTTATAGAAGCATAAATGTTTGTTTATTTTTTTGGGTTTTGACGAAGGAGTGTGTCTTCTTCTTGAACAGGGTGGGAGTGAAGATTTCCTTGGTTGCAACTTCTTTCAGTGGTGCAGTGAAGACAAAATGAAGGAAATGGGTTGAATGTAGAAGAAAGGAGTGGAAGTGCAAGAAATGAAGAAGTAGGTGTGATGACCATGGAACATAGTGTGCTGAAGATGGAAGAAACATATGCTGAAAAGATGAAAATGAATTTTATAGAGAAAAGTGTAGTTGAGTTGGAAAAGTGGTTGAAGATGTTATTGGGGATGATCTTCGTTATATGTGTTTTTAATGTAATTGTAATAGGAATGTTGATGAAACTTGGTTTATTTGTTAGTACAAGTTTATGTTGTGGAAAATTTGGTATTTGTAATGTGTGTTTTATTTATAAAGGTGAGTGATTACTGGTTAATATTGTCTTATTTCATTTCTTTAATTATATTGGTCATTCAAGTGCAAAACAAACATCATAAAGTAATGGGCAATAAACATGATACAAATAATGATCACCTGAACAATAAACAATGATGAATAAAGAACATAAAACATTATCTTATAATCAAAAGAAAGATGATAAGAACATTGTCTTACATATTAAAAATACATCAACTACAGATGGTTGATAAAACATTGTTCCTTGAACATTCAACATTACATCATATTTAAAAAAGTGTCTTCAAAATGAAAGAGCAAACGTTTACTACAAAATAAAAATTAGTTCAGTACATTAGATCATTCATTAGATACACGCATAGTTGATTCTTGATTAATAGGAACATCTGTTGGTGGAGGTTGGGTGGGTTGTGGTTGTTCAAGACATTGGGCAGTAGGAAGCATAGTAGATTCTTGAGTTATTGGAACATCTATTGGTGGAGGTTGGGTGACTTCTGTTTGTTCAGTAGATTTGGCAGTATGAACCTCTACTGTTGGAGGTCTTTGTGGACAAGATTTTTTGTTGTGTCCAAGTTCTTTGCAGAAGCCACATTTTTTTTTCTGTTTTCACTCTTTCTTAATTCACTATCATTCTTCTTCAACTCCCAATCCTCCAGTCTTCGTTTTTTCTTGGGCCTTCCTGCCATTGTCCTCTTCTTTGGCGGTAATACATCTGGATAGGATGTAATTTCCCAGACATGTTGACCATTGATAGGATAAATGATTGTGTTGTAAGTTTCTTTATAAGTAGACTTCCTAAACCAGTGGCCAATGTAGTCTTCTGCATTTATATTCAAAAATTTTGTTGCAGTTATGGCATGAGTGCAAGGAATGCCAGTAATTGTCCATTTTCTACATGTGCAGTCCATGTTGTCAACATTGACAACAAATTTCTCCCCAAATTTGAAATGTGATTGACTTCAAAAAAAATTTTCTCTTGACCACCTGTAATGAATACAAATTGACAACACAGTTAGCTAGATGAATATAAATGCCTAACATAAATGGAAATAGACTTAAATTTTTTTTATAAAAGTTACCTTGGTAACCAATATCTGGTTAACCATGACTCCTTCTGAAATCTGTTCAAAACCTTAGGGCAGATAGAACCTTGATATGATGTCATATTTGTCCTATTGGTAGTCCATCTCTTCATAATGTAAACCTTAATGTCTTCTAACATGGTAATAATTGGCTTAGACCTAGTATGAACTAACACACTATTGAAGCCTTCACACATGTTGTTGACAAGAGTGTCACATTGTGATGTAGGGGTGAATCTAGATCTTGACCAAAACCTGGGAGAAGTAAATGTCAATCAATATAAGTTGTCAAGTATTTAAATGTGAAATGTGAGTATGTAAAATATTTATAAGAGTGAATACATACCTAGGTGGAATAACAATCAAGTATTTAAAAGTTTCTAAATTGATTTCTTTAATATTCCTCATTTCAGCTTCCCATTGTTGTGGATACGTGGTTGTTGCTACCCTCCACATGAGACATTTAAGGTTTTTTCCAGGATATTTTTTTCTGAAGTTTGAAAATAAAAGCCTAACACAAAATCTTTGTTCTACCTTAGGTAGAAGATCTTGAATAGCTGACAAAAGACCTTGACATATTGAAGATATTGAGTTACATGTACAATATATTGTAATTAACATTTGTTTTGTGTAATGAAGATATTCAGTTACATGTACAAGATATTGAAGATTGACCGAGCTTTTGTTGGTCTGAAATAAATGTGCATGATGCACAAACAACTTTCCCACCAAAGTCCTCAATTAGAAGCTCCAAGAACCAAGTCCACGAGTCTTTGTTTTCTACCTCAACAACAACATATGTTGTGGGCAACATTTGTTCATTTCCATCTCTTCCCACTGCTGTTAGTAACTCCCCTCCATACTTTCCTTTCAAAAAGCATCCATCCAACCCAATAATGGGTATACAAGAAATGAAGTTATCCTTGCATGCCTTCAAGCATGCATAAAATCTTTTGAATATTACCTCACCATTACTATTTTCAAATTTTATTTTTATTGTTGAACCTGGATTTGTTCTCAGCAGCTCATGACCATAATCATAAATTCTTCTAAATTGTTCCTTGAATGACCCTTCAACATTATCTTTTGCATGGCTCTTGCCCTAAATGCCATATTTCTTGAAATTTCTACATTCCATTTCCTAGTTACTTTCTCCCTAATGTCCATGACCTTCGTAGTAGGGTTTTCTCTTACAGTTTTCTCCATCCTTTCACTCAACCATTTTGAAGTCATCAACTTTATATTGAAATCTCTACTACAATTGTGAGCATCAAACACTTTTCTTAGCTACCATGCATTGACATCACACCTAAAAGAGCAATACGCATACCATTTGCAATTCCTTTTTCTTGTCATTCTTAATAAATTTTAAATTTCTCCCATTACTTAGTGCATAAGTCCTTATGGCGTTTGTGAATTCCTTTTTCTCAGCGAAATAGGTTCATACTTCCCATTTATAAGCCTCCAAACTTTTAGGCATACTAAAAGTGGGAAACCTTATCATAGTGGAATCATCATCATCCTCACTATCTGGTCCATTATTCAACTCCTCTGACAGCCACTCATTGTCAGACAAGCCACGAACATCATTAATACAATCATTATCTATTATCCGTGAACACTCACCTACTGGAGTGGAAGGTTCTAGTCTCACATTTCCTTTAGAAGTACCAATGTCACACTAAATGCTGACATCAATTAGACTTTCTTCACAGACATCAATATGCTCATCTACTTCTTCATCATCTATATCTTCGTCCTCAGTCTCAGCCTCATATACATCCTTACCCTCACTCTCGTCTACATCATCATCCTCTCCTAAATCCTCTAGCTCAAAATCATGTACCTTAGCCTCCTCTACATGATGGACCTAAGCATCCTCAACCTCATGGACCTCATCCTCCTCTACATCATGGGCATCACCCTGACCATCCACCATTTTTATTCCAACTTCAATATGACCATGAAACTCACCATCAACATATCCCATTTATGTTCCAACTTGAATATGGCCCTCACCATCACCCTCCACGGTTTCTCTTTCAACTTCAATATTGCCCTCACCCTCACCCTCCACCATTTCTCTTTCAACTTCAATATGGCCTTCACCCTCACCCTCCATAATTTCTATTCGAACTTCAGTATGGACCTCACCATCACCCTCACCCTCCACCATTTCTCTTTCAACTTCACCATCACCAACAACCTGACCCTCCTCCACTTATGTTGCAACATCACCTTCATCATGAACATGACCACCAACCCAATCAATCATTTTTATTATTTCTAGTTTCATGGTATTATGAACCACATACAAATGAACTTCATCATTTAACCTTGCAATGTTCAACATATGCATGGTACCTCTATCATCAGTTAATAATTCTAACTTATCTAGATCCACAGACTGACCTCCTAAACTGTACCATAATCCTTTCACATCTATATGACCTAAGTCTTTCACTGAAGCTATTATGCCAAAATAGCTCCACAGGTCTAGATCACATGAGCATTCTACTCTCTCTCCATCAAATTTTAACTTCCCATTATCATCACTAACAAAATGTCCAGTATGGTGGACCACAACTTTAATACATTCCTCATCCATATCAACAAGTTGTTTTTAATACTTGTACATTATGGGGGGGAAATGATTATCATTACACTCCTACCACTACGGGAACACTCACTCACTAACCAAACACTCACATAGACACAGACAGGGGACAAGGGAACAAAGTAACATCCTCACTAACGAAACACTCACAAACAGGGGACCACTACTTGTAAACAATTCAAAAATGAAAAGTTGGGACCATAATGTCTAAACTACACTGTAACAGTTGAACATGCAAATTGGGGACCACAAAACATTATAAATAGTCACAGAACAACACAATAACCCAATTAACGAAGACACACGTGTTCGTAAAAGCAAAAAAACATTTATACATCCAAACAAAAAACCAAACACTAAACGAAACTAATTAACCTTAATTTGCGTCAACTATCGGTTGGATTCTCTTCGTCTTGTCTAAGATTGTAGTTCCTCTTCGTCTTCGTCTCACACTGAGTAGATGAAATCCCTAAGTCGAACATGAAATCCCTAATTCTCACACTCAGGAAATAAAATCCCTAATTCTCACACTCAGGAAATGAAATCCCTAAAGTAAATAATGGGCATTCTGCCACGTCAACACTGTTAATTTAAATAAAAAATTCATATAATCAAATAACACACATCAACACATTGTATGTGCAACACGTCAGCTAAATTTAACGCCGACTGAGACAACTTAACGGTTAAGGTAAAATTGACTCAATTTTACAAAAAATATGATCTAATTGAGACAGTTGCAAATATGAAAACCCAAGTGAGATTACCATACAAAAGTGAGGACCAACCGAGTGTTTAAACCTAAATTAATTATTGCATTTCTTAAAATATAATACATTAATCTTACATAGAAAAAACATGTAATTGAGGTTGTGATGAGAAAATAAATGTCTTATATATTTGATAGACATCGAATAAGTTAAACTATTAAAAGATAATAATTTTTTCTTTTTAACAAAACAATTTTTTTCAAATGAAACAAAATTAAAGGTCAAAGAAAATAAAAAATATAATTATTTATACTATCCATTAACCTAAACGAGTATATATTATTAAACACTTAAAATTAAAAATCATATATTATCATGTGAAAAAACAAAAGTAAAACAATAAATAAAAATATTAAAAAAAGTAGAAATAATAAAATATATATGATTGAAATTATTTGATTAAATGCTATTGAATTTATATTTCCTACAATGTAATACATTATTTAAACAAAAATTAAAAAGAGAAAAATGTGTAATAAAAGTTATGAGAAGAGAAAAAAGTAGCATGTAGATCTTTATAAATTCTAAAAATTATAAATTGAACAATTGAAAAACGAATTATGTAAAAGTAGATTTATGAAAATAAAAATAGAAAAAAATAGTAAATAAATTTTTTTAAGTTATGTAAAATTTATGGATATTTTAATCATTTAAAACGATGATATGATATTGAAATGTTTATAAAATATACATATATTCATCTTCATCTTCCCCAATTTTAACCCTAATTTAAAATATAATATATTATTCATATCCATATTACCACATCAATATCTAATCTAATTGATGCAATAATATTTTGTTAAAATCTAGATAGATTAAAACGATTTTCATAAAGAACAAGTTATTTTGCTGTCTAAAATATACATAAAAACATATAATATATGGTACCAACAGATCTAAAATATGATTAAATTTTTGAAAAAGAAAATAATTTTTAAAATAAACACAAACATATATTACAAGGTTTGAAGACATTTAAAACATGATTAAACTTTTTGAAAAAAATATATTATGGTCAACTTGAACATTGCCAAGTTATTAGAATTGTTGCCTAAACAGATATCATTTGCATGGACATTATGATTCTTTAAAGCCAATGGTTCACATTTTATAAGACAAAAATATGGTTACCTAGAAAAGTCACGAAAAATTAAAAAGGTAATGTCCCTATGCCAGCTGAAAAATAAGAAAGAATATTAACAAATAGTTGGGGGACAATCTTGTAAATCGTTGACCACAATCCACAAGAACATCTAAAGTGAACCTGGACATCATTGCGTCCAGGTGTGGAATCACATGGTCCCATAAAACATAGATTGTATCTGTTACTATATTAAGTATTGTAATTAAGGTTAATGTGATGCTTATTTTGATTTAATAGTTCCAAATTTCATTTTCCACGTTGAATTCCTCCATTGCTCCATCCGCATGGGCCAAACACTCTACTCTCTCCTTAATCACATCCAGGTTCATCCACCTTCCCTTCTTTATCTACCTTTCTTTCTTTCTTCTATTCATCCTCTCATTTCACACGGCACAATTTTCATCTTTCACTCTCTCCCAAATGCGTTCACTTTCTACACCAACACTCTTTTTATCATTCCTCTGTTTTCTCTCGTCCCCTGTTCCTCTGTTCCCCTGTTCTCTTTGTTTTTGTTCTTGTTGTACCAACCCATAGCCTCAATTCCCGTCAAAACACAAACTTTCCCCTTTCCCATTTTGTCATTTCGGGTTTAACCCATGGAACCGGGTCTCTCTCTCGGGTTGAGCGCGTCGTCAACCGCGGCTCCTCTCAGCGATACCTCTGTGCCGTGGCGGTTTCGACACCTCAAAGAAGAAGAAGAGGAAGAAAACAACGGTGAGACTATTAACTTCATGGACCAGCGCGTGAAGAGGAAGATAGAAGGACATCAACAACCCTGTTTCCCTTCGAAGCGTGTGGCGATGGATTCCTCGGTGGGATGGTGGAACAAGCCACTGGGAGTGGCGGACCCCGAGATTTTCGAAATCATGGAGAAAGAAAAGCGAAGACAGTTCAGGGGAATAGAGTTGATTGCTTCGGAGAACTTCGTTTGCAGGGCAGTGATGGAAGCTTTAGGAAGCCATTTAAGCAATAAATATTCTGAGGGAATGCCTGGGGCCAAGTACTACACAGGAAATCAGTACATTGATGAGATTGAGCTTCTCTGTTGCCAGCGTGCTTTGTTGGCCTTTGACCTTCACCCTAACAATTGGGGTGTTAATGTTCAACCGTATTCTTGTACTTCTGCTAACTTTGCTGTGTACACTGGGATTTTGCATCCCGGAGATAGGATTATGGGTATGGATTCAGCCTCTGGGGGGCATTTGAGTCATGGTTATTATACGCAAGGGGGTAAGAAGGTTTCTGCTGCTTCTATTTTCTTCGAGACTTTGCCTTATAAAGTTAATCCTCAGAGTGGTTACATAGACTACGATAAGCTTGAGGAGAAAGCAATGGATTTTAGGCCTAAGATACTTATCTGCGGTGGGAGTTCGTACCCCAGGGAATGGGATTATGCGAGGTTCAGGCAGGTTGCTGACAAATGTGGGGCAGTGTTGATGTGTGACATGGCGCATATCAGTGGCCTTGTGGCAGCTAAGGTGATTTTTCTGTCCGTGCTATTGTTTCTGTTATTATTGATTTCATGATTGTTTACGAATTTGAAAGATGAGTGGAGTTCTGGTTTGTTTAGGTAGTTGTTTATATGCTTTAGAACTAGTGGGATAGAGTTGTGTGAAACAGTTTAGTCTCCCTCAGTCCCGTACTATGAATCAAACTCTTCATATAGAGTTTCTATACTCCTGTACTCTTTTGCGCACGTACTGGAAATGAATTTGCCTCCTCTATTGTGAAGGATGGCGTGCCAGAGAGTATATAGTGCAGTTACAAGTATTAAAAGAAAATCTACAATGAGATTGTGATTAAATACATGCAAATATATAAATAAAGACTTGTTAGAATCTCAAGTGATGATTTTTAAATTAAAGTTTTGTACTCTTTGTTTTAGAAGGAGCTGCACCCACTAGCAGTATGATCTAATGCAGTCTCGTATGCAGATTGCTGTTTAATTGTAGGCTTGTAGCAACTAGAACATTCCAAAAGCAAAATTACCTCCTCAGTATTTGCTTTTTCCCCTATCCTCCCCTGAATATTTTTATAGTTGGAATTTGATGAAATTACTTTTGCGAATGGAAGTTCTACTGGAAATTATATGATTGTTTTCATTGATCACACTGAACTTACCCCTGGCATGTTTGATGTGGTGTGATTCATGTAACCTACCTCTAACAGTTAACAAGTTTTTTTTTCATCAATCACCTCTGTATATGTTCTGGGTGGAAGTCAAATTGCTAGTGTGGATCTATAAATATGCATCGATTGAAATTGTGTTTCTAATTTTGGTTCAATTTTTCCATATATAATGCATTTAATTGAAAAATTGTCATGTGTGTCAACTCTACTTTAGTTTGACCTTCCTTCATTTCTTAAATGGTTGTGTCAAAAGTTTTTAAGTATATTAACAGTGGCTTTTACAGGAAGTGGTCAGTCCATTTGATTACTGTGATATTGTTACTTCGACTACTCACAAAAGTCTCCGAGGTCCAAGGGGAGGTATCATCTTTTATAGAAGGGGGCCAAAACCGAGGAGGCAAGGTTTTGTGCTTAATCATGGAGACGATAGTAATTATGATTTTGAGGAGAAAATAAACTTTGCTTTGTACCCATCATTACAAGGAGGCCCTCATAATAATCATATTGCTGCTCTTGCCATAGCTTTAAAACAAGTTGCAACTCCAGAGTACAAATTGTACATGCAGCAGGTGAAGAGAAATGCGCAGGCATTAGCATCTGCCTTGTTGAGAAGAAATTTCAGATTGGTGACAGGTGGGACCGACAATCATCTTTTGCTATGGGATCTGACAGCACTTGGTTTAATTGGTAATTCTTTTCTACCTGTCTTTTTTCATAAATTATGTTAAACTTAAAACTGAATTTGGAATTATTATTTTCCTGTTAATAATACTGAGTTATTATTTTGGCGTACTGGTGTCTGGAGATGGGAAATCATGCTAGTACAGAAGTTGCTTAACTGTCATGATTTTGTCCCTAACAATTGTATGCTTATTTTACTTGAACATGTTATGTGTTTCGATGCAAGTTAATCTTAATTCAAATTATTATTTTATAAAAAATCACTGGAGTCATAAAATAAAATGTTTTTTATTTTAGTTATCTTTTGTTCTTTTTCAATTGATTAAATCACAACAATGTTTTTTGGTGTTTAGTTAGTCCACTGCATAATTTTCAAATTTTGTGAAGTATAGTATAATGTAGTGACACAGCTTATGTAAAATTATGGACCTCACCACTTATGTATTGAAACCAAAGCCATATGTTCAGCATCAACAATTACCAGTTGTTATCCCACTAATTAAGCATTATAAAGATAGACGGGGAAATAATTACGATGTAAGCTTCTTAGACTTGGCCTGTTTTCATTTAGCTACCATGTGGTTTAAACATGTCAGTATCACTCTTCTTCCCTTGATGATTGATTTTCTAGTGCATAACCATTAGGTTCTTTCAAATTTTTGAGAATGAAACAAAAGTCAAACACAAGCCACCTTTTGTTGTTATTTGTAATGTCTGTTGAGCTGGATATCAAACTTCATATGTACTTTGGATGAATGGATTGGATACTTAGTTTCTTCAGTAAGGAGGTGTTTCCTAATTTAATCTCCTTAGTTTCTGTCACAGTAACTAAGATAGATTAGGATAATATTTAAGACAAACTAATAAGTTAAGGCCAAGAGACTTGATGGGTTAAAACCTTAAGATGAAAAATATGTTTGAAGAGGGGTTGGCTTGCAAGTTGTACATGAATGATTCAGGAACCGGTTACGTTGAAGAGAAGAAAAAAAATGGAGAAAATGCTGATATTCATGCGTAAGATTTCTGAATTGGCCAAGGGTTAAATGGTTGCATTAAAAATTTGTCCATTTTGAACTTATAGGGTGTGCATGGTTTTTGCTATATCAGCTGCTTTGATAATCAGGCCATCCTTTGTATTTTTTTTCCCTTGCTTTCTGATCAAGATATCTTGTTAGCGCAAGGCCATGCATAGATTGAACCCTTTAAAGTGAATAGATGTGTAAGAGGAGAAAGTAAAGGTGTTTCCACTGTAATTGGTAGTTTTGAAGTATCCCATAAACTTAAATTACTTTAAATTAATGGTAGATATACCCATACTTTCTCACCTACAGATTTACTCACTCTAGAAAAGCTAAGTTCGCCGTGTAAGTTTGTCCTTGTAGTTGTGAGCTATGTCTTGGATTCTAATATATTAACTTAGAATTGTGTTTTAAATAAATCATGATGACCAGATTTAGCATATGTTGCATGGAATTGAAGCTTGAATTTAATATTATGTTTTCTTTACAAAGTCAAGATATTTACTTTGAGAATATGTATCCATTTTAATTTTTTTACCTGTAACTGGATATATGTATTGTTGAAACTCCTATGGAGTTTGGTTATGATATTTCCCGTTTTCTTACAACTTATATCTTTTAAATTTGACAAGAATACGATCTTATATAATTTTACTCTGTATTTACAGACAGAAACTATGAAAAGGTCTGCGAGGCGTGTTACATCACTCTCAATAAATGTGCCATTTATGGTTCCATTTCTACTGGAGGAGTGAGAATTGGTGAGTACCTACGAACTTCTAAAGTTATGGTATTAGAATAACGCACTAGAGTTTCAATCAACTCAGTATCTCCTGTAGTGTTCAATATCATATTTTTTTCATATAATTTGTTTAGCATTTAAGTTTAGGACTGTTTTAAGAAGTTAAACTTCTATGAGAACACAAATAATCAATTCCAGTTAGCTCCGGCTTCCACATATTCAGTGAATAGTCCTTCAAATATTATATTTTCCATGAAATTAATTGGTAAAAAGAAAGAAATGCGCATTTATCATGTCTATTGTCTACTACTTACTCTTAAGTTTTCTATGTTTTTTTGTTTTCTAAGTTCATCTCATTGGAATTCAGGTACTCCTGCAATGACATCAAGAGGCTGTTTGGAAGAAGATTTTGAGACCATAGCTGATTTTCTTCTGAGGGCGGCTCACATTACCAGCATGGTGCAAAGGGAACATGGCAAATCATGTAAAGATTTTCTCAAGGGTCTTGAGAATAATAAAGATATTTCTGAGCTCAGAAGTCGGGTTGAGACATTTAGTTCCCAGTTTGCAATGCCAGGATTCGATTGATTTGAAATTGTTGACCTCGCATCGTTATGAAGCGTCTTGGCCTATACCATCTTTTTAATTTTTTTGCATAGTGATCATAGATTTTTTTTCCCCCTTGTTATTGTGTTTAGAAAATTAGTTGTTAGCTTGTGTAAATTAAGTATGCAACTTATACCATACATCACATTCACACCACTTCACATCTACCAACCTTGAGAGAGTAGAAATTGTTCGAGGTTGATACCTCTTTCTTTGACAACTTCTGTTCATGAAGAAACTTATTAAAAGGAAATTATATAAAGAAATGTTGATATTCATGATGAATTATTTTACAGGCTGTCACTGAATATGCTTTTGAATGCTACTCCGGTTTATGGAAGCTGATGCATAGGTTAGATAGCTGTATATATATAGATTAAAATATGGGAAAAGTACGTAATATCTCAGCAGCAGCAAAGATTAATGAGAAGCTGTGATTTGAGTGTGCAGTAAGCACTGTACGTTTAACCATTGCTTTAAACACAAAATCTGCCCGTCTGGCATGAGGCATGCTGGATGATATCCAATATATATTACTCTTGTTTTGTTTTTTTGTCTGTGTCTTGTGTGTGCACTTTAAATGTTATTTTATTTATTGTTTGGTTTTAGAGCATCATTCATGTGGAACCCTTGTGAGGAGGCAAGGCATGAATTTGCGGCAAGGGACAAAAAGCATGAGATACGGTTAGAAGTAAGAAAGTGACCGCTGAAATTTTTGTGACATATTAAACACCCCAAGACCCCAAAAAGGGGAGGTTGAAAATTTTTGAAACAGAACAAAATTGTGAGAGAGAGAGAGAGAGAAAGAGTTGTCAGGCAATGGGAGAATGTGGTGAGACGAAGTTTTCATCATCATCACCTCCATTGCTTTCAAAGTGAACCGAATCAGACAAAAGCTTCCCAAGAGCAAAAGAAGCTGCCTTTTGACGTTAAAGCAGTCCAGGAATCTCAGAGTGCTTCTTTTCTCTACAGTCCTAAACCTCTCTTTCCATTATTCTTTCAGGACTATAACCGAATGATTAGTCATTTTCCGTGCCAACCATAACTCTTCTTTCAAATTCAATCTTAAATAAAAGAGAAAAACAATCCTACTAATAATAATCAAGGCTGCTATAGAAAACTATTTTAAAATTATAACATACACACTACTGTCACTGTGTGCAGTTATCAGTGTCTAACTTTCTCTTTTTTTAACCCTTCTATTCTTTTGTCTTTTTCCTCCTGGCTGCAATTAAAGGAGGAATCGAAGTTTCTTTTTTCCCAAAGAATTTTGCTATCTTATTATCTCTAATGCAAGAAGAATAGTAATTTCATTCATTCATTAACCCGTATGCGAATGTTGTTTTCAAACCCAGAACCACATTCAATTCGAGAGAACCTTCTTTACATGCTTCTGCGGGCAAGAAAAAGACTTGGCAGTGCCACCCCATTTTCAACTAAGGTAACTGTGAAAAACAAAAGAAAGACCCCAAGTGATAATAGTAATTATAATATTAATAATAAAATTTTAAAAAAAGGGTTAATAAAAAGTACAACAACCCCATCAACTATTCCTCTACCTTGTCTTTGTTTCTATTTTCCTTTTTTTTTTGTTCTATTTTTTGTTTTTTCCTTGCAGGCAAGCAGATACCTACTGGCTATTTCAATTCCTGAATTCTCCTCCAAATTTGTTTCAGTCACTCAGTTACCTATGACTGCAAAAGTCTAACAACCTCTTCCTCCCTTCAACAATCTCGTCAAAGAAATCATCCAGCTGAGCAACAATGTTGTCTGCCCCAGATCTGAGAACCCCAAAACACGCTCTCACATTCTCCACTCTCTCCCTGATAGCAACCTCACTCTCCCACTCCACACCCTGCGACCCTCTCCTCTCCAACTCCCCCCTCAGCTCTTCCATCGCCACCTTCGACCTCCGAAACTCGTGCAGCAGCATTCCCTGCGCCCCACCCATGTGCCCGATCTCCGCCGCCACCCGCTGCTGCAACCTCGCCGTCGACATCATGAACGCCGATCCCAGAAACAAACACCCCTCGTAACCGCCAAGCACGAAATCCGAGGACTCCCCCCAACAGTAAACCAGCCCGTACAGCAGAATCATGAGCAGCAACGAACTCACGTTCCTCATTGCGTACAGCACCCCTCTGAACCCGTTGAACCCGTTCAGCTTCGACTCGATCGACACCCTCTCCTCGAACCGCAGCGACAGGGGCTGAATCCGCGTCTCCATCAACACCCTATTCTCCTCCTCCAACCCCACCGCCTCTCTCCGGCACCCCGATATCGCCCTCATAACCTGTTCCAAAAAAAATTCCACCTTTAACAAAACATTCTAATTGCCTTCAAAATGTCGCAAAGAAAAAACACCGGAACAAGTTAACAGGAAATGAAAATTGAAAACGGGCGCTGACCTGGCGAGAGAGTTGGGGGGTGATGTGGCGGTGTGAATCAAGGGAGGCAGTGATGGTGAGCGCGGCGGAGTAGTAGTTTTCTATGCCGGAAATGCCCGACTTGATGACGTGACAGGCTTCCCAGAGTTTGGAGCTTTCGTCCATGTACTCGTCTAGCCACTTGTCGCCGACGGGAAGGTGGAGCTTTTGGACGAGAAGGGTCAATTGGGTGTGGAAGGATCGAAGGAGAGAGAGTGTCCTTTGGATGAATTGGATTGACATGAAGTTGGTGGTAAGGAAGACTCGCTCTAGATCGTCGATTCCTCGCGTGAGGAACGAGTAGAAGCCGTTGACGGAGTTGGTGGAGGAGGGATCCATTTTAAGTTTGGAATTATGAACGAATGGGGAAAGATAAGAAGAAGAAGAAGAAGAAGAAGAAGAAGAAGAAGTAGAGGGGAGAGGTGGATGTGGGAATGGGATAGATATTTAAATTGAGAGAGAGTGGAAGAGGAGGAGGAGGCATAAGAGGGGAATGGAAAAGAAAGAGGACCCAAAAAGTGAAAAGAATGGAAGAATGGAATATCTTGGAAGCTCAGGTTTCTAAGGTTGAAAAGGATTGTTGGGAGCAATGATGGGTGTTTCCTACAGAGGGGAAAGGATGATTGGTAATATGCCATTTTCATTGTTTAATGGACACAAAGCAACACACCAGGTAAAAATAAATTAAATCAAATCAAATCAAAATAAAACCCTTTCCAATTTGTAAATAAAAGAATAAATATTAACAAACAAAACATTTATCATGAGAAAGATTAGATTAGATTTAGATAGGTGGTTTTCAAACTACTGCAAAGAGGTTGGAAGTGAGTGAGATTTTGATATTTTATTGGTGAATAGTGTGTGAGGAAGATTGAGATTTTGGTGGGTGGGGTGATGCACGGTTTGACTGGATTGACTGAGTTGTTTGTCTAAACACGAGTTTTGCCTTCTATACAGGTTATGTTTTTGTTTTGAGTGAGTGGTGTTTGGCTTCTTCTTTCCTCAATTTCTTCCTCGAGCTATGAAATGTGGTGGCTCTTGTTCAACTCATTTCTATTGAAATTTGGAGTTTTGTTTTTCCTAGACTACATTGTTCAGTTGGTTTTTCCAAAAAGAAGAACTGGTGTAGTGGAATGATGAGGCTGCTTGTACTTATGTGTTTCGTAATCTTCTACCATGCATAAAATCAGTCTTTTGAGGCCATATGTGCTCTTTACCACTTTTCATTATAGTTACTTACTACTACAAGTATTTCACTACCTTAGTTTTATGACAAAATAATAATAATAATAATAATAATGATGATGATGACGATGCTTCCTCACACTTTCCTCTTAATCCCCTGTCATGAGCATTATATTTAATTCTTCCGAACGCTAATTCCAAAGGTGCTTAATCCAAATCTGAACTGGGTGAATAAATTGGTACATATTGTTGAAGGTACTACTAAGAAATAATAATACATATCCCTGCCATTGATTGAGTAGGCCTTACTACCCATCAAGAGACAGATGTATGGGTATAAAAAAGGGAAAAGATTTTGAGCTGCATAGCTTCATCATTGTTGAGTATTGCAACTGGGTCCCATTATATGTGCATCATACCGAATGGGTTTGAATTGATTGATCGTATTTAGTCACTAATTGAACAACACCAAATGCTTGCTTTCCTTTATTCTATTGCCAAAAGGGTATGTAATCGTATATTAAATACCCTAATTCTTATTTTACATATTTTAATTTTGATGTGGGAAATGGGGACCATTACCCAGCAATCTAAATTATGCATTGGGTAATGTAACATCTTATTAAATTTGGTTGAGAGGAGTGCTCGTGGGTTTTCGGAGAATGGGACATCTTAGAAGCATGTTGGTCTTCAAAGATTTCATTGGAGATAGGTAAAGAAGAGATTGCACAAGAAATAACACTAATATGGACACTCCTCACACCAAACCTAGCTTACCCAAACATGAGGTCACAAAGGCTGCCCCTTTTTTTATTTTCTTATACATTCACGTCGCAAATTTTATTTCATCACTAACCATAGTAATCTCATCTTCTTAGTCAAAATCTGTACGCTCTTATAAATTAACTTCACACACTTTGAAATTATCTTTCATTCATCTTCAAATTTGTATGTGAGTGTAAATCTTATATAAAAGTTAAATATTATATAAGAATATTTATAATTTTTTATTGTTTAATTTTATGTTTAAATAAGAGATTTCAACAATTTTTAAAAATTGAAATATCTAGTATTTAAATTTAAATTACTTATAATTAATTTTTCTACTTTTTAAATTGTTTAGTTGAATAGAGTAAATGAAATATTATGGATTTTATTTGTTTGAATACAATAATTGTTTAAAACTTATTATTGATAGATTTTAAAAAAGTGAACCCGACAAAGATTATTTTGTTTCTAAGTATCTTCATTCATAGAAAATCAAGGATCACGTGCTGTACGTACTGGTAAAAAGATGTTTGATTTAACAAAATTGACATTTTTTGGTTTTAAATATTTTGTATTTTTTTTATTTCAAAAATGGAAGAAAAAGGAAAGAAATCAGCCATAGGCCGACACATACTTATATTCCAAAAATTATGATTTTAAAAAAACATTATTTGTGTGTAGTAAAAAAATAATATCTTTTGAAAAAAACTTCAAAGTATAATAAAAAGAGAAAAAATAAGGGTGTAGAAGTTACGTACCTTTTCAGCTTTTGGTACTCCCTTAGTTCTTACTTGATAGTTGACGTTGCCATAATCCTTTTGCGTGAGAATTCTCTTTCACTCTTTCTATCTATTATTTCTGAGTATCTTCCTCTATTTTTTTGTTCATCCACTTTTTCTATGACAAGGTGTGTATTTACATACACAAAGTGTAATATTATGATAATCTTGCCTTGATTGTGAACTATTTAACAATGAACAAAATAGGAAAAGAAATGGACTTGATTGAAAGAAAAACAAAATCAAATAATATTCAAGACATTTATTATAATTATTGTCAGAAAATTTGTCTATTTTTAAAAATCATATTTTTCTTTTCAAAAGAAACCGACGCAACAAATTATATCATTTTAATTATTGCTTATAATTATTGACATAATATTGATTCAAATTATTACTATATTAAACTAATATTTCAAAATTACGTATACATTTTTTTAAGGAAATTTATTTTATTATTTTCTTCTTCCCTTTTTCTTTATCCACCATTAATTATTATCCTCTTATTCTTTATTTTTATTTATTTACTTATCCGGACGAAATTAGGTGTTGACAGTCTCAAACTTCAAAACAAACTAATTGGTTTGTCTTTCGATCTGAACTAATTCAACTTGAAATCGGTCCATATCAACTCGACTTGATCTTCGTCTCAATTTGACCTTTAGCTAGAGCCTACTTGATTCAACCTTCGGTCTGGGCCGACTTAGTTCAACCATCGGCTGAAGCCAACTCAGCTTGATCTTTGGCCCCAACCTACTCGACTCAACCTTCAATCCAACCAACTCGGCTCTTCCTTTGGCCTAGACTGACTTAACTTGACTTTTGACACTGGTCGACTTCAGTTGAAATTCGATTCGAGCATACTTGACTCAACTGTCAACTTTGCTCAACTCGGTTTGCATAGATTGACTTGGCTTGACCATCGACATGGACCGACTTGGCTTGACCGCCAGCTTGGGTCGAATCGACTCAACTTTTAACCTAGACTGAATCAACTCAACCTTCAACCTATGTCGACTCAGCTTGACCTTCCATCCAGGTAGACTTAGCTAAACTTTTTGCCTAGGTTAATTCAACTCAACCTATATCTTGGCTCAACCTTTGAATTATAGTGACTTGCATCGACCTTCAATTTAGGTTTACTTGGTTCGACCTCTGTCTCGAGTCAACTCGACTTAACCTTCGTGAGTGGAGTGACAATGAAGTGAAAAATAGTGCAAATTTCAAATTTCTTATACTTTTAAGGATATTTGAAATTCTTCTATTTTATTCATTTGAAATATCTTCTAAATTTTCTTAAATTTAAATTTTTTTTTCTAATTACTTTATCCAAACACGTGATTTTAATGTAAAAAGTTTTAGATTGTTCAAATGAATTATCTTTTTAAATTATCTTATCCAAACATAACATTAAGATTTTGATTTATCCAAACATAACATTAAGATTTTGATTTTGAGTTAAAGTATTGTATATGAACTGAGCTGATATTTGATTGATGTTATATTTCTCTAATTAATTTATAATCACATGTCAAAGTTAATAGTTAACATTCTCCTTATTTATATATATATATATATATATATATTTAGTTTTAAATTTGCTATCATAGTATATAAATAACCTTTAAAATAAGGAGTAATTTTGTTTTCAATGATTTTATACAACTTGTATGTTACATCATAAATCACTCGGTACTAAAAGCCTGAAAGCTAATTGATTTTTGATGTATGAAGATGAATGTACTTGTCACTTGCAAATTCTCATGTTTGCATTCAAATCAACAAAATTCCAAAGAATATCTAAAACATTCCAAAACAGTATGCTAGAATCCATATATGTTATGAATGTGATAATTTGTTATAAAATAATGATGTCGGAATAAAATGAGTATACATTTAATCATAAAGAAGTGTTTTTGTGGAATCTTTCTCTATTATGAGTTGTTGTTTACTCAAGATCGAAGATAAATTTACATAGAGAAGACTCTCTAATACTTAATAAAAGTTTGATACAAAAGATAAAAAAAAAATATTAAATGATTATAAAAGAATTTAAATTTATTCATGAAATTAATTTAACCCAAACTTGTAATCAATTCAATTCATGAGTTGTTAGTGTATAACTATATTCAACTCTTGTTAATTTTTCTGAAAAAACAAATTATACCATACGATATAAGTATTATATAATTTGCTTGGTTGTGTACGTGCAAATATAATATATAAAACACTTTTATTTCATATATATATATATATATATATATATATATATTACAAATAATATTGCAAACATATAATATAATATATTTTTTCTATAGAAGTTACACGGAAGAATAAAACAAATCTAAAAAATACTTTAACCACTTAAGAAAAGATTATTTTTTTTCGATGAAATTTAGCCAAACATTAAAATGATGATTGCAAAAATTTAGATTTTTTTTATATGTTGAAGATATTTGTGGTGAGGCCAAATTTATGTAAATTTCTTATCTCAGCCTAATCATAGAACAAAAATATTAGCTTAAATAATTTATTATTATTATTATTATTATTACTATTATTATTATTATTATTATTATTATTATTATTATTATTATTATTATTATATTATAAGCATATGGAGGAGTAAAGGGTTAGATTAAGGAAGGTTCCCATTCTTGCGTGCGAAACAAAAGAAGAGAAGAGAATCGAAACAGTGCTTAGTCAAAAGGAGTAGTTTTGGATATAGGATCCCATGGTGGGCAAGGGCTTGTTTGTTCCTCTATGGAAAACCTTCCATTTCCTCTATCAATCAAAATAACTTAAAACAACAAAGGCTACTACTACTTATTGCCATTCCTTTAAGTCTCCCATGCTTCAAGGAATACCCAAACCTAATTAATGTAACCACAATTTCACTATTTTTTTTTTTAACATGTGTTCCAATCTTATGCTGGTGGGTCCCTTCATTGGACGGTTGGATTTGGGTGTCCAAATCTCTTTCATCCTCATCATCATTTTTACACAGAAACTCTCAATGCTCCATACCTTCAAACTATACAAAATCATACACATGTGCTCCTTCTGTTCTAGTTTTAATTTTATCAGAATATTATAAAAATATTGTTTTTCATTTTAATTTTAATACAGCTAAAAATGTAATTTAAGTTCTTAAATATATTTTTGAACCAGATAGGATGTGGTGTAGCTGGGTAACCCTAACCCTACACGTTCGTTATGACATTAATTCCCAATTTAATTGAGTTTGGAGGGGACCACTGGTACTCTTTTTTTCATTCTTCTTTGTCTTAAATTCTGACAAGAGAATTTCTACAAAAGCCCACTTTCGTTTAGGACAAAAGGATATAGCAAAGCAACCCTAAAATGCCTGCAAATTTGTGCTTCTGCATCACTTTCAACTATTTATATAGATAAGCATAGCATAATTAATGACTCCAGTTTCTGATAAATTATTCTCTAGTTTTCTCTTTTCTTTTGTGTGCAAATGCTGCTCGTGGGAATATCCTTGTTCTTATTGTGATGTGATTCGTTTAGGACTAATTGATTAACTACTGTTTATGATAGAACTTAATTCAGTTAAAGGTAAACTTTAAAAGATTTAAATCCAAGTTGCAAGAAAACTACACAAATCCAACCTTCTTTTTGAAATAAGATTTAGTTCAGAATTTTGCATATTTAAGCAGGGCAAGTTACTTTAAGGTCGAATATTCCCTTTCTCAAAAAAAAAAAAAATAGTGATTTTACTTTAAAAATAACTTGATAATAATTAATATTCATTATTATTTTTTTAAATATTCCTGAAATAAGTTAATAGATCTAAATTTATAAGTCAGAACAAATTATAGTTTCAAATCAGGAAGCCACTTATGATACCTAATAACCAATAATATTATATATATATATATATATATATATATAAAGTTTAATTGTATTAATTTAATCTTTATACATGTATACTTATTAATATCTGCATCTATAAATTACTCAATTTATTTTATTTCTAACACCTCAGAACTGACAAAATTATATCATATACAATTCTCTAATTTTTATTATTAGATATACAAGTGTTTCAAAAATAATAATTTTCCTTACTTAACATTTATATTTGACTTACGAGATGCAAAAATAATAGTTTTCATTACTTAAAAAATCATTTGAGTTAGAAGAAACACCTCCCAACAACTGACAAATTCATAAGTCTTAAAGATTTATAATACATATTCAAACAAAATTAAATCTCAAACTAAACAAGTTAAGAGATTCATTTTGTTATGACCAAGAAACATTAATACAAAATAGGCTTTTTACCTTTACTGTAATTCATTTTGTTACAACAATAACAGAAAAAAAAAATCAGATCTACACTAATTTTCTTCTTCTTCTTTCTTTTAGTCATAAATGAATGCTCACACACCCTCACAAAGTTTGTCGTCATTAATAGTGTTGTTTGCACAACAAAGAAATTGCAAACTGATTGGCTTTGCAATTTTCTTTTTAAGTTTTAATCTAATCTATAGTGGTCAAACATAAACTTACATCTAACGAATAAGTAATAAAATGTAAATTTACTTATGACCTATACGGATTAAACATAAATTTTAAAATTTATATCTAACCCCTATACATAAATTTTGATTAATTAACTTCAAAATTATCACCGTATATTTTTCATCTCTAATCTCAATGGTCAAACATAAAACATAAATTATAAAACGTGAAAGGCAATTATTAAAGTAGTAAAAAAAATAACAAAACTATCTAGAACAAAAATATATTTATTCTGATTTGAAAACTAATTGACTAGAAAGAATAGTCAACTCACGAACCACTCAAAGCAAGTAATAATTTAAAAGAAATGTTGGAAGAGAGAAAACTTGGAAAGAAAAAGAAATGTTACATATAAAAAAAGTGAAAGAGGTTTATTATAGGTAAATATTTGAATGATTTTAGTCTATAGACATGTTATTTAATCTATTTTACTCCCAACATTTTGATTAGAAAAAGTAAAATATATTACAAGGTTATGTGTAGAAACTAAAATGAGTAATTTTAAGTTAGGGAGCAATAAAAGTATGCAAGTATAAGAATTTATTATATTAAATTATATTTTAAGATTTAGAAAAATGTAATTCATTTAAGGTTATAAAGTTTAAAAATACTTATATTCCTGTCACACCCCCTAGTTTTGGCTTTTTTGTAACCATGAGTGGTGATAGTGATCAATCTCTTAATGTTTATAGTTTTTTATACTTACATCCAAATGAAAATCCTACTATGACTACTTTATCTCATTCCCTTGATTCTATGAATTATCATTCTTGGAGCAAATTTATGATCACTTCTCTTAGTGTTAAAAATAAGGTGGAGTTCATCAATGGTAGTGCTCCACAACCATCACAGTCTAATCAGACATATGGTGCATGAATACATTGTAATAATATGATCGTTTCTTAGCTCGTTATTTTGTCTCCTCATCGATTTGTCAGAGTATATTTTGAATGGATTATGATGAGAAAATCTGACACGATCTTAAATCTCATTATTCGTAGGGTGATCTTTTTCGCATTTCCGCTTTGTGCAAGTTTTCATAATTTACATGACACATGATTATATCTTTTTCAATTATAATTTTTTTATTTTAAAAGCTGAAGTACAAAAAAAAATATTTAAGGAAAATCAAGATAATATGACAACTATATTTTGATATTACTCACTCATGCGAGCTTTTAAACATTCTCAATATTAAATCAAAGGTCCATTGTTGACCTTACTTTGATATTGGCACTGCAGGTTCATTTTATAGTTTAACTTGATTATTTAGATTACGAAGGACTCGATGTCAATACGGAACATATAATATATTTCTATAAAACATATAATTATTAATTATTCAAAATACAAATCAACATTTATGTTAAACGAGATGAATTGATAAAAGATAATGTTTCAATGTTCGAAAAATTAAGGTTTAGTAAATATTAATTAACTTGGATAATCATTTTTATAATTTTTTTTTTCCAATAATTAGTGTTGAAGAAAGTGCGAACAAAAGGAATCGATGTTATATCAAAGCAAAAGTATATATTAAGTGTACCAAAACACCGATTCTTTTAAAACTGAACGCAGTAAAATACTATTACAATATAAAAGCCAATAATACTTAACTTATATTTCAAAACAAATTTATTACAAAACAATGATTGAGTGGATTAATTACCATAGAGAAAAATATTAACGTTACGTAATTATAAATTTGCACTTGATATTTTGCAATTGATGGAAAGGGTTAAGAAAAGAGGATGGGTAAATTATACTAAATTATAATGAAAAAATAAAATTTACTTAAGTTTTTATCATTATCAAAGACCCATATTATTATTTATTTAAATATATTGGCCTAGTAGATTTTAGTTAAGTTTTTAATTTTTTATTTTTAAGAAATAGTAGTGGAAGGATTGAAAATGAAATTGAATGTGAGAACTCTTGCTAAAACTGGGACGAAGTTGTTTTCATGATTGTTAATGATTTGTGGTTCTCTTTTCACTTATTTTTGTTTAGGTTGGTCGAAAAAGAAAAGAAAAGCCAAAATGATTGCTTGAGGGAAAATAGATTGAGTAGGACTGATAATAGGAGCTTGACACCTCCCTTTGCAGCACCATCAAATCATCATCGTCACTCTATTATTACGTTTCTTCAACAAACTAATTAAGATATATGTACACCATAATCTATACATTATCAACAATCATATATTCATAAACACTCCTTTCTTTACACCATTGTTAACTTGAAGTAAACTAACGATACAGAACTCCAAAATGTTGCTTTTTTTTTGGAAAGGAAAACGATGGTAAGTATTTTTTTTAACCGGGTGTATCTTTTGAGCATATGATTATTAACGGCTATAGAAGTGAAATTAAAATTTGATCATACACAAGTTAATAGTTAGAGATTCGTGTAATAACTTGATTTTGTAGAGAATAATACGTTTGTTTCTAACAATTAAGTTAGACTTAGAAGTGTATGGAGTAACGTTATTAGAAAAAATGAGATGTATATGAATCACTTCAATTTGTCTAAAACACTTTTTCTTTCTTGGTAATTTGAGGCATCTTTAAATCTTTTTGTTTATAATTATTCTTCTTATCAAGTTGTTGAACTTTTCAGTTTAGGAGTCTGTAAAAGTATTTTGATACTCAAATAAATAAATATGGTGCAATAAAAGAAATTTAGTGGCTATTTATAGTATATATATGAGTCTTACTTTTCTTAGACCTAGGATTATTGGTTTATTCCATATTAAGTTTTCTTAACTTGATTAATTACCCCTAATATTTTGTTATTTAGTGTAGATTACGTTTAAAATCATGTTATTTATTTGAGTATCCAAGACTATTTTTTTATGTTGACATGTTAATCAAGATGTTTTTCTTCTTACTCCTCTAAATGTCTAAATCATCCTATCTTCTAGTGATATGTTTGGTCGATGTGTTTTTTTTTTTCAATCTTCTAATACAAGTAATATAATGTCAAAATTCATTTTATAGTATAGTTTATTTATAATCCATTATAGTAATAGTCATTAAATTACTTTTAAACTATTTATTCTTTAATGTGGAGTGATATATTGATGAATTAAATATGTTTTTCTTTTTCAAACTATTATGAAAAAATTGTGTTTAGTTTCTAAAGTAAATTATGAAGCATTTAAGTGTTAGTTCATCAATATCAAAATTTAAATAGAAGTAGAAAGTCTTTGTATTGTATTGATTAGAAATGAAATGAGACTTCCAATTGCACAAAATCTAGGCCTTTAATTTTAGTTTACTAATACTTTTGCAAATCTTCAATTTGGCCTTTATAAATCATGAAAAAAAAAATGAAATATATTTTAATAAATTAAGAAAAAAACGACAAAATATATTAATTAAATGTGGAATATTGAATTATAATGAAAACGTTTTCTTATGAAGTTTATATTGATTTTGGATTACTTAATTTTTTAAAATTAATTTGACCTAATATTTACCTGGTTTCCCATATTTTCAGTTTAATTGACGAGCTTCTTTTTCTGAATATGTAATGGGGCATTTGGTAGCACGATTAAATTTTGACATAAGTACTTGAAATAAGATTCGAATTTTCGAACTTCGAGTCATAAGTGCCTCCAAATGTACTTTAGCATTTATTCATCACATGACTCCTTTTAACATTAAATTATAAAATTAAATCAAACTTTTGATTATTATTATTATTTTTTAAATGAAATAATGATAATTGATAAAGGGCAATTTTGTATTTGTAAGAGGAATAATGAGAAACACAAGAAACTTATTCCCAATCCCCTCTGAGAAAAGGAAAAAAGAATTCTAAAGTTAAGTTAAAGGTATAATATGTAGCTAACATCATGGGCAGCCAGGACCCACAAACTAAACAACTCCATCATAATTATATTCTCAACCTTCTAAAGTAAATATTTCTTTTTGGGCCACCTAATCACTTTATTATATATAAGTATATAAATTTCTCTTCATATTTTCATTCAGAAAACTGTCTAAATTAATGAAAACAAAATAAATATTGGGCAGCCAATCATGTAGGACAATTATTTGAGTGATTTTCTTTTTATTCTATAGGCCTAATTTGTTAACCCTGCTAATAAAAATGGTATCCATACATAGGAAATTCTCACTCTCTCCATATATATATATTTATACAACGTACGTATATATTTTCATTAGTATAATTAAAGAAATTAAAAAGAAAATTAAAATATTTTGGGATTTAATTTAAGTCATTAGAATTAATTTATTTTCTATATGATTTAAGTGATAGCAATAAAAAATATGTTTAGGGATTATCATATATTTGAAGATTTATTGAAAGTTTTCTTAATTATTAGGATGGAAACATTACAAAAGGTGGATTTTTAAGTTGAATTAAACTTATTTACATATATTTATATACTATAAAATCCGTTATTTAAGATGAAATTGTTAAAAAGTGGTGGGAAAAAAATGAAAAGAGATATAGCGTGAGAGATGCATGATATGTAATGAAAGATAGGATATGCTTTATTTATTGTTGTTAAAGAGAAAGGATGATGAAATGAGAGTAATTTTGTTGTCCAATATGTTTGTTTTTGATTAGTTGAATAGTTATGAAAGAGAGAGTGGGAGGCATAGAGATTGGAGAAGATTAAAGAGAGTGATAACTGTGCGGAAACACGTCCACTATGATCTACCTCTCATGGCTTCCTAAGCATATACGTAAAATTCCATCATTTCCACACCTTTGAAGTAGCATATAGTTCATATCTATGGGTCACTTTGTGTGTGTGGGACTAGTTTTGCCTGTGTGCTTGAGAACGCGTGTGAGACACAAGAGAAGCAAAAGGGAATGGACTCGTTAAGAAACATGTAAAAGGGTTTGAAATTATTGTATGAAAGGAAAGGACCCAATGATAAAATATTTTAGTGTATGTGTATATCATAGGATAGGGTCCTGTGATCATATAACCTATTGCCATGTTTGACTAACACCGATGCTGAAAGGTTGTCAAAGGAGGATTTCTTTTTCTTTTTTCTTTTGAGTTCAACAGGGTCAGGTCTCTCACCCACTTCAGAATGCCCACTATTGTTATCTTTTCCATCCCTTAAAAAAGCTTAAAACCATCAACAAGGCATTTATGGTAATGCAAGGAATGGTAGTGCTGATAGCCTCTGTGAATGCGGCAACATAGGGAGCCTTTTTATGTGGAACTGCCCTTTTTCATGATTGTGATTCTGATAGCAATGTGATTACATTTTACGACCTTCAACTTCCCTTTACCTATAATATATATATATATATATATATATATATATATATATATATATATATGGCGCAGTGATGAGAAGATGCCACATGTCGTAAAAACTAATGGTTGTGACCGAATGTTGCCTGTGACTTTGAAGGTGCATGCTTCGGTTATTACTGTATTCATTTGCAAGTAATTTTCTATTCATGGTGATTTACGAAAAAAGATTTGCAGAATTATTTCACTTTCAATGATTTATAAACGAATAATGAAACAAATTTCGAAGATTACAAATATTTTGACTCCTCGCATAGCATAATAAAATGACCAATTGCCTCTTTCATTCTCATTTTATGTTACCTATTCCCAAAGTGTTAAATAATAATAATAATAATAATAATAATAATAATAATGGAATTTTAAACATTAATTTTTATATATTTTTTTAAAATAATTTCTATAATTTTACATATAATATTAACTATTATTATTTTATATTACTTTTTATTTTATATCATATAATATTATAACTTCGTTTAATTATCGGTTGTATTTAAAATTAATAAATCTTATTTCTATAAAAAATAAATTCATACTGCTTGGAACTAAATTATATTACAAACAAATATTACATTTAAAAAAAAATTATTTCACTAAATTATAATTTAATTAAATTTTTAAAATTATTTTTAATAATTATTCTAAATATTTTACTCTTAATAAACATTTTTATAATTAAATATAGCATTAACAAATATCATTTTATATTACTTAATATTAGGGACATTTTGATAATCTTCATTTCTAATAATTAAACATATCTTTTTTAACTGTCACATCAATCAAATCATATACTAATTCTCGTAAACTTTACCTTTAAATCCACTCTCAATTACCTTCAAATTCACTCAAATAAACACAAAAAATATCAATCTCAAATCTTCTCAGAATCAGCCGTTACCCCAAGTAAACACATCCTTGGCAGGATCAACTTGGATACATCACACTACACTTGATGTTGACAAGGAGGGACCCAGCCATTCTTGGATAATCAAACTTCCAATATTGCCTTTTTACGTGCCTAAAATATTGACCTTTCTTACAGGTGTGGCTTTGGGACAAGTGCTTTTAGATAAGTGGCAATTTAGTTTAGTTCAGAGTTTAGATCCATCAAACAAACTTGTTTGGATTTTCCACTCAAAATTTAACGGATCAATTGAAAAGGAGGACCAACCATACCAACCAGCTGGTTCAGTGCACAAGATAAAAAGTGGGCATTGAGTGGGCTAGAAAGGACTGCTACCACCATATAATGCACAATTCTTGTATCGACCACACATATAAATGCACATTCCACGTATTTGTGGGGATATTAATGGGTTTTTCTTGAGGTACACCAGTCCAGTGTGTATATTTTCCTAGCCGACAGTACCACGGACCAATGAAAAAGACTTGAATTTTTCAGCCGAATTTCAAATTGTATTTTTTAAAGTGGAGTCCTGCAACTGTTTTATTTTATATTCTAAAATTCAGAACTACACCAAAAAAGGAAAAGAAAAGAAAGTGGCATATTGTTATCTTTCCCATATTTTCTGCCACGTCTCTTTTAAGTTGATTCTTCTGCTTGGTTGGTTAGGTGATGAGTACGATGTACAAGGCTTATCCGTTTAGTATATGGATCTAGAGTTTGCTCAGAAGGCTCTGGCATTTGAATGCTCAGAAACTTTGAATCCGATGCAATTGGGTAGGGTTTGGCCCACACTGTGGATTGTTAAGTCTAAGTGCACTCACTTTATAGACCGTGGCTTAACTGCGAATGCGGGTGGCCGCGGCGGCGGGAGCATACTCACCAACAGCTCACAGGTCACCCCGAATGTAATTATGCTATTACGGCGGAAGTTAGATACTACAGAGTTATACATAACAGCCAAGCCGAAATTCAGGGACTGCAAAAGTGGTTCCAAGTGTCACAGCTGTCACTCAGATTTAAAACATAGAGCAGGATGAAAATGACTATATTCCAGTAACAGGCAAAGGAGCAAAACCAACCCTAGTGAAACGCTTATATATCTGATTATTAAAAACAGCAATAAGAAATGATTTTCTTTTCACAACTCCAATTTTTTTCCACCATGAAAAGAATTCATCTTGCCCACGAACTACAAAATTTACACCCAGGTGTTATTGTGGTTTTTACAACCAAAGACATGCTCCGCGAACTGTTGCATCAATTTGGGTCAAATCAAACCCCTCGAGCTTCTAATTATACTCTATTTCTTTACATTTAGAAAAAGGATACGACAACTTGTTAAAATATAAGCTATCCAGAATTTCCTGGTAATTCGGGACTAAAAGAATCATTGGAACAACTTGTCCCGTCAGCATATCAGATTGCACAAATCATTCATCCTTGCCCGAGAAATGTTGGTAAAAGGATAGACCCTGAAGTTGCCATTCCCTATACAGGTCATTGTCAGCTGAGCATTGCTCACCATTGTCTGCAGTTAGATAGCACATAGCCAGCATTAGCATGAAGCCTTACTTTTCAGGAAATAACAGCTTCCTCTAACTTTATATTTAAAATAAATATTGGGGGCACTGGTAAGTAATAAATAGCTACTTCATCGCAAAAAGTTCGATTCAGCGCGTCTCTGTTAGTGAGTTGGCATTCCCTTTTGGTTTAATTCTATTTAACTTTTTGGCGGTACGTGATCACCTAGCAATAATGTTAACAAAACAACAATTGACTTCTCTATTCATAAGAATTTGGTAAATAATGGAAAAATAATATTGGAATTCCGTTGTAAGAATTCGTTCTGGTCTCGGTATACTGTTTGATACGAAGTTGGAACAGACAATCCATCTAGGTGAAAAATATTTTGTTCGGAATTTTTAATTTGGGAAATGCCAGAAGTAAGTTGTATACGGTACCTCACAAGAGGCTTCTGTGTCTTTGCAGTGCCAGCTTGTAAAAGGGATGCAGTCCACATATGGACACCATGTGCAATAACTGTTGATGTTGATTCCATGAAGAACAACCACAAGACAACCAGCCAATCTACGAATAGAAGAAGCTTCTCATCAAAGATTTGACGCATGCAATAAAGCAGAAGTTATAGAAGACAGCTAGCCATGCAAATTAAAAAATAACGATAAATAATTACAAACAAGAAGAAAAAACAACATACAATAGGCCGAAGAGGATAAGAGAAACAATCCTGAGAACCGGTCTGTCCAGCTTTTTGTTCAACTTTAAGTTGATGTAACTTTTGACACCATACTCAACAAGACCACCTTTATTTGGAGCTACTGGTTGGAGCTGAGGGCTGAGTAGAAAAACAGATCCAAGAAGGAATCCTGATATAAAACCTCCAATGCTGGCAAAATTGTCTACATAAGGCAGAAAACCAAGGACGAAGTTGCACACAAAGACAAAGACTAATGTTGCTATTGCCGAAATCTGCATCCAACCAATAAAATTGATTAGTAGCAGAGCAGTGAGAATAGATAACCAAAGGGGAAAAGACAGGCCTTATTGGTATGAAATTTCCAGTTCCAAACAAGTTCGGAAAGCAATGTTCCCAGTAATCCATATAAAGGACCGGAAGCACCAACAGCGGGGGTGTTTCGGAGAAAAAGAGAAGCCACCAAGCCTCCCACGAAAGCTGACAATGCATAGATTATACCAATCCTTACTGCAAAGCAAAAGGAAACGTTCATAAATTAGAACGTCGTGAAAATCTCAAAATCGTTATTTTTAAAACAATTTAATTTCTATAATTGTTCTTGATATGGGCTTTACTCAGCACAGTTTAAACCTTTGGTTTTGAGTCTCTCTTGTTTCAAAACTATAAATTAAAAACTGAGTCCTAGTGACTAAATTCAAAAGGTGATCATGATGATCAAGGATTAACTTTATACAATTTTAAAAGCAAAAGCAATTTAAACTACACTTTCAAAACATAAGAATCACAACTAAAATTTCAAAAACCTGAGAGATAAAACTAAACTAATAAAATTATAAGAATTAGGAACTATAATGGAGTTCATTTTTTTACACAGTGAGTGTTAAGATTTCACAGAACTAACAAAAGAATATTTTACAAGAATTTTAAAACAATTATAAACTAATTAAGGTAGTGTACATATTATTGTGACTAGTCAAAAGTGTATGTTTGGTCAAACTCAAAGGCATAGTTTCACTGTGTTCTTTGTTATTTCAGGAAATTACAGATCTATATAGCACTGCATGGTGTTGTGATCCGAGACACTCGGCAAATCTTGACACACAATAAAATTGTGGCGGTGAACCATTTTTTCGAAACATTCACTAAAATAGATAGGTGAAATAGAAATGTGACGGGAGAGAAGAAAATAAGAATAGAATTACTGGGTCCAAATTCGCGCTCTAGGCGAACTCCCACGTAGACGATACTCGAGAGATTGAGAAGCAGGTGAAAGAGTCCACCATGCAAAAATGGAAACGTGAAAAGACGCCAAGTTTGGTGCTGCTCTGTCAAAAGGATCCATCGAAGAGCTCCCATTTCATCTAACCTACACTCACAACACCACAGTACTCATCTTTCAAACTGCACACTATCGTAATAAGACCACCTTTCAACTCCAATCGGTCAACATTTATTTCTCAAACCAGATCGTCCAAATTGAATCAATCAATCTTCAAACATAAATCTACTACTAATAATAATAATTAATAGATTTGGTGATAGTGAAACCTTAACCGAAGAAACTAATTAAATTACCAATGAGCAAATATATGAGTAATTTTTGTTTAATTAAGGTAAGGAATAGTGGAGACTGACTTGGACTGAGAAGGACCTAGGAGTGGGTTCTCGGGGAGAGGCTGGAAGGAGAACCTTCCGAGGGTTTGCAGAAGGCAATCACCGTGAGAATTGGTCCAGCAATCGTTGACGAGCATGGTTGCGATGAAAACTCCGATTTGGATTATCACGAACACTGAAACCACCCACGTGTCCCCTCGCCGTCGTCCTCCTCTTGATTTCATCAACGGCATCCTTGCATCCGGCGCAGGAGACAGCTTCACGTCAATACGTTCCAAACTTTCCGCCATCGATAACAGTCTTCAAGATTCTAGCTGAGAGAGGGGGATAAAACAGTAGATTAGTTCGTTGAGTTTGGCGGGAAGCAAAACAACCTTTCTTCTATTATGCGTTTTATTTATAATGATATAATATTATTGTGAGATATAACTCATAACCGGATCCGTGGCGCAATGGTAGCGCGTCTGACTCCAGATCAGAAGGTTGCGTGTTCGATTCACGTCGGGTTCAAATCCCTGATCCGGATTTATATTTTTTCCATCAGATAAACTTGGATTTATAATTATATTGTTTAATATTTTACTCCTCCTGCCTACAAACATTACATGCTCAATAAATTTAAAACATTATTAATACAACTATTAAAATAATAATTAAAGAAAAACTTACCATGGTTTATAATTAGATGATTTTTTGTCAAATAAATTAAAATATTATTACTTATCTATTTTATTGTATTTTACATTATTTATTTATTTTCTCTCTCTTTTTTCAATTACAAGACTAACTTTAAGTGTTATAAGTAAAAAAGTTTATCTGTATGATATATATAAGAAAGATTGCAAATACTTCTTTTGAAATTATTGTAAACATTTACACCTCTTGTTTTGTACTTTTAATAAATTATGCTTATTTTTCTCAATATTCTAAGTACTCACAGTCTATATTCTATTTAAAAGTCTTACATTAACTAAACCTTAGATTAAAAATTAAAATTAAAAAATATAAATAATTTTTTTAAAATATAATACCAAATATTATTAATAAAAATAAATTATTTAACTATTTTACATTTAAATGTTATAAAAAATTTATTGTCATTAAACTATCAATTATCTTATGAGAATGTTGTAATTTTGAGAAAATAATATTTCAATATAAAAATAAATAAATGGGTATAAAATACATAATTAAATTTATTATTATAGGTACATATATTTTAATACAGATATAACTAAAAATGAAATAAAATAATATTACTATTACTTTACTGAAAATATATTTTAAAATCATAAGGCAAATATCATATTTTAAAATTAGGCCGTGATGCGAAAGATGCCTATAACTGCTTAACTTAATTTAGGAGTATTTACTTTTCCTTTAATTATTATGTGTGGGTATTGATATAGAATACGCATAATTTTTCTTTATGAAAACTTATAAAAATTTAGGCTATGACATGAATAATTATATAATTTATAATACTGTTTCCGACGAAAATTGATGAAAGTAGAAAACAATCTAACGTATCTATAAATCAGATGACATATTTTAGTTTATAAATCATAAGCACAAACAAATATGGGTAAGCTACCATATATAACACAACCAATAAACATAAAATATATACATGATAAGTAACTACAATTTAACAATAATTTATTATCTATAACACTATTCTACTAACAAAATCAACATAATCATTATTAACTTTCTTATTAACTATATATTACTATATTGTCCTCGTTTATCCTTATCAACATCATCTCTAGACACAAAATTATTACGAATTTTCAACATTATTACAAAGAACATTAGTCTGTTTCCTGTACCTAACCCTACCACCTGTAGATTTCCTATACAGGTTCATAAACATACTATCTGTAGCTTTCCCATACAGGCTCATAATCATACCGCCTGTAGCTTCCCCATACAGGCTCATAAACATACCACCTGTAGCTTCCCCATACAGGTTCACAATCATACAATAGATAGTTCAAAACTCAGGATTTACTAAGTACAGAATAGACACATCCCTCCCTTCAAGTGTATAACACTGACAAAGTCAACCAAACATAATCCATAGTTAAATTAAATACTATTCACACCTCCTTTTTCATCACTCACACGTCCATGTATAATCTTATGTAAAGACAACATAAATTTCTATAATATTTTAATAGTCACAACTCAATCCAAAATAATAACTCATTATTACTTTAGTTAATCATTAAAATATCACTACTTTTATTTTTAGCAGCAAATTAATTAATTCCAAAATAATTAATTTTAATTAATTTGATTAACAATTCATCTTCCGATATCAATTACCTTCCTTTTCAAATCAAATTAATTTCCCTTTCCAATAAATTAATCTGATTACTATTAATTACTTATTAAATAATAATAATTTTCCTCTTATAATAATAATAATACTTAATATTATTATTGTTTTCTTCTCTCTTTACAATTTAATTTTATTAGTTGATATCCTAAAATCATGAATTCCCCACACCTTGGGCCTGCGGCCCAATTAGGTTCCCACTGTATCAACCCAAATTCACTCCCGGTCCAAAGAATAATTTCGGTAGCCTAACCCATAAGAACTCCATGGTTAAGCGTGCTTAGCCTATAGTAATTTAGGAATGGGTGACTTTCTGGGAAGTTTTCCCAGAAAGTGTGCGAGTGAGGACAAAACACACTGGAAAACCTCGTGTTGATGTGTGGGGGCAGTCAACACTGTAAGTTGCCAGGACGTTACAATAGCAACCAAAAATCATCCAAAAAGTTATAAAACTCAATACACCACTTACAAAGCTAGTCATCCATGGCTTAGTATTGTAAAACCCCATTCATGCAATTTTTGGCAACAAAATAAAATCAAATAAATGTAGCAAAAAACATGTTCATTGGCCACTCCAAATCAACAAGTGTTACTCATTTTCTTGAGTTTAAATCATGACAATTAAGCTTCATTAAAAACCACGTCACCTCATTTTTCTTCTACCCGGTTGGATTCACATCATACTCTCCTTCTTTAAGAAGATTTGTCTTGAACTTAAGGCTTTATTTTCCTGCAAGTTTTAATAAAAGTTTATTATGTCATTGTAAATGACTTTATTTTTCCACAACTTGAAATTCATTATTGTCCTTTAGGATCAAATACAACTTGAATAAATTTAGATTTATTCCTTTCCAATAATGGTTTCTCTCTGGGGAGAACCTCTCTTGCCAACACTCCCTAACCTTCATATATGCAACAACAAATAACTCTATGTGTTGTGTTTGACTATCCTCTAAGACTTTATTTTTCATCAACGAACTGTATGCATAATAAAGAATTAGGAACAAGCCTCCATTTCAATAATGGGAGTTGGTCGCATGCTCATCCTTTTGTTCCTTTGAAATGACATCATAAACACTAGAAGAAAAATCATTAAAAAATAAATTTTTCGTGCTCAATTTCTCTGGTTCTTTTTCTTTTTCTTTATTTTCTCTTCTTTCGTTTTCTCATTCTTTCTTCACTCTATTGCTTCCTTTTCTATTCTTTATTCTTTTGTTTTCTTCTTCATCCTATGTTGATCCTTACTAATTTGTCTTAGTGTCATAAATTTCAACTTAATTTTATGTCCTTCATGCCTCAAATAAGCCATGCGCTCATCAAGATTGAGTGTTTTTAAAACAAAGTCATGATTGTCCTAAAAAAAAATGACAAGAGTCCATGGAATGATATCACATAATACTTCTTTCACACACTATCCCTTAGTGAATCTGATCTATTTTGATTAAGATGGAACTTGTTAGTAACGGGATTTTCTCCACTAATATTTGGCTCACAACATTTTTGTTGCTTTTGTAATCATATGGAACTAAACATGGGTGGCCTTCGACTAAACAACTTGTATAGTAAATTTCCATTGCTATTCTAAACCCAGGTCGAAGTTTTGATACCAAATGATGTAAACCTCATTTGCACAAAGACTGATTTAGGATCTTTAGGGTTAAAACTTGTAGGAAATTTGGAAAGTTAGTGAAAAGATGGATTGGAAAGTGGATGAAATTCTAGGTTGGACAAGAAACGTTGATATCTTAAGCTATAGGACTCCAATTGAGGTGATTTCAAAATAACATGAAAGTTCTCATTTTGAACTTCAATTTATGTTAAAAAAACCATTCAATTTGGGTGAGTAGATAAAGAATTATGACTACAAAATAAATCTGGACAAAGTTGAGTTTTCTATATTCAAGTGAAATGGCAAGATGTGAATATAAAAGGTGGAAAGAAAGAATCATTATTTCTAAGAAAAACAACACACAATGGATAAAAAAGTCTTTTGATACAACAAAACAATCTTGACTCGCTTACCAACTTAGAAGACTCTCACTAAAATAAAATAGATAAACTCTAAATTTTTTAATAAAACTCAATTTTTTTTCATTAATAAAAATGGTTTAGCTTATATAAAGCTTTAGCCATAAAAATTATAAATGATTCATTAGTTGTAATTTCATCTTAGTTAAGCTAATAATGATCTCACTTAAGTTAATAATCATCTCACTTAAGTTAATAATTATCTCACTACTTAATGATTAATTATAAGTGAAATTATAGTAACCAAAAGTCACCAAAAAAAAAAAAACTGAATCCACTACTTACAAGTTAGCCATCCACATTCTTGGTATTATAACATCTCATTCATGCAATTATTTGTAATAAAATAAAATAAAATTACTATATCCATATACTGGTTGGCCATTCCAAATGAACAAGTGTTATTAATTTTTTTATTCATTTATTAAAAAACCATGTCAACTTATTTTTTTTTCACCTGATTTATTTAATTACCATTTGTAAATGGAGTATATACAATTATCATGGTATCCCACTAGTAGGTACCTAATAATTATTAACAAATTTTAGTTAATTAATTTTTTAAATTTCATGAAAAAATAAAATTAATGATGAAAAACTATTAATAATGTAAGAATAATTTAAAATTTGTGTTCATATATTTCTATTTCTTTATTTAGACCTATAAAATTGAATTTATTTTCTTAAGAGATTAAATTTTTCAGAATTTAAATTTGGGTTAAATATGTTTTTAGTCCCTATACGGGGCGATTTTGAGTTTAGTCCCTATTTCAAACTAAGGTACAATTTAGTCCTTCAACTTTAGAAAACTCTGCTTTTAGTTCTTTTTACCAAATTTTTTTAACTTTATTTGCTGTTTCAAACGCGTTTCTCAGTTAACATTGAAGCAAAAATGTCTCAAACAGTGTAAACAATCCAAATGCTATAATGAAACATGCTTGAAACAACAAATAAAGTTAAAAAAAATTGGTAAAAAAGACTAAAACTAGAATTTTCTAAAGTTGAAGGACTAAATTGTACCTTAGTTTGAAAGAGGGACTAAACCCAAAATTACTCCAAAGTATAGGGACTAAAAACATATTTAACCCTTTAAATTTTGTTGCAATTCTTTAAATTTAATTTCTAAAAAGTTAAATATATTTGCACTAATATTTCATTAAGTAAGTAATTTGATTTGATTTTTTTTAATTTAATAATATTAAGTAAGTAATTTGATTTGAATTTTTTTAATCTAATCTAAGTTTATATTTTATTATTTTAAATTAAAAAATATAAAAATTATATGTAGATATTTATGGATTTCCACTAATATAAAAAAAATATACTAGAATTTTTTTAGATACTCAACCGATAACATGGTGACAAACGGGTCTGTCAAAATTCAATATTATCAGAGTGAATAAAAGTTTATTTTTAAGATTTAAAAAGTAAGTATTTAAATAGTTTTAAAATATAATATTAAACAAAATCATAAAATTTAGAGTAAAAGTTATAAAATTAATTAATAAAATGTAAAAATAAAAGAATATAAAATTACAGAAAGAAAGAAAATGAGAAAAAAAAATCAGATTTTTTTTATCAAGTTTGGCCCATTATATTATTTTTTATGCTTATTCCTTTTCTTTTTCATACTTTTAATTAGCCCAAGTAATTTTTCTGAAACATATGACTTTTCTTCGAAAATAGTCCGGTAACTTTAGTTAATTTTACTTATTTTTTAACTGATTTATTTATTTCAAAAATTAAAATGAACCATTCAATACAATGAAAATGAGCTAAAATTCCTGAAGAAAAAACGTCAATTTTCTTATTTTCTGGCATTTTGTTTCCTTTCTCTTGGTCACATTTTTTTTACTCTCCAAAATCCTATCCAATCCTCTGTTGACCAATTTGAAAATTCTGTTACATAGGAAAAGTGTGGTGGAGTTATTATCCGTAAATATTATAAAATTAAATTTTAATTTATACTTTATTCAGTTCAATTTAATTAATATTTTATTAAGTTAAATTTAATTTAATTAAATTTTTAATTTAAATTTAATTTAATTTATATTATATTTTATATGATTTCTTTTTGTAATTTTAATTAGGTTTTATTTTAAAAATTTATAAAATATCTTTTTTCAAATGTCTGCAAGTATCACCTGGGTAAGTTTTTGAAATATTCGTAAACATTCACGAGCTTAACATAATTCGTTCGTTGTTAAAGAATAAGTTCCTCGCGTATCGAATAAGGAAGAAGCTCGGCACCAGCCCGGCCCACTTCAGTTTTCTCCTTAGACCCCTTTGTTTGCAGTCTTCACCCATTGGTTATTTTTTGGACCAGACCACTGTTCGTCCTATCACATAATCTCATTTAAGAGTGTCGTGAACCCAACTCCAAAACTCAAATTATAAACCGTACAAATTAACTCCATATTAAAATACTTATTAAAATATACCAATTTTGTATCATAGGTTTTATTTAAAATATTTTTTCCAACATTATTACACTTTTATCATTATTCTTTAGTTGATTATAACACATATCAACACCTTTTAATCATTTACCCCAAAACACCAAATAAAATGATATCACTTTTATTTTTTCAATTGGTTAATCTAAATTATTATAAATTTTAAAATAAAAATGTCATATCATTGATTGTAGGTGAAAATTCAGTAGAAAATGTGATGTTTATGCATTGTCAACCTTGTATTATATCATAGTATGTGTTGTATAAAGAAAGAGTTGTTGACTTTAAAGTGAGCTAACACAATAATTTAAGTGCAAGATAAGAGAAAACGTAGACTAAGGGTCTAAGCATAGAAAGCAAAGGATTTATTAGCCCACAAATCAATCTATAATTTCATCATCTTAATTCCAAATCCAACTAATTTTATTCACTTTTAATTACAAATCCTTTCTGTGTTTAATTCGCTTTTATTTTGAAGCACCAATATAGTTCTCTGTTATTATTGTTGGGAATAAAATAAAGTCCCACCAAGCAAATGCCCCAACTATAAGATGCACCACCTTTTGTCAAAATTTCACCTTCACTCGCTAATTCCTCTCTTCTCTGCTTTGTTAGTTATCTAAATTTCAAACCTTTCTCTTATTCACTATCAAAATTACATACTGTTAGGGTTTTCTGATGTGAATTTTTAGTGCATATGTTTCATTCCACTGTTTTCTTATTTAATTTTACTCAATTTAAGATTTTTGGTTAATGGGGAATGTTTAATAAAAGAAATCCCTTCATGGGTTGGTTTGTGTGCAATTGATGAGGTCACGTGTTTCTTATAAGTGACTTGTGAACGTAGGAAATTTTGATTTTTGATGGATGCAACAAAGGGATTGGAGGTTCCAGGTGAGACCCTTGAAGCAGAAGTGAAAGCCTTTTTTGATTCTGCTCCTCCTTTGCAGAACAGTGATGGAATAACTCTGCAGTTAGATCAGTTCATTAAACGCAATTCTTCTCCTTCAGGTGAGTTGTCTGTTACTGCATTCGCTGTTGTGTTTCTCCTTCTGTGTGCTTCCTGTAAATTATGTGTGGTGGATTTTGGTTTCTCCAGAAAATGGGAAAGCGAGGAGAATTGTTTGTGTGACTTCTGGTGGCACCACTGCTCCGTTGGAACAACGTTGTGTTCGGTACGTTGACAATTTCAGTTCGGGTCACAGAGGGGCCACATCCACAGAGTACGTTGCGGTTTGCATTGTCTTGTTCTTGTTAAATATTTGTTTTAATTCTATTGAGACGAACAGGTTGGTGGTTGTGTTGTAGGTATTTTTTGAAGGCTGGATATGCTGTTATCTTTCTTAACCGGAAGTGAGTTTCTGGACCTGGGAAGTAGTATTTTCTTATGTTTTATCAATTGGTGATCAACAATAGATAATTTATGCAGGGGAAGTTTCCAGCCATTTTGTAGATCCCTTCCTGATGATCCTTTACTTGAATGCTTCAAGCCCACGGATGAGTCGAACATTCAAGGTTATAAGTTTCTGTTTTTTTTTTTTTTTTTTTTTTTTTTTCTTTTCGCACCGTAAGGAAAAGATAAAATTATTATGATTCATTGAAGGCTAGAAAAAAATTGTACCTATTTAATTACCTTAAAAAACGTGCATCGTTTTTCCCCCCTTCTATTTCTCAGATGAAGTCCACTCAAAGATTAATTTCATTGGCTATCTTGTGGCATTGTCAATTAGCAGACCTACTTCAATTTTTTCCCCTTCGATTGCTATTTTATACAAACTCCTGGAGTTGTCCTGATTTTGGCAAATTCTGTTCTATACTTCAGTTTGCGAGGCTTATTCGGAAGCAGTGAAGAGGGCTGTCGTGGATCATCACACTGTATGACGTGGAGATTGGATTTTGTGCTCTTCATTTATCTTATTTTCCGTGATTTCATGTCATTTTTTCAATTTATGGTGCCTCAGGTTCAAATTATTTGGATATAGTTATAGCCTCATTTGGGTTTTCATTCTATTGCAGGCAGTGACAGGTGGTCTCTTGTTGAAACTACATTTCAACACCATATTTGAGTATCTCCAGGTTAGCTCTAGTCAATGCTTGTAAATTTCCCATTCATTCATTCTGGGTTTTTGTTGACAATTGATTGTGGAGGTGGATAGAATTATTGTCTTCTGATTATCATGTGTTGGTCTGATTGCAAGATAGAGAGCCACATGTTTTATTATAAGTTTTAGTAGGTGTTTAATCAGTACATTTGTCAGTGATGTTTTGTCATTGTTAATTTTCTTGAGCTTGCAGATGTTACAAATTATTGCAGTGTCATTGAGGTGTATTGGCCCACGTGCAATGTTCTATCTTGCTGCTGCAGCGTCTGACTATTATGTTCCTTGGAAGGAAATGGTATAAATATGTTATGTTGGTTCATCATTCCGTGAAAGTTTTATTGCAGTATTGACTTTAACCTTGGTTTAAATGATTGTGTAGTTGGTTAAGAACAATAAATTATATCGCCGCTTGAATCAAATATAAAATTTGTACAGGAGATATTACATAGAGAATTTGAGTGTAGCTTCACGTGTAAACTTACGGGAATGTCACATACTTCCTAGCCTTGCTTCTGTGCCAGAAGTATAACTTTTAAGCATTGTTTGTAGTGATTTTTGACATAGTACTGGGTTCTTTCACATGTACCAAAAGTGTGTGGAACTTTAAAATTCCTGTGCCTTTAGATAAATTACAGTCGAGGGATGTTAAAATGGGAAGATACACATTTGAAGAAAAATCGAAGTAGTTTTGTGTGGTTGATCATTAAAATAAAAGTTTCACTATAATGCTAGGTTGGAGTTACAGCATTTCGGAAAAGATTTACTTTACTTGGTAATGTTTATCTTGATGTATATTAATCCTGCAGGTAGAGCACAAAATTCAGTCAGGATCTCACCTCTTGGATGTGAAACTAGTTAATGTGCCAAAAATGTTGTCGGTGCTCAGGAATGATTGGGCTCCTCTTGCTTTCTGCATATCTTTCAAGGTATTGATGGTAATCGGAAAAAAATAATAATGATAAAAATCAATTTTTTCTCTTTTGATAAACAGTTATGTTAATCATTGCTCTGATCTGAATGATCAAGGAATCAAGAAATGAGAAGTTTCAAGTATAGAGTACACCATCTAATGGGAAACTTGAAAACTTTGCTTTTGACTTGTAACTTTCCATTTTTTAGTCCTTAGGCTGTGGTAAGCAAAGCAGTAACAAAAAAAAAAAATCTATATTGACCTATGCTGTTTTGACAAATATTAAATTGCAATTACTGGATAACAGTAACAAAGCTGTCTTATTGGAAGTTGACAGTTTTGCGCTGAAGCGTGGGTACGTACAAGTGAGTTTCGTGCAACTCTGCGTGTGATTGATACCTTGCATTTCAAAGACTGTCCTTTCCAAAGTTATAGAAAAGTACACTAACATAATTAGTACTAACTTTCTACAGGAACTTCATTGTCTGTGTTTTTCCCTAAGAATTTGTAGAAATAAAAATAGTTGGCATTTCTTTTGAGAGTATCAAAATATCTCTTGATAGTAGACTGATCAAGTATTCAAGTTAGTGATGTTATTTTTCTGGTTTTTGCCAACGGACGTCCAAACATAAATGAAATGACATAATGAGAAATAACATTTGTGTTGGCTAATATTTACCTTTTTTCGTTGTCTGACAGTTAGAGACAGACTCAAACATTCTTCTAAAGAAGGCTAGTGCAGCTCTTGAAAAGTACAAGATGGATGCAGTAGTTGCAAATGAACTCTCATCTCGGAAGGAGCAAGTGGTGGTTGTCACTAGTGCTGAGAATGTTGTTGTTAAGCGTGATAAGAGTCGGTCAGATAATGATGTAGAGAATCCCCTGATTAAACTTCTTTCAGAGAAACATGCCAGTTACATTGAGCATCCCGGTAGATGAATTTAGGGAATGACTTTGGCTACTCGTGGTTGCAGTTTGGGCACTACAATTCGTTGCACCATCAACATGAATAAAAGGGAGAAGAATTAGACAGTATGGATACAGCTCAGGGCTAGAGAAGAAAGGAACTGTAACAGAAAACGACAGTTCTAACCTTAGTTTTGTCATTTTGCAATTATTTATAAATTTTGTATTTTACTTCTTGTGATTCTTCTTATCGTTAATTGGGCTACCCTTTTTGGCATATTAATTAATAATATTCAACTAAAAATATGTGTGTAGTGATACTTTGGCACAGGTTTTGGTTTTACCATTAGTTTAATAGTTTAAGATGAACACATACCATTAAGAAACAGCAAAGGGATTATGTATGGTGAAATAGTAACCATGGTATGACAAACGTGGAACTTACCATGACGTATTGATGAGTCTCGGTTTGATTGAGTTTTTCTTAGCTAAATGCATCTCTTTGGATTATATTTTGTTCTTAAACTCTTAATTTTAGAATAAATTTAGTTTTGATTGCTTGAACACTAGTTCTTCTTAAAATCTGTTAACTAAGTGTTTTTAGACATATTTTTAGTTCAGTTATTATAGTAAATTTCTATTCTTGTAAATAAATAAAATTTAGATTTGATTTCTATTTTTAGTGTATATTTTAGTTCTTGATTTAGTGTATTTGTTTAGTTTTAGTAAGTAGCTTAATTCAACTTTATTCTTTATCTTTTGAAGTAGAATTTTGTTGTTTAGTTTTGATTTTTTTAGGTGCTGTGGAAATTAACAATTCTGATGCAGTGAACTTGAGAAAATCTGGTGTCCGTGGATAGTTGAAGAGCTGAGCTGAGTTACTCATTATTGGCATGACCTGCTGGATCAAGTTAGAGCTAAAGAGATGGAATTGAAATTGTCACTGGCAACCTACACCAACCTGTGAATAAAGAAGGAGCTGAAATGATCGAAAGAGTCTTGAACAAGCTGAACTTGAAGAAGGGAAACCTGCTGGACCAGAAGCAGCAACCTATTACTATAGGTTGGGACTCCAATGGTCAGATTCTGCATTCATTAATTATCTGCACCAGCCAGTGGAGGAGAAAAGAAGCTGAATTAGATTACTTACTACTTAGGTCATTTGCATAGATAGACTAGGCTAGTCTAGGTAGTTTGTTCATAATTTTTACTTGCTATTGGCAGTTCATATGACTAGTTCTAGGCTGTTTTCCAGTTTTCGAGGTTTGGATTCTTAGAAGCATATAAAGGTTTGCATCTGAAACTTGCAAAAAAAGATGAATCGGATTTTTACATTTCTCAGTTTTAGAATAGGTTTTCTCTGAAGTTCTAGGTGGTCTCAGACTCCAAATTGAGCTAGGCTTCCAAGATTTTGAGTGCATTGTAATTCTACATCAACATTCATTCAATTCAAGTCAGTTTTACCTTCAATTCTGTTCTACTACTTTGTTCTCTGAATTGCTTTATTATTTCTGTTATTCTCTTGTTCTATTCAATTGCAATTTCAATTCAATGTCTCAAACCTGTTTTCTTACTTTTAAGTCAGAATCTGAATTTTCTACTAACATTTGATTTTCATTTTTGCACCTTACTAGACTCAGTCATGGACTCATGCTGTGATACTAGTGAATCCAAAGTGATCTTTATATTGTAAGGAATTCAGAAATGAACCTTAGCAAGCAAGATTGAGAGTTAAATGAACTTGAATAGGATATTTCACTTTCTGGTTTAGAACAAACACTTTGCCAGCTACGCTGACACTCAACCTGTTACATGATTTTTTGTTCTTTAATCTGTTTTTCATCAAATTTACATTCCTTTACTTGCTTTCCTGTTAATAAACTGGTTACAATCATTATAACTCAGATTTAATTCTGATTTTCAGATTTTACAGTTTTGACAGTTAAAATTCTGGTAGTCTAGGTTACATGCTTGGTTAGAATTTGGATTTCAATTTTGCAGTTTATTTTGATGAATTCTCCGTCCAGTAGTTAAATAGGATGAATATGTTTGCATGTGCATTTTACCATTAAAGAGAGTTTTGTATGGTGATGCACATTTGCTGTTATAAGTTGAACGCTAATACATTGCTTTTGCTGCCAGATTTGGTTTTCAACTGTGATTTTGTGAATTTTACATTGTTATACAGTTATGGATGCATATCATAAGTAGTTTTAGGTATATGAATATGTTCCAAGCATGTCCATTGCATAAAACACATTTTTCTTTCACTTAGGCATTTTGTCAAACACCTTGTGAAAATTAGATTTTCTGTGAGGCATTTCATCAAACAAATTTCGTTTTCATAGTTATGCTCTATTTTATTTAGTTTTAATTGTTATAATATGTTTCTTTACATGTTAACTTGCATTTTAAGTGTTCAAACATAATTTCCATGCATTAGAATCCGTTTTAGAGATCATTGCATCTTGTTTATATAGAAAATCACGTTCACTATTTTAGGAATAGTTTCTGCATTATGTTTAGTTTCATGCATTGCCTTTAGATCATTCTTAGGTTGATTTAGTTTAATTAGCATGTACCATTTTTCATTCCCTCAGGCATTATGACAAATTACATATGTCACACTTCCACATTGCTATTTCTTAGGATTGACACCCAAGGTCTAACTTACACTACATTAGGGAGATTTTTTGTTTTTGCTTGGATTTGATGCGATTATATAGGTTTAACACGTATAAACCTTAGTTATGAAGAGAAAAACACAAGTTAATTAACAAGAAAACACAAAAAATCATGTAATTCTTTTTGTCGGTTGGTCATTAGAATGTGCACTCGCAGAATCCACAATCCGAGTTGACACTTCTTGCCTATGCAAGTTCTTTTCCGTTTGTAAGTAAATGGCGGATTTTTTATTCTTAAATAGAACAGAATTACTTTTTACTTTTTTAATGAAGTTTCTCCATAGAATTTATTTAAATAAATTAAACAGTTCGGAAAAATGCCAATTACTCACTTCTATAAATATAAATTAACTATTCTCTGCAGACCAAAAAATAAAAGAAAATTCCAAAGACGTCTTATTAATCCTTCACCGTTTCATTTTCTTTCCCCATGATCAACAAACAAAAGGAATTTAACTTTCAACTTGAATAATAGTATTCAACAAGGAAGTTAAAGTGGACGTTAGGCTTACTCCAAATTTCGGATCATCATAATAGGGATATAATACAACTGAAAAACCAGCTTCTCATTGAGATTGAAAATAATAAATATATGTACATATATCTTTTGTGAACAATAATTACAAAATAATTGGATTTGCTGAGGGAGACATCAAGGTATTGAATCAAATATTAGGTATTGATTTGTGGAAACGAAGTCCCTATGTTGACTAGAGTGCCTAGTCACTGTCTGAATCATCAAGTTCAAGACCTTCTGCTGCCAAGAGACGGCTGATAGTCTTCTTCTTTTCTTCCTCGGCCTTTCTTCGCATCAAATCTCTCTTCTTTAGTACAAGTGTGTGCCTTTTAAGGGTATTTGAGTAATAATCGGCCGATGCCTTCTTTTCTCTTGCCAGAATCCTCCTAGCTTCATCAGGATCAGTCTGAGATTATGTAAAATAAGTCCAATCAGATGCATAGGAAAAATTGGAACATTGCTCAGAGAACAGAATACATGTCATACTGATTCTTTCCAATACCCATTCTCGAGAGAAAAACAAATGTGCCATGTATATACGAAGCTGGGATCATTAATAGTTTTAAGTTCACTCAAACATGGAAGTGACGAACTTATTCACGTAAGAAACCCGGTTGTAATGTTGATTATGGTTGTTGGAAGAAAATTTGACAAAACTATGACCTAGTCTTCTTGACAACCATTCAAGCCTACATTACATTAAGATGGCAACATTTTCAACACAATACCTTTGAACGAGAAAGTTGACGCACACGAAGATTTAACTCGCGCTGTTGCTGTTCAGCCCAAGCAGCAATTGCCATATCACCCCGCTGATCAAAAGCTTTTCGCTTTTTTATAAGCCACTCCATCCATGCCTGAGATGCCTGAAGAAAACAAAGAAGCACCGTGGTCAAGAATAAGAAAATTAAACATATTCTAATTACAGCAGAAGGGTACAGCCATTATTATCCATTTTAAAAGTTAGTAAAAACAATGCTTGGAGAGTCAGAGGCTATTCTGCTTTAGATGTTACACTGACGATAAATTGGAAAGCAGAACATGAAAAATATATTTTCTGTACACAGATGAAACAGTAGTTATTTGATGAAGTTCTGCAGTTTGATATGCTAATACAATGGATAGAAAATCTTAGTATTTCTTTCCTTCCTAAAGGATTAAAAAATGAAGCGGTTTTGACTGTTCACTAACATCCATTAACATCTAAATATTATGGTAGCCAAACAGTTCATATGGTAGATACATCTTAATTAACGTTATGTTTTCTGTTCATACAATACATAATAGTTTTATTGACCACCTTAAAAATAGAAGAAATTGAAAGTAATACTTCAACACTATTGCTCAAAGAATATGTTCATGCTTGATACTAGGAACACGAGCATATTATTATCCACTTAAAATACCATATGACAAGATCCATACTCGTCCAGAAATACAAACAAGTGTAAATTAGAATTCTAAATGAACAAGTGTGGCCAGTCAACAGTTGATAATCAAACAGCTCAAAAACTATTACCTTCATAGGGTTGACCCGGTTATCAATATCATACTGTCTTCGCCTCTCTCCATCTATAAGCAATTCATAAGCAGCTTGAATCTTGATGAATCTAGCTTCTGCTGTTTCACTTTCTTCAAGGTTACCTCTGCCATCATAGACTTGAAGAGTAAAGTAAACAGAGTTAGTACGTATTGAGTGAGAGATTATACTCCGCTTGTATAAACAGTACCAGCACAAAAAAGCTGTTTCACAACTAAGTTGTGTGGCACACAGTTGAAGTGGCCATAACTTCTTCATAGGAACATTCTTGTAAAGAAAAATAAAATATCTCCCACGTTCCAGAAGACTAGCATTCAAAACAAGATGTAAAATCTCAAAATCATAACTGATAAGTAGTTGCCTGGCTTCATCTTGAAAGAACATAATAATATTGCTGCTAGATATAGCATCAGGCCACCACAACCAGCAAAGTTAAATATCAAATTGAAAGATACATTTCAAATGACACTTCAAGAAAGCAAGTAGCTAAGATGGAGGTACACACCATCTGGATGATAAAATTTGGCCAAGCGTCTATAAGCAATTTTTATCTGGTCCTCATCAGCATCTCCTTCCAATTCTGTTGTTCACCAGACAATTGGAGAAGGAACTGTCAAACAAGTATGCAGAGGAATTTTCCATCTCTATTCTCTTCCTACAGAAAAAAGAAATTCGTTTCCACTCCTAAAGCTTAGATTCTCCCTAAAAACTTGTAGCAGAAAAAAGCATGCTCAGTTAATGAAAGTTTAATTCATTTGATCTTTTATTTTCTTCTGCAATAAGTTCTTAATAAAGAGTTTATTTGATTAGTGCTTAAGCAATTTTCGATTTCAGCGTTACCCATTATTTCGTCTCTTTCTAAGATTCCTTTTTTACCTCAAAGCCGGTTTTCTTTTCCCCATTTTCTCAGGAACGCGGATTGTCAACAAACTTGAAAGTAAAAATTACCAAGAGTTTCATATGGGGATTTTTGTTCAGCCCAATTAGATGCCTTGGCCACGGTTCTCCTCTGATTCACGCGAAACCATGGATTCGAACCCCAAGAACCGATTGTAGAGTACAAAAACGGCGACGGCAAACGGGGCTTGCAATTAGGGTTTGGAAACGAAATAGATCGAAATTGGTGTCTGCAACTAATAAAAGAGAACACCGTCTGAGGTCTACACAGGGTTCTCAGATTGCTCATAGTTTCCCCCAGATTTTTGAAACTCTTCACTCGGTGCCAATTGCAGTTACAAGCACAAAACCCTTTCTTCTAGGTAGTGGAAGACGTGAACGAAGAGAAGAGGTTCTGGGCCCCTCAACGATAACCCACACCCATGAATCTAATAAAATGTTTAAAGTTTTACCAGATTTTTTTGCTGCAATTCTTCTTAAAAAGATGAAATAATGATTTTCTTTTTTCAGTTTCTGGTGAACGAGAGCCGCGAATATTTTTCCCGGGAAACTTATGGACTAGACTTACTGATTGTGAATTTTTTATCAATTAAGTTTTTTTTTTATTTTTTATATATATTATGATAGTAAAATAAACAAATATTAATAAATAAAAAAATCATAAATAAACTGGAATTTAAATGATTATATGAAAATTAGTAAATTTATTACACTGTAGCTTGTAGTTAAATTACATGTGTAAAAATAAATATATGTATACTCTACCTTTTTCTTATCAATTTATATTGTGATCATATATTTTTAAATTTTAAAATGCCTGTAGTATAGCCACAGAATTGGAATTATTTTTTTCTTTACTTTTCACGTATAATAAACAAAATTAGATAAGTTCAAAGTAAAGTAATAAAGTTTCTTCTAAGATAGCAGAAAGATTCTCATAGTGATATAGCACTTAAGATGATACACTGTTTATGTACAATCATACTCTCTACAGCTTCCTGGTAGTACACTAACTTTTGATAATCATATATTCATATCCAAAACTCAGAAACAGTTCTGCAGAGCAGATAACAGATCGTCCAGTTGAAGTTATGCAGTACGAGGTACATGTTTCTTCCTTTAAGGAAACTAGGGAAGTTCACATGGACGAGAAGCCCAACGAGAGCAAAGAGTGCGAAGACGGTGAAAGTATTCCCCAAGAGCCAGCAAGCCACGAGCAGCTTGATGAGTTGAGAGTATGCGTGACATGTGAATCAGAGTTTGTTGTCTAAGGTGATCTGCCTGTGGACAACAGAATGCATTTGATTTCTTCATGACAGTGTTACAAATGACCAATATTTCATTCATAGGTCAGAATTAGTAAATTTTAAGTTGTAAGAATTTCCAATGTACTATTCGTTGCATGTTTTTTTGGGTTCTTCTTTTATAAAAATTAGAGTTTTACCTCAAATTCTCGATAGAGAACAATACTATTTGGAGAACTTCATATAAATTTTATATGCAATTAGTAGTTTCTCAAATGGGGATAAGTTAGTCTGTACCATCTCAAAAAGAATTACAAAAAAATGGACATGCAGTTACCTGGCTTACAAAACCTTCTAGTGCCTCAAATTTGTCTATAGCAAGAGCCATCTGAAGTCCGAAGTTTCCTACACCCAATGGATCAACTGCCATGTCAAGGACCAAACTCTGCTGAAGTTTTTCCAATCCCTGTGAAAGAGCATCTTCAGCTTGCTGAGATGATTGGCGAAGGTTTTTAATACCAACAATTTGTTGATCAGTCAAAGGCTCAAGTTGTGGTACGATAATCTGCAAAAAAAGGCTAAGTGATTGGTTTTATTGAGTTTTAATACATCTAAACTGCACCATGAACATGTAAAGCACCACCCCTTACACAAAAACATTATCAGATTAAATATTTTTGTTCTGAACGTAGTCAATACATACCGACTAAACTCTTGTTAAGAAATTTTTTCACTGAAACTCAAATAGACAGTGTAGCTTGAGAAAATGAAAATTGGTAGAGAACTCTCATTCTTGACAATCTGTGTAGAAAAAGCGGAAGAGAAAGCAGTTATCAAAATGAGATTTAGTGTGGGAATGTACGTTTAGAAGCTGTGATGGACGAGACCCTCCAATCCAAAGGAAGATGCGCTCCACTGATGCTTTCCACACACCAGAGAGTAAATAGAGAACATCAGCCTTTGCAGCATCTGCTTTCATTCTGAAGAGATTTGAGTAATGGTTTAAGACACTCTGAACCACTGCATTAAGCTGAACTTCGGGTGCTTGAGTTTGAAATGCATGTCTAAGCTCTTCATTCCGCCTATGTTGCTCTTCAACCCATTGTCCGTATTCAATTTCAAATGCAACAATAACTGTTCCATATAACACAAGGACTACTAAAAAGAATGTACACAGTGCTGCATACACAAAGGGAAAAATTTCTGCAGAAAGAGTCACAAACCTGGGTTTATTGTTTCTGATGTTGATCCTATATAGCTGGCATCTAATGCAGTGCCCATGTACAGACCCTGCAAGTAGATGTTTTGGTATAAACTTCACATGATAAAAGAAGGATTGAATACAAAATCAGAAATTCACAATATAATAAGAAAGGAGGATTAAAGGTGTTGGTGATTGTAGAGTTTTGGTTCACCTGCTTTCTTGCTTTCCCAATTTCCAGCTCCAATTGCACGAGCTTCATGCGGCTTGATTCTAACTGTTTAACATACGCCTATGGATAACAAAAAGGAACAATCAGAAGACAGATGCTGGCTACCTTCTTGTAACTTCATTCATCCTACCTTTTTCCTCAACCGACTTTTCCGAGCAGCCTCTCTATTCTGAGCTAGACGTCTTCTCATCTAAACATTCATATTACGCGGTTATCAGACACAGAACAGTAGACAACAGCAAATACATTCATGTTTTAGAGAATTCTTCAGTCACTGACAAAACTTCCTAGTACTATCAAAAATTTACAACGAAACAAGAGTCAAGAAAACATTTCAATGGCTATGCCTTGAAGAAATTTCATCACCTTATTAGCATCTTTGTCTGTGGTCTCTTGATCGCCTCCAGAAGGCTCTCTTGATTCTTGAGGAATATATTCAGACTGGAGAATTCAAATTCAAAAAGCTCTTAGACATACAGTCTAGTTTTCTCATAAAATGAAGTTAACCCACCAGAAAAAAAAAAAAAAACTCACCTTGGTCTCGACATTAGTGTCAACCATTAATATTGGGGAAGCAATTGAATTCAGGCCACCATCAACTTTAAAGCCGTCACCCCACATGCCAACTTGCTGAAATGGCTCGTATATGTCCATTTTCATTTATCTCTTGCAGTCAAATGATAAAAGAAGAGTTCTCTGCAAAAACATTAGTTTGATGCCACTTATCATCAAACAAGAGACATGCCGCTATTTCTACAATCCTAATTCTGATTCCAATCTCAAAAACTTCAAATACTCTCTTCCTCTGTCCCAAAAATGATGAAAAAAAGTAACAGCATCAGCAGTTTGCAGCAACAAAAACAACATCTATGTTGCCATCTGCAGAACAGACTGCAAGGCTTCCCTTGGCAGAAATGGTGCTAAACTCTTGCTAGTAAAATAAATCTCCCAACCTCTAACCAGATTCACACTAGAGTTTGTGTCAGCAGGTCAAAATAGAAAAAAGATCAGCAGAAACCCCCCATCAAAAGGTAATTAAAATAAAGTTAACTAGTTTAACTCAAACAATCAAAACCGTCGTATTCATTCTGTCACAGCAAATTCAACGTCATGCATGACATGAAATTTTTTCTAGAACTAAACATTAATCAGCCAAAGTGGTACTAGTGTTTGACCCACTTGAGTCCAAGCTGTTGCTCAAAACGACAACGAATAGAAATTGGAACCAAACGAAACACTAATACTACTGTTGCAGATGGAAGAACATACACCAACCTATATAGATAGCCAGCTAGCTTGATAGAATATGCAACCTTGGAATTTGGTTAGTCCAAGAAAGTCTCCCAGTTGATGCTCAGAATTGAATATATATATATATATACATACATACATACATATATATATATATATATATATATATGGATATATAGATATATAGATATATGGATATGTAGATGTGAAAACTGAGTAGCTGAATTGCTTGATTAATAGTATCCTTATTATTCTTCCTCCGCATGCAAACAAATTATAAAAGCAATGCTGGGCCAAAGATAACAAAATGAAATTTAAAAGGTACAGTAAATAAAACTAATCACAACTTTTACTTTTTCTTCTTTGATTAGAAAACTCTGAGAACCGTCAACTTGCTAACTTCCCTACGTTCCCACTCCAACAAAAATGAGTGAGTGTGACAGTGTTAAAAAATCAATAATGCATTAAAAATAAAGTTATGCTGTTTCAGTTCTCTTCTCACAGACATTTTTTTTTTGTCACATCACTCGTTTTTATCTCATTTTTTTTCCTTCTTTATGATAAAAATTATGGTGTGAATATTAAGGGAAATAACGTTCCTCCACGAAATATGAAAAAGAAGAAAGGAAGAACTTTATTAGCTCACAACTCCCACTTTCCTTAACACCATTGTCATCCCTTCCTGCTCTTTTCCCGCGACCACTTACGTGTGGATATACATACACATAATGTAATAGATATATATATTGTTTATTGTGTTCAAAGTAAACCTTTTATTCTTAATTTATTGATAAAATTGTGCATCTTCCTCGTTCGCGTTACAATAATTTATTCTCTGGTTTTTCCAAATATATATATATATATATATATATATATATATATATATATTTTAACTTTTTAGAATGATTGGTTCAAACACATAAGCAAGTAAAATTTTCTCTATTTTTTTAATTAATGGCTTTTATCTTATAATTTTAATAAAATGATATTCACTTTTCTTATTTAATTTTAAAATACCATATTAAACTAAAACTTGGACGAAAATGGGTTAAATATTTTTTTACTCTAAAATTAACTCCTAATGAAATTGTTTCTACCCAAAAGTTTTATTATTTTTAATACCCAATATTTAATAAATATGTGATTTAGGTCTCATAATTTGTTACTTTTTGAATTAACCGTGTTCATATACTAGTTTTAACATGTAAGATACCTAAAAACATATGTGATTAGGATGATTACTTGTCAACGATGTTAATTTAAAAGTAATAAAATTACTTTAGTGACCAAATTTATATATTTAGTAAATGCATTAAAAACACTAAACAAGTTTTGAGATACTAATTTTAATAGGAACCGTGAGAGATTGAGGGAGACGGATGATGGGATTGTAATGGAAAAATGCATTGGGTTTATATAAAAAATTTGTAATGAGAATTTTTTTTTCAAATTTATTTAAAAAATTCGTAATATGTTAATATATAATGCTAGTGTAGGCAAAAAGATGTCGAATCACATAATTTTCATATATTTTGTTACTTTTTGGTGTTTATTTATTTATTTTTTGTGTGTCTCATACCTTTAAGAATAATTGTCTATAAAGTAAACTTCCTGAACAAACTAATGAGAACTTAGAATAATTAATAAAACTCCAACTTTAACTTTTTGAGCGAAAAAAAAAAACACTAAGCAAAATACCTAAAGAAGTTAGTTCAATTGGTTAACTTTCCTTTCATGATGTGTATGGGTTTGAATCGAGCATCCTTAAGTACAGTAATTTGTACTTAATCTAATACAAATCCTCATTTGTATAATCTTATATGTCCCTTTGCTTTGAAGTAATTAAAATTGAAGCAAATCTACCAAATTTAGAAACATATCCACTTCCTCACATGATTTAGATTCTTAATCATATATTGTAGTAACTTTATCTTCTTTGTTTGAGAAAAGGAAAAGTTGTAGCTAGCTGCATACTTATTTAACAAAACGTATGTATATTACACACCTTACACAATAATGAAATCTTATAAAAATATAATTTTTAAGTGATTCTTAGTTTATTCATAAAATAATTTATCTTTATTTGATCATTAAATAGTTTGTTTGTTCGATTACTAGATAATTTATGACTTGGTATCATTGTTAGAATTTTTTTTATTAAAATAGTTACAGAAATTTAACTGCTTCTAATGTATGAATTATATATATAAAAAACTTGAACCACTTATGATATAAAACCTTAAGCTAACATCCTAGATTATATAGAATTATATTCCTAGATTATATAAAATTATATATAATATAGTAGTCCATATTTTATATAATAGAACAGTTAGAAGAAGACTTGCAGATAAAGTCTTAAGGTTACAGTCATTCCAAAATGGCTATAATTTAAAACTTTAAACACATTAGAGTATTTCAAAATACACAAAACAACTATGAATCCTAATTAGGCTAAGCAGTGACGTCGTCTCCCTCCAAGCTCCAGAGGCACCTCATCTACTTCTGCTTACATCCAAATGGATGATCATTGCAAAAGAAAACACCACACACACAAGCATACACAAAAGCAAGCAGAAGAGTGAGCTAGATATACAAAAATCACGTAATAGCAATCACACACAACAGGAAAGTTTAATTCACATATACTGGATCACATAACACAACTTGTTACACTTTTAAACTTGACTCGTCCGGACTTAGAATGATTGTCGAGCTATGGCGGGTCATGCACTCGTGGTGGCTTCTACTGCTTTGCAAAGCCATTGTCAATGGGTTTCACCCTACCACACTCACGAGGTTAGTCTGTACCGCGCCTTGGAGCATACTGGAAGCCTCTAAGACTAAGACCTCCTACTACTCTTCACAGCATAGATCGATCCTCTCTAAGTGAGAAGAAAGACTATTGGAGCTTTAGGATGACCTCCAAGAGTGAGCTTCCATGCAAGTCATTCTAAACATACTAAGGGCACTACCATGAATCATCTCCTTGAGGAGCATGGAATTACGTCCAATAATTATACTTTTCACTTTCCATACCAACCACAACCTTAATGTTCATACACTTTCAACTTATCAACATCACAACAATCATACTTTACATTTCAATCATCACATACACTTAAGGCAAACCAAAACAAGAGCTAAAGAGTAAACTGAACTTAGAGGATTCGCTCAGCGCACCCTATTCGCACAGCGAAAACAGACTGACTCGCCTAGTGACACAGCTCGTCTTGCGAATTACCTCGCATAAACATCAGACTTCAAGCCTCTCGCATAACGCACCTAGGTCGCTATGCGAGAGCATACACACACAAACCACTTCCCCCAAAAATTCGCTACGCGCACAACTCGCTCTTCGAATTAAATTGGCAGAGGCTCCAGGCCACCACCAGTCGCATAGCGACCAGATTTGCTATGCGAATCACCAGACAGAGAGCAACACCCTCCAATCATTCGCATAACGTACCATTCGCATAGCGAGTCTGCAGAATTATGCACTCACACACCCTCTTACCAATTCTAGTTAAATTTCCCAACTTCTAACACCCTTAATCTGAGTTTGATACTAAATTAAACATTTCTACTACAATTCTAAAGTGATTAAGACTCAAATTTTACTTCAAAACCCCAAATTCAACAATTTAAGGATCTCAAACTCAATTCTACCACTCTACACCTATTTTGACCAATTTGATGACTCAAACAAGTCACAATCCACTTGCTAAAACTGTCCCAATAGCCCAAATGCACTTAGGACATCCAAAGCTCAAAATCACTATCTCACTTCCTCTCAACAGTTTCAAAACACTAGTATTTCACTATGCTTCTACCAAAACCAGGTTATAACAACCTTCTTACTCAAAATACTTCTAACATGAACAATTCCAGCAGTCAAACACATCCAATACAGTTTATTAACATCACCTCACAGATTCACAGATTCAACACTTCAGCACATGCAAATTAAGTTACCCAAAAAATAAATTATGTCTCAAACAACATATTAGTTCAGATTTCAACACACATATACATCATACATTAAATTCAAAAGAATATCTAGCTCCCCTTACCTCAAGTACAAACCGACCAGCTCACAGAATCGTCTCTACAGTACCTTGCGCTGGAAAAGAGACTTAATAAGACCCTACAAGTCACCTATTGGTGATCAAGAACAACTCTTAGAGCTAGGGTTTGACAGCAAATTGAAGAAGAACGATTCTAGTTACATGCAACCAACAAAATCGCATGTTCTAGGTTCCAAAACAGTGGAGGAAACAAAGAGAACTACTTACCGGTTAGAATGAAGATATTGATCGGTCAAAGGCGGAGTCCTCTACGCTGTGGAAGCTTAGGCACCACCTGATCGACAATCCAATGGCTCAATAAGGAGGAATGGTAGAGAGAAGAAAGAAAACTTGAAAAACTGAGTTCTAGAGAGATAATAGAAATAGGCTAATGAACCAAGTTGTTCAAAATCTGTTTATACTAAAAGAAAAAATCTGATTCTAATAGTCTAATACATTAATCCACTCTTTTAATCCCAATTTTCGGTTCTCACATTAATGTTAATGAGTTTTTTTTTAATATATTACTTAATTTTTTTTGTCTATTTAATGTAAGACTTTTAATTTATATTTAAATTTTTAATATATTATTGTGGTAATTATTCCTGCACACTCTTCATATTAATAATAAATTTTCTTTATCTATATTATTTTTTTCTTCTCTTAGTTTCTCTTTTTAATAATAACTCACAAAGCCAATTTCTCCACTATTATTCAAGGTTGCCCCTTCCAATCTCATAGGGAAAGTTATGACACTTCGTACGTATGCTTTTTTATAAAGGAGAAGCTAAATGACGATTTTCAAAAAGTGCCCAATTTCCTCTCTCTCTTTACATTCCCCACTTTTCCATTAAAATAAAATAAAACAAAAAAAAGAGATTATTGTGAGATCTTTAATCAATAATTTCCATTGGCTTCAGCCATGATATCAATTATGCCATCTTATTATTCTGCTACCAAAGTCATGCGTCCTTAGACAGTTATGCTATCTCGTGACCCCTCCTTTCACGTAGTCTAATGCTCACACCTGTGCATGTGTCAAGAGTTTTGCTTCCATCAACTTTCACTCATCTTTTGACACATATATGTACTGATATTATATAATTTTCTTAAAAATTAAAATATTGAATTCCTATATTTGATTGGCTAGTATACCTTTAGGTTTATTTTTATTTGAATTAAAATTTTATAAAAATTCAAAGATAGAATATTACCATTATATATGTTCCTACCTCTTACATCGTTTGAGTTGAAGTATAAGACAAATTAAATGTTATTCCATCATTTGAAACGTTTTTGTTTTAAATAAAACTAATAGAATTCGATTTGAAGATGTTTAGTATTTTTTTTAGACTTTGACTGAAAACTTATATTTTTATTATACTCAATAGTTCACTTAATAATAGATACTTAAAACAGTTTAACAATATTATTTGACAAATTTAATGGTAATGATCTATCTTTGAATTTTTATAAAATTTTTATTTTACTGATCTATTTGAATACACGTATATGAAGGAAACGCGACCTCCTAATTAATCGTGTCATACCTATCATAATCAAAGTATATTCAAGAGAAACAAATCACTGACGAAACAACCTGATTCAAAATAGATTAATCTATTTTTGTCGTATCATATATAGGCATGTGCCAGTGGATTTTATCCAAACAAAATAACGAAATTTGTACCTTTTTCTTATGTAGAAAACCATTGCCAAGATGTAGCAGACTTGAATAAGTACACTCATTGCTGAATTTCATATTGTCTTGATTTCTAAATAACCCAAACGCAACTCCAAATGATTTTCCTCTTCACATAGCTGCCAATAAGCTTCGCAAAACGTTGAAAGTGAACAAGCATTTCATTGTGTTCAACTGAACATACTTCCACGTAGAGTTATTAAGTTGATCTATTTCATAAGGTATGATTTTGATTTACATGGACTGAGGTAAAAAAATGTCAATAAAACCAAAAGATTTTTCATGGAAAAAATTTACAAAATCAAAATATATTATGGTTATAATTATGGACTTTTTTTTAATATGAAAAAGTATTAATTTTTTAAAATATATTATTTAACATATAACAATAATTAATATAAAAATATTTAATTATTCTGATAGTCTCAAATTTGGAGATAGTGTGTTAATTTAATCTTTGTTTTTAAAAATGTTTTAATTTTGTCTCCTAATTCATTAATGTACATCAATCAAATCTTTTTTTTGACGTTGTTTAAATTATTAACTTTGATTTATTAGGCATGCTTTCGTGGTAATTTATGTAAACGTTACACATAAGAATTTTGTAATGTGGGTAAGAAAAATAAAAAAACAAAAATATTGGCGAGTTTAGCACAATTAATAAGACAGTTGGAAAGCTCGACTAAGTATATGGAGAACTCAAACAACTCAACAAGACATCTAAAATACTTGGCGAAGTGCATGGAGAAGTCATATAGCTCAACAAAACATCCTTAGATCTCGGTAAGGTGCATCAAGAAGTCAGGTAGCTTAGTGGGAAGTCTAGTTAGCTTGGTAAGGTTCATGAAGAACTCAGATAGCTCGATGGAAAATCTAGATAGTTTAGTCTGACTTGCCGAGTCATTGGATGTTTGGTCGAGTTATCTGACTTCTCCAAGGACTTTTTAGATGTCTTGTTGAGTTATCTGACTTCTTTGGGTGTTTACTGAGCTTATGAACTCGAGTTATTTGACTTCTTGTTGAGCTATTTGAGTTCTCCATACACTTAGTTGTGTTGGAGGTTCAACACACACATAAATCTCCATACTGGTAAGATATTGTCCGCTTTGGGTCAAGCCCTCACGGATTTGCTTTTGGTACCACTCCAAAAGGCCTATGTCCAATGGAGGTATCTTATGTGTATATAAACCCATGTTTATCTCTTATTTTTTCTGATGTGGGACTTTTCTTGTACCCAACATCCTCCCCTCAAACAAAGGACTATGGTTCTCCACCTCCACCTCCCCTACAGCGGAAGTCTTTTCTTATCCTCGAGTACACCATGGTCATCACTTCTCTTTCACAATCCATGGTCAAACACTGAGCATCTCTTGCTTTCCACCTCTCATGATTCACTTCCAAGCTATCTGCCTGGCCACCTGCCAAGACTTCACCTGATCATGAGGGACGTACTCGACTGAGCCCGGTCACCAAACCTGAACCATGGGCTCTGATACCATTTGCAGGGTCTATCGAGGAAGAGGTTACATGTAGGTTACATAAACACTAATAACATCTGAGCCCAACTATATAAATGATTGACACCACTCTCTACCCAAAACCTTAAGGCAATGAGTTAATGGGTCTTTCATCTTATATAATGTTCTACTTTCTCATTTCTGTCTAATGTAGGACTTAGACTCACACTTGGATTCCCAACAAGTCGAGCTATTCGGATGTTTGGTTGAGCTGTTTGAGTTCTCCAAGCTCTTAGTCGAGCTCTCTAGATGTCTTGCAGACCTCTCAACCTCTCCATTGTACAATTACAAATTTTTACATATATAAGAAGTCCTTTGACACGTCACTACACTCCTAATGTTGTTTATAGAAAAATAATGACAAGGACTTGATTGGTGCAATTAATGATTTTGGAGATGAAATTGAAAATATTTTAAAAGTAGGGACCAAGTTGACTTTGTCCCAAAGTGGAGACCATTCGAGTAGTTAAGCCATATAAAAACCAAAAATTCAACTCAAACCCACCTTCAATCCGGGCCCGCTTGTCTTGAGCTTTATTGTGAGTCACTAGTCTCGACCTTCTACTTGGGTCGGCCCATCACGAACTTCACCACAAGTTGTCCTGTCTTGACATTTGATAAAAAATTATTTATCTCAACCATCTATCTGGGTTGACCCCTCATGATCGTTAATCCGAGGCAACCTATCATAGCCTTCAACCCAAAATGACTCATCTCAAATTTTGGCTTGGAACGACACATTTAAACCTTCAGGTTGGGATGACTATTCTCAACCTTCAACCCCAAACGACCTGTCTTAACCTTCAACCTAGACCCACCCAAGCCTATATATATGCATTTGAAAAAGAATCAATTATTTTCATATAATTAATAATTTCAATTGGTTTATGATTTTCTAATCCTAGAAATTCTTTTAAGATATTTAATTTTGCAAATAAATCCAATCCATCAAAATCCAACAAATTATCATATTTCAAGGTTTATACATTTTTCAAGTGTCTAGAATATTTATTCTCTAAGAAATCTATATAAGTGACTTAATAGGGCCTTCTTTTACTAATAAATCTATCAAATTTGTATTAATATTATTTTATTGGCTTTGATCATATATATTTTCAACAAGAGTAGAATCATCATCTAGTCTATCAATCTCCATCATGTTATCATGAGTTTGAAAATAAAAAATTATCCTCATCACTAATTACTTTTCTTTCTCTATTATTGCTTTCACACACACACACACACACACACATATATATATATATATATATATATATGTATGGTTATTATCTTGTTCATTAAAATAACACCTACTTGTATTTTCTAATTCTTTTTTCTTATTCACTTTTATAAATTTGTCTATAGTTATTTTTATGATGTAATTAAAGCCTTAACTCTTCTTCTTTCCCAGAATTTTGAATAGCCTGATTCATATTTTCTAGTTGACATATATCTATGTATTTTCATATATGAAATAAAATATTGTAACATATAAAAAACTACTAAAGATAAGTATATAAAAAAGAAAATTATAATTTGATAAAGGAACATGCAACAAGTTCCTACAAAAGAATAACACTACAAATTTTAATTTTTGCCTTTTAGCCTTTTACCTAATATGATGCATTGTCATATTAAAAAGGAAGATATGTCAATTAGCTCCTTATACCACTTAAAATATAGACAATGAGACACATGCAGAAGACATAAGATATGAAAATAAACTAATAGGTGTTGACTAATGTATCAAAATGAATTACGAAGTAATGTTCAAAATAACTAATTATTACAGGTCTTCAATTCTTTATGCATCTCTAAACTTCCAAAAAAGGTGCTCCTGTTTGTCTAATCTAATCGTTTTAACCACTCGGGGTGTATGTGCAGAAGGCACTGTGATGCCTAAGTCAATAAGGGTCCGAACACAATGTACTAAATGTTGTAATGAATGTGTCTCCACAACCATACCTAAAATCTTTATTTATAGTAGTTGTTATGGTCTTTTTTCCTTTCTACTAGCCTAATCATGACCCAATTATATCATAATCAACATTATTTGGTTTATTCATGGTTATCGTTGGCTAAGTGTTAATGTAATCATTATTCTACAATCGGTCAGTCTTTCTAGTCAAATTGATCAAATGGTGTACTAATTGGTCGTGTTATTCGGTTTGGGGATCGATCCTAGGATGTACTAGTTAGTCTTGCCAGTCTATTTGGAGGTTGATTCTAGGGTATACTGGTCGTTCTTGTTAGTTAGTCTGGATGTTGATTACAGGTAAGGATCTCAACAGAGTAGGATGGGTACAAGTAGTAGCTCCCTGCTACCATCCATGTTGGATAAATTTTTGTCTTGTACCCATCTTTATATTTGTGAAAGTATTTGTTATGTGAATATTTACATTTTTTACTATATATAAATATTTGATGGTACCCGTGGATATTTATAAAATAAATTATAAAATTATTTAATACAAAAATACATGGAATTACCGACAAAATTATTTTCGTCGGTAAATGATGAATTATCACAGATGTAAAAAATGTAATTACCGATGGATATTATCTTTCGGTAATTACCGACAGCCAAAAACCATCGGTAAATCCTTCGATAATACATCTTATAGTTACCGACGAATAAATTTTGTCGTTAAATCCTTCAATAATGCATCTTACAGTTACTGACGAAAACATTTCATCAATAAATCCTTCGGTAATTACCGAAGGATATACATTATGTCGGTAATGTATATTGTAGTTACCGACGGACAAAATCTGTCGATAAATCTGTCGGTAAAAAGAGCGGCAAAATTCCCGCCCACTTTTTCTCTCTCTCTGTGCGAAGAAGACTATATTTTTCTCTCTCACAAATGAGTTTCGTCATTTTTTCTTTCCTCTCATCTCAAAAGCATTTCTCACCTTCTCTGCAACCATTTTTCTCTCTCATGTAAGCATTTTCCCACACTACAATCGTTGCCATTGTAGAGCGCCACCCCTGCCATTGGAGAGCGCCATCGTTATCGGTTGAGAGTGTCACTACTATCGTTGGAGAGTGGCACCGCTGCTGTTGGAGAGTGCCATCACTACCGTTGGAGAACCCCACCACTGCCATGGGAGACTGCCACCACTACTGTGGGAGAACCACGCAGAGTAGTGTTGCCAACATGGTGGTTGCGTGTTTTGTTGTTGAAAATGAAGAAAATATGGATGCTCAAAAACTAATTGGGGAATTTTCCCAATTTTAGGGTTTCTAAAACAATTGGATAACCTAAGTTTAGTCTTTGATTTTGGTTTTGGAATGAATTGGATTGTTGTTTTCGTTTAGGAATGAAGAGAGTTTGATAAAAGAAATTTAAAATATGAAAAAATAGAAGAAGGGGAAAGAGGAAGAAGATGAATCAAATCGAGATATTTACTAACGGACTTACGAACGGATTTTTCTTTGGTAATTACCGACGAATTTTTCCTTCGATAATTATCGATGAATTTTTGTAACAATTATCGACGGATTTTTCCTTCAATAATTATTGACGGACATAATAATCTTTCGATAAATATTACTGACAACGTTATTACCGGTGAAGTTGTGTCCGTCGGTAATTCGTCGGGAAAATGTTATTACCGACGAATTTTTTACGTTTCCGACATTGGCCGTCGGTAATAATTGTTTTTATTGTAGAAAATATTTTAACCATAAAAATCTATAAAAATACATTATATTAAAATATATAAAAATGGTAAAGCTATAAAATGTTGTATAGTTATAAATTCAAATAAAATACATATATGGAAGGATGTTAAGGGTTGTACATGAAAGATTCTGGAGGAAGATTAGATGTTGTAGGACAAAACTAGGTCATTCACGCCCCCATTAACCTGTAGGTATAAAAAAAATACACATGTTTGTTATCCCGCGAGTATCCATTTATAATATTCTTTTCCTATCCATTGCAGATTTTGTTCACATATCTATAATTATGAAATTTTTTGACATTCCTAATTTTAGATGTACTTGTCGATTTTGTCAATCAATCTAAGTGATCAATTCTAAAGTGTATTAGTCGGTATTGCGATCAGTCTAACTTATTGATCAAAAGCCTATATATTATACATTAGTTTTTGTCTTTTTTCCAAACAAAATTATAATTTATTAAAAAAGATTATTAACCTATTAAATATTTTCAGTATCTATAAAAATTAATAATCACTAATAATATTTTAACTAAATTTGGTTATCAAACATAATTTAATTATTAATTTAATAGCGGTATATTAATACTAAAAGAAATTGAAGGTTTTCTTTTTAAGAAATCTAAAGCAATAGTTTTATTAGACGGCTAATATATATATATAGGTGCTTATCTAAAGGGAAAATAAATGCAGTACACATAAAGGTGGTGGTTTAGAAACTTTGTAGACAAATCCAAGTGTATATATAATATTGCATGATGTGTAAACTGGTGGCAGAAGGAAAAGGAAGGATTGCATCAAACACTTGTTAAAGATAGAAAAAAGATATTAAAAAGGAAAAGTAATAGCTTCTTTTGAAGTGGTGCTGCATGATACCTGCTCATGTGCTCGCAGGATTTGTGGTCTAAAGTGAACACAACATTAATTTAGTGAGAACGATAAAGTACATAATTATATAAAAAACACATATTTAAAAATGTACTAATGCAAAATAATCACGGTTGCAATCGATTCTTATCAAGTTTTGTATATCGATTATTCAAATTTATATAAAATGGAATTTTCGAAAATAGGTTAAACTTTTTAACTAACATAAAAAAGGTTTTTATTTTTATAATGATTCTTTTATCAAAGTAAAAAAAAATGTTTAGAAAAATTTACATAAAATCAGCTTATAAGACGAGAATACGTTCCTTCACATTGAAGTATATATATTTTAATTTTACAAAATTAATTTATAAAATAATATTTGTAACCATTTATATATCATGAATGAATTGATTTCGACGATAAAATTTTGTAACTGAATTTATTAATTTTATTAAGCATATATATGGTAATTAATGCTAAGCTTTTTTATATATATATATGTTTATAAAGCCTTTTAAAACTTGTCCAATGAGAAGAAAATGTAGGTGGTGGGTGAGGCTACTGTAATTTCTTTCTGACGAAGCTAAACCTGATGACTAATATAAATCTCAAAGTTTGCTTATGTCTGACAAAGTCCATGCTGTGCTCCAAAATATCTATAATCTTTACAAGAAAACAAGTCAACGTCTCTTCACAATGGATGTCATTGTTCATCCCCTCTCGTCTTTTTTTCTTTTTCAAAATTCTTATATTTTTTTTTTCTTTTAAAAATATGTTTTAACTTTTTCTGCAATTGTTCAAAAACAAGGAAACAAGGGAAAACAATTTTAAGACGCAGTTTTTTTTTTCCTTCATTTTAGAAGTAGTTTAAAAGCACTAAAATAAGAAATGATAAAGAAAACTTTTTTTTACTGTAATTTACATTGGTGATCTCCAAAGCTTCATGGAATTATCAAATTATTTAACAAACTTTTATAAGTATTTGAAAATATTATTTTGTTGTTCTTTACTGATGGATTTTTTTAGGAGATTCATCATGAAATGAAATGATCAACAATAATTATATCTAAGTCAAATTTAATGACATTATCTCTAACAAAAAAAAAACTTAAGAGAGCTAATTTAAAGGTTTTGTGTAGTTCAATTTTTCATGTTATTTCAATGTGAAATTTAGACTTTCAACTGGATTTTCTAATAACCTCTCACTAAACTAAAGCGAGTTGATTCTCATTTTGGTATACTAAAGAATGCAACAAAAATAATATTTTCAACTTACACAAAAATTATGACAAAAAAACAACAATATACAAATATTTTAGTATGAAAAACTTCTCTACACAAAAATTATGACAAAAAAACAACAATATACAAATATTTTAGTATGAAAAACTTCTCTCAACGTGAGGTATGTGTTAAACAATTCATAAGGAACAAATATGATACTTTTCATTCATCTTTTTTTCCCAAAATGAGATACAATTATATAAGCATTGTTAACAACTTATACGTAAAATTAGGAAACAACATAAAAAACAGAAAACAACTTTCAACTTATTCCTAACTAAGCACAACAATAATTTAAATCTAAAGTATATCTTCAACACTTTCCCTCAAGTTGGTGCATGAATATCAATCATGCCCAACTTGTTAATAACTTCTTCAAACACCTTTCCTGAAACAGCCTTTGTTAATATATCAGCAAGTTGATCTTCAGACCGAACATGTGGAGTTTGAATTACTTGATTATCTAGCTTTTCCTTAATAAAATGTTTATCCACTTCAACATGTTTGGTTCTATCATGTTGAACCGGGTTATGTGCAATTTCTACCGCAGCCTTGTTGTCACAGAAAAGGTTCATCAGTTGTTCATATTTGATTCCCCAATCAGCTAGGATGCTTCTAATCCATAGTAATTCACAAATGCCATATGCCATACCTCTAAATTCAGCTTCAGCACTAGACCTTGCAACTACCTTTTGCTTCTTGCTTCTCCATGTGACTGAGTTGCCTTCTACAAAGGTAAAATACCCTGAAGTTGATTGCCTTGTAGTTTTATCTCCAGCCCAGTCTGAATCTGTGTATCCTTCTATGCAAGCTCTATCATTTTTTGAAAATAATAAACCTTTCCCTGGTGAACCTTTGATGTATCTGAGGATACGGTATATTGCTGTCATATGTTCTTCACCAGGAGAATGCATGAACCTACTTACAATGCTCACATAATAGGCAATGTCAGGTCTAGTGTGAGATAAATAAATTAACTTTCCTACTAACCTCTGGTATCTATGCTTGTCCGTCTCAATCTGGTCTGGATATACAGCAAGAGAATGATTCATTTCAATTGGAGTATCGGCTGGCTTGCAAGCCAACATTCCAGTCTCAGATAGAAGGTCTAGAATATATTTTCTTTGAGATAGAAAAATACCTTGTTCAGATCTTTCAATTTCTATGCCAAGAAAGTATTTTAGTTGTCCCAGATCCTTCATTTCAAATTCAGCAGCCAGTTTCTTCTCAAGTAATTTCATTTCTTCCACATCATCTCCTGTTAACACCATATCATCTACTTAGACAATAAGTATGGCCACTTTTCCTTTGTTATGATTTATAAACAAGGTATGGTCTGAATTACTTTGTTTATATCCAAACTTCTTCATTGCTAACGTGAGTCTTCCAAACCATGCCCTGGTGATTGTTTAAGGCCATATAAAGCCTTTTTTAATTTGCAGACTACACTTTCTTTTGAAGGTGGTAGTTGTACTCCCGGTGGAACCTCCATGTAGACCTCCTCTTCTAAATCACCATTCAAGAAAGCATTTTTTACATCAAATTGCTTTAGGGGCCAATCTCTATTAGCTGTTATGGAAATTAGGACTCGGATTGTGTTGAGTTTATAGCCACCGGAGCAAACGTATCTTGATAGTCTACCCCATATTTTTGTGTGTATCCCTTTGCCACGAGTCTTGCCTTGTATTTATCAATACTTCCATCTGCTTTTAACTTCACAGTGTATACCCATTTGCACCCAATTGTCTTTCTTTCCACTTGGTAAAGAAGTTAGTTTCCAAGTTTCATTTTTCTGAAGTGCTTCCATCTCTATGTTCATTGCTTGCTTCCATCTAGGATCTTCTAATGCTTCCTGCACACTGTTAGGAATAGATACAGTGGATAATTGATCAACTGTTAGAGCATATGATTCAAATAATCTATGAGATGATACATAACTGCTAATAGGGTATTTTACTTTCACTCTCGGATCTGGTTCATAGATTGGTTTTGGTATACCTTTATTTTGTCGCTCTAATCTTCTGATTTGTATATTTTGAGTGTTAGAAGAAGTTGGGGTGGAAGAGTTTACAATAGGGACATAAGTTACCTCAATAGTAGGTTCTGGATGTGTTTCAGAACTGTCCACAACAGGTGATTCTGGTATGTAAGGTAGACTTGGTGTCTCATTTTGTGGAGGATGACTTGCATTGACAAGATCTGTACCTGGAAGATCAGTGGAGACTTCAGGAGAAGGATTTTGATTTTGTGGACTGTCCATAATAAGAGGAGATATTGGAGTAGGAGTCACAGGTAGAGGTAAGCATAATTATTCTTCTCCAATATGATGAATCTCCCATGAGAAGAAGAAGGGGTGACTCCCCCTGAATAGAAAGGTTCAGATTCCCTAAAGGATACTTCAAGTGTTACATGCATTTTGTGGGTTTGAGGGTCAAAGCAACGGTATCCTTTTTGGACGTCGGAATAACCGACAAAGATGCATTTTTAGCACAAGGATCAAGCTTGCCACGTAGTTTTTTTGGAACATGAACATAGGCTGTGCAACCAAAAACTTGAGGTTCAAGATTCATGACATGTGGAATAGAAAAGAAAGTTTCAAGCTTCTTTTGAGGGGTGAGAAAACCTAAAACACTAGAAGGAGTGTGATTTATAAGATAGGCCGCAGAGAGGACAACCTCACCCCAATAATGGGAACGGACGTTCATGTCAAATAATGAAGCACGTACAACCTCCAATAATTGTCTGTTTTTTCTCTCAGCTAGTCCATTTTGTTGAGGTGTATATCTACAAGAGGTTTGATGTTTTATCCCTTTAGAGGTTAAGAATTCAAAAAAGGATCCATTCTTATACTCGAGGCCATTATCCGATTGAAAAATTTCGATGGAAGTATTAAATTGTGTTTGAACCATACTGTGAAATTTCTGAAAGACAGGGAAGACATCATTTTTATGTTTAAGCAAAGAGACCCACACCATTCGAGTACATTCATCAATAAAGGAGACATAATAATAAGAATGAGAAAAAGAAGGGACTTTAGCAGGCCCCAAATGTCAGAATGAATGAGTTGAAAAGGAATACAACTTTTATTCATACTGGGGTAAAAGGGAATGCGATGGCTTTTAGCCATTTCACAAGTAGAACATTGAAATTTAAAGGGATGACAATTTGAAAATAAATGGGGAAATAATTTTTGAAGATAACCAAAGGAAAGGTGTCCGAGTCTTTTATGCCAAAGCCAAGCAGCAGCATGGGAAGAATATGGAGTGTTAGTAGCAGATGCTCTGCAATGCAAGTCAGTACCAACCTCAGAGACGTCTAAGAAGTAAAGATTACCACGTCTAACACCATAGCCAAGAATCACCTTGGTCTGGACGTCCTGAAAGACACAAAATGTGGGCCAAAAAATCACACTACAGTTAAGTTGTGATGTAAGCTGACTAACAGATAAGAGATTGAAATCAAGAGAAGGAACAACAAGAACATAATGAAGAGTGAGAGTTTTTGATAAAGTAATGGTACCCTGACCAATAATGGAGGCAGAACCACCATTAGCAGTGGTTAATGTGGACTTACTGCATGGGAAACAATGTTTTAATATAGAAGCATCATGAATCATATGATCTGATGCACCAGTATCAATTATCCAAGTAGAATTCCTAGAGTGAGAAAAGAAAGCAAGAGTTTTACCTAGGATACCTTCATACACAACATTAGCTTGAGGAGAGAGAGAGGAGTCACCATCAGAAGAGGAATGAAGGGCTTTGGAGGAGACTTTCCGGTGAGGACGTTTGGTGAAGTCCCACCATGTTGGATACCCGATGATTTCATAGCAACGATTCTTGGAGTGACCAGTATCACCACAATGAGAACATAACAAGGGTTTTCCAGAGGAATTATCCTTACAGTGTTTAGGAGGATAATTAACAGGGGAAGAATGAGGAACCTGAGATAGTAGAGCTGAGGAATCTGATGTAGGGGCAGGACGACCCATAGTGATATGTTGCTGATGTTCACGACGGACATATGCATATGTGCTCTTAAGGTCCAATTTTGGGTCTTTACGAAGAATCTCTCAGCGAACTTGGTCGAAATCAGAGTCCAAACCGCTAAGAAAGATGTGAATGCGTAGACGAGCCATGGAAGAATGCATCTGGACCACGCCATTCACGGTGGTTTCAGAAGAGGACATACGATGATCAATTTCTTGAAATATGGAGAGTAATTCGTTATAATAAGTAGAGAGGGGACGACCATGTTGTTTGGTGGAGAAAGACCGCTGATTTAGTTCGAACAGGCAAGTTTTGTCGGATCCATCGTAGAATGTGCGGAGAGCTGCATCCCAAATTTGGTGGGCAGATTCAAGGCAGATAAACCGCTGCATCAACGGGGGGCTCATGGAGTCAATAAGCCAGTTTTTCACCCGTTTATTCTCAGTAACCCAGTTATCATAGGTTGGGTCATCAATGGAGGGTTTCGCAGTTGCGCCAGTGAAATACCCCGATTTGTTTCGAGCACCAATGCGCATGTCCATTAACTGGGACCAAATGAGGTAGTTTGAGTCATCAAGAATAACAGTGATGGAAAAGAAGAATTGTCTTGCTGGATGATAATATTGAAGGACGGAGTAGAGGTGGTAGACGGTGAGGAGGTGGAAGTATTGGCCATGACTAAATTGAGAATTTAGAGATTGAAAACAGTACAAAGATGAAGAGAGGTGTTCCCAAAATTTAAACAACATTTGATACCATGTTAAACAATTCACAGGAAACAAATACGATACTTTTCATTCATCCTTTTTTCCTAAAATGAGATACAATTATATAAGCATTGTTAACAGCTTATACTTAAAATTAGAAAACAACATAAAAAAACAGAAAGCAACTTTCAACTTATTCCTAAGCATAACAATAATTTAAATCTAAATTATATCTTCAACATTTAAAAACTAACTAATATAAATCAGACAATCTAATTCACAACTATATATATGTATGAATAATTAACGTAACTGACTCACATTTTTTACACAAATCTTACTTAAAAGTAAAAGTTAAGAAACATAAGTGATAAAAAATATTCGAACCCCAAATAGATTATACTGTTAAAATCTATATTCAATATATAAAACCTTTTTACTTGAATTATTTATGACTGTATAGAAATGAAAAGATATATATAGATGTTAAAATTTATAGATATGGGGGGAACATAAAACCAGGTCTTTTCTGCAAAACTTTATACTTTGGTCACGTCTCTTTATTTTATCCATTTGTTCTGAAAACTCGACGAGTGGCAGCTTCCTTTCCTTACTCTCCCCACTTACTGAGCTGTCTCTCCATTACTTCAAAATAGAATCTCAAACCAAAACTGGGATAACTTATAAAATAAGCAAGTGCACCTTACTCAATCAAGTTAAACAAAGAAATATTTGCTGCTTTTCACCAGAATTTAACTAAAACTAACGAAAATAATAGCTTAATTGGGATGTTCACACGATCTTATCTATATTCGTAAAAGCAAATTATGAAAAAACCTAAACCAATGTACTATTGTCACACATGAGTCTGGTCTCAGAGAGCCAAGAGACAATGTTAGTAAGATGTCATACTGATCTGAGTTAGTTGAAACTGAATTAGCAGTTGATGATTGTCTTGTCACTACTCATACTAAATACCAGTAATTTCAAGATTGTCTTGTCTTGTCAGTTTGTTTAGGAGGATAATCTTATTATGATTACTTTTACGAGCATTTTTTACTTATTTAAATAGACTAAGTTTTAAGAAAATATAAACTTATTTAATGTTTAATTCTTCTTTTTTTTATATTTTTTTTATGAACATGCTAGATTATTCATTGACTTTACTGATAAGTTTATTGTTTACTGACTAATGGTATTGATATTGTGTATAACTTTCTCTAAGAAAACCTCATTGAAACTAACATGAAACATTTGCATGTTTCTATGTTTTTTACGACAGTATTAATGGAAAAAGTTTCGAAACACACTAACAATTAACTTGGGTTTCCCTCTCTTTTTTCAAGTTTTATAAAAATTTTAAAAAAAAATTATATAAGTTGATTTAGAAAAAAATATATTAATAAATTTAATTATAAATTAGTTTTATTTCTAATGAATTAAGACTTTTAATACATCTATATATATATATATATTTATTTATTTATTTATTTATCAAACATGAAACTAAACTAGTGATAACAAGTTTAATAATAGACCTAATAAATAATAGATTCTATTTCATGATTCTAATATCATGATAAGTTTTACATCAAGAAAATTCATCTTTTTATTTATCAAGTCACATTCGTCAATAACATAAATATATATTACAAATATATATCAAATAAGTGATAAATATGATCATAAACTAGTATATTACGAATATATATCTTAATCAATAATTAAATAAATAATCATAATAATAATATTTTATTAGAAATATTTAAGACCAATATAAAAATAATAGATTATACAATCTTTTAAAGTCATTATATTTAAGATAATATAAGATTTAATTATTCGTTTGGTTCCAAGTTTTTGATTGGAAAGTTTCAAGTCAATCTCTAATCAGATTTTTGTTTAATTGCATCCCAAAATTTGTTAAAACACTTCAATCAAATAATTTCCGTTGAATTTATAAAAATGACGTTAAAAAAGTGGTGATGTGCAAAAGATAATTGATCCGTGACAAAAAAATTTAAAATCTTTTTACTCTCACATTGTTATGTGTCCAACTCTTTCTCCCTCTCTTTTATTTATCCATCTACACAATCATCATTCACCACACACTCCTTCATTTTTTACCCCATCAATTACCAAAAATCACTCACCATCCCCTAACATCCATATTCCCTTAACACATAACAATGAAAATGGTGCTCACTGCAAGTCTAATTGCTGTCATCACCAAGTTAATTCCAAAAGAATTCATTTTGCAAAATTAAAAAATCCCAAATTGATAAGAAACCCTCCAATTTCATATTTTAGCTAAAAAGACTTAAGTTGAATAGTGAACACTAACAAACACCACCAACACTTCCCTCCATGGGTTTCATAGGAGAATCCGAAGTGAGTTATATGTGTTGACATTGAAAATGCATGTTTTTCTTTGTGGGTTTGGAGGTGGAAGAGGAATTAGATAATGGCGGTGTTAGAGGTGAGAATTGGAACTGTTGTATTATCCTAGTGACATAGAGAAAACAAACCCTAGAAGGCGTGATGATATTGGAGTGTCGAAGCTAGAGAATTTTTGAAAACTCTATGATTCAAGTTTTTGTTATCTTTTAAAAATTATTGGTAGATTATTTTTAATTATCTAAATTTTTTTAATGACTATTTAGATGTTTTGGGATTTTAAGCACTATTTATTTTCAAAATTAAAGTTTTTATGTTATTTCATTAATTTATCCTTGCATTTGTGATGGTGTTGGTTTTAACTTGTGATGATTTTCTTGTTTCTATAAATGAATACTTAAAACAAGGTTACATAACACTAGAGATATTGGTCAATGTCAAGAGATGTAGAGAAAACTTTTAGTCTAATATTTTTCCTTTTCAATAAGGATTATGATTGAAAAAAAAAATTGTTTTTTTATTATTCAGATTTTCAATAAAACATTAACAATATTTTATTTTAATTATTGTTGATTTTAGATTTCATGAAGAAAAAATTTAGATGTTACAATTTCAATTAACAATAATATTATAGTATTATAGTGTTATATATGTATTGGTATTAGTATTTGTACGGAATAATATAATAATTCGTTATATGTCTACATTTCACTTTAAGATGTGTGCATATGCATTATAATCGTTAGTATTATTATTTGAATTATTATTATTAATATAATTATTTTCATTAACATTAGTATTAGTATTAATAGTATTAGTAAAATTATTATTATTATTGTCATCAGTATTAGTATTATTTTTAATATAAATGTTATTATTAGTATCGTTATTATTTTTAGTATTATTATTTGAATTAATATTAATATTTGCATTATTAGTATTAATAAGTATTAGTTTTGGTATTAACATTATTATTATTATTGACATTAATTTTTATTAATAGTAGTAGAATTATTATTATTATTATTATTATAGCATTAACATTATTGTTATTAGTATTATTATTATTATTAGTGTTAGCATTATTTGTATTAGTATTATTATTTCAATTAATAATATTATTAGTTTTAGTAGTATTAGTGTTACTATATCTTTTGGTATTCCATATGCCAATACACTTTTATTATTTCTCTTACTTTTTAAGCTGTCTATATTTATGTGTGTGATTCTATTTAAAAAATTTAATATTAATTTTGTGGTGTATTAATTTATTTTATACGGGGTCATATTATACAATATTTATATATTTTATTTTAACAATGACATACTATATTTCATTTTAATATGATATATGGCTCAAAAATTCAAATATAAATTTTAATTATATATTAATATTGTTTTACTATACATCATTAACCAATTAGTGTTAATTTTATAATTTAAAACAAATAAATTCATATCTAAGTATGAATTTTTTAATCTTATTATTATTATTATTACTACTACTATTATTATTAGTAGTATTGATGTTAATTGTATTTGCTAAAATTCATTACTTAAACATAAAAAATAATATTAAAATAATAATATTTATTTTTAATTAATTCATTATAAAAGAAAATTATGATAATTAATTATTTAACTTTTCTTATATTATCAAATTCATTATTTAAATATTGTATATATAATCACACATAACTACATCACTTAAATATAATAATAATGTTATTAATTTTCTTATATAAATTAAAAAAGAAAAACGACGTACGCACGGTCAATCTAAAGTGAAGATAAGACAATACATGTTATTAGGAATAACACATTTGTCATACGTGAACCGTGACCTTTTTTTAGGTGGTAATGTGACCATTAACTCACTTCCCTCTTTAACTTGCTGGAATACAGCATTAAAAGGCTTAATTATTTTCAATATTCAATATTTAAATAAGAAATAGGTGTTATTATTCAATATTTTTAAATCCCACTTGAATTGTTTGATTTAATTTTATTTAGTTTTGATCATACTTATTAAAGAAACAGGCCTAAATATCTGAGGCCCAAAACGTAAGTCCAAGAAACTGAAATTAAAATTTCACTCGAAGCTTCTCGTGTCAGAGAGTTGGTAGAGTTTAGCTTCCTGTGTTGCTCGCGAGAGAGAAGAGAAAGGCGAACGCGTGGTGGAACTCTGACGGAGCACGTAGCAGCGGTGGCTGAGTGGAAGCAAGTCACCCGATTGCAGAGAAGAAGCGGCGCGGTGACAAAGGTAAGAAAAACACCTTTTAATCTTTCTCTTATTGATATAATCAAATTATTTGTGAATGAATGTCTTTCTTTCTTACAATAGCAACTACTGGAATCCTAGTTAAATAGGTTCCAACGAAAACAACAAACCATGGGGATAATTAATTATCCCTAACAGAAAACAAAATCCACTTAAACAGAAAATCCTAAACATAAATGGTTGCTCCAAAGAGCATTGATTACAAAACAGAAACGTTAATAGCCTCCCTTCAAGCTGGATGGTGGATACTCATCAATCTAAGCTTGGGGATGATAGATTTGAAGCGAGTACGATGAGGGAATTTGGTGAAGACATCAGTAAGTTGCTCCTCTGAACGAATGGGAAGAAGACGTAGAAAATTAGGTTGAATCTTCTCACGTACAACGTGACAATCTAACTCAATATGCTTGGTTCGCTCATGAAAACTTTGGTTATGAGCAATGTGCCTAACAGAGTTGTTGTCACAGTAGAGAACAGCAGTAGCATTAGGTTGAACTTGAAGGTCTTGAAGAAGCTAGTCAAGCCACTGCATTTCACAAACGGTGGCAACAAGAGCTCGATACTCTGCTTCAGTAGAGGATCTCGAGACTGTGTTCTGTTTTTTTGACCTCCATGAAACAAGGGAGGACCCTAGGAAAATACAATAACCAGTGGTTGACCTTCTGGTGTTTGGGCATGTGGCCCAATCAGAATCGTTGAATCCTTTGATTTGTATATTATAGTTAGCAGGAAAGAAGAGTCCTTCTGAAGGGCTGGATTTGACATATCTAAGGATATGTTGCAAAGCTTGGTAATGATGGTTAGTGGGTTCCTGCATGAACTGACTTAATAAGTTAAAAGTAAAACACAAGTCAGGCCTAGTATTAGTAAGATAAAAAAGCTTCCCTATCAATCTGCGGTAGATCCTAGGGTCATCCAAATAGTCCTTTGTTTTGTATAAAGAGTTAGTGCTACTAAAAAAGGGAGTAGAGCATGGCTTGCTTCCCAGCATTCCTGTTTCCTCAAGGATGTCAAGGACATATTTTCTTTGACAAAGATGTATCCCCTTTTTGGATCTAGCAACCTCAAAACCTAGAAAGTATTTGAGTTCTCCCAAATCCTTTATCTGGAATTGATGATGCAAAAGAGTCTTTACATGAGTGATCTCTCTCATACTGTTTCCTGTCAACACAACATCATCTACATATACAAGTAAAGCCGTGAAATATGTGGGAGTTTTCTTAATAAAAAGAGAATGGTCAGATTTGGATTGAACATAATTAGCAGAAATAAGAAATGTGGACAGTTTGTCAAACCATTGCCTGCTAGCCTGTTTCAAGCCATATAGAGACTTAGTTAGCTTGCAAACTTGCCCTTTGGTATTAGTGTTCAAACCAGGGGGCATCCATGTAGACATCCTCATTTAAGTCTCCATGCAAAAATGCATTGTCCACATCAAGTTGATGTAGAAACCAACCTTTTGAGGCAGTAAGGGCAAGTAAAAGCCTGACAGAAGTGAGTTTAGCAACAGGAGAAAATGTATCTAAAAGGTTTATCCCCTCTTGTTGGGTATAGCCTTTGGCAACCAGCCGAGCTTTATATCTTTCTACAGTCCCATCAGCCTTGTGTTTAACCTTGTAAACCCACCTACATCCAATAGGTTTCTTTCCTGAAGGAAGTTGGGTCAAATACCAAGTACCATTATCTTCTAAAGCTTTGATTTCCTTCCGCATGGCTTCAGCCCATTTAGGGCTATTTTTAGCCTCATCATAAGAGCTAGGTTCTTTGTCAGCAGTTATGGCAAGGGTATACTTTAAATGTCCATCAGATAAAGACTCATAAGATAAAGCATTAGTAATAGGATAAGGAGTCTTCAACCTATTTTTGATACACAAAGAGGCAGATGTATATTGACCTGCTTCCTGTATGTAATCTTTTAAGTACTCAGGGATCTTTTTTATTATGTTGGACCTTCTTTGATTGTTTCCTTCCTCTTCTTCAACAAGATCAGTGTTTTCCATGCTGATTTCAATGTTCTCAGAAGTGCTTTGAGCATTCCTTCTTTCCTCAACTGAGTTCTCATCATGACTGTAGGGTAAATCATCAAGAAAAGATATATTGTCCTCACTTTTTTTGCTGTCATTTTCATCTCCCTTCTCATTTTTATAAGGAAAGATGTCCTCGTAAAAGATGACATTTCTACTAATGAAAATCTCTCTAGTATTAATGTCCAGAACAATGTATCCCTTTACACCACTTTTATACCCAAGAAATATTCCTTTTCTAGCTCTAGAATCTAGTTTGTTTTTGTTGTTTTCCAGAGTTGAAGCAAAACATAAGCAACCAAAAACTTTCAGATTAAGATAAGTAGGAGGATAATTATGCAACACATCATAAGGAATTTTATCCTTAATAACAGTAGAGGGAAGTCTATTTATCAAGTATATAGCATGAGACAAGGCATAAGACCAATAGGCATGGGGAATATTAGATTGAAAAATCAAAATGCGAGTAACATTCAATATGTGTTTATGCTTAAATTCCACAACAGAATTTTGTTGTGGAGTTTCAACACAACTTGTTTGATGTTCAATACCATAAGAGTCATATATATTGGAACAATTAAACTCTGGACCATTATCAATCCTAATTACTTTAATAGTTTTATTAAACCGTTTTTTAATTTTCATGATAAAAGTTTGTAAAAGCTCTCTAGTCTGTCCTTTATTATGCATAAGAAAAGCCCAAGTGTGTCTACTATAGTCATCAACAATAGTAAGAAAATATTTATGCCCATGCACGGATGAAATTGAAATAGGACCCCATATATCGCAATGTATGATGTCAAAGCAATTAGCAGATAAAGAATTACACTTAGGAAAAGGTAATCTGTGTTGTTTAGCATAATGGCAAACGTCACAAGCATAATTAGAAATAGTTTGTACATAAGGAATTAGCAGATAAAGAATTACACTTAGGAAAAGGTAATCTGTGTTGTTTAGCATAATGGCAAACGTCACAAGCATAATTAGAAATAGTTTGTACATAAGGAAAGGTCTTGCATATGGTCTCAACAGTTTTATGTCCAGGATGGCCTAGCCTATAATGCCATAGATTTATATTTACATGTTCATAGGAGAAATAAAAACTAGGTGTCAAATTTCTTTCAAACAACTACAGGTAGTAGAGCCCCCTGTACACGTTAGCACATCCAATCATCCTCAATGTAGAGTTTTCCTGAATCTGACACATCTTAGAAGAAAATGTTAATGTGCAGTTTATATCTTTAGTTAGGCTTTGGACAGATATAAGATTGAAGGAAAAATCAGGTATATATAGAACATTAAAAATCATGAATTCCTTAGAAAACTGCACAATTCCTGCATAATGGGCTGTCACAATGGAATTATTTGGTAGTTTAACAGATATAGGTTTGATTTTATTGAATGTCATGAACTAATTTTTGTCATGGGTCACATGGTCAGTGGCTCCTGTGTTAATAATCCAAGAGGACATACCTTTTCTGTCTTTTGTGGTATTCCTGTTCATTTGACTGATGCTATACGAAGAGCTATCAGCCTTTTCCAGCATTTGCAGAATCTTCTGCATCTGTTCAGGGGTGAAAGAGTTTTGAATAGGATTGACATTATTCTATTGGCTGTTTTGTGGCACGGTAGTGGCAGAACAAGAATTTGCAGAACCCCATTCATTTTGTCCCATATTGCTTGTATTGTTGTTGTCATTTTTCTTGTACCATGGTGGATATCCATGCTTAGAGTAGCATTCATCAATGGTGTGATTCATTTTATGATAGTGAGAGCATTGTTTCCCATAGTTGGGATTTCTTCATCTTCCTATGCCTTGACTCCGAAGGGCAGTTCCACGTCTATGGGTTTTCCAATTCTACTCATTTCTCCACTGACCCTGTCTTTCACTGGTATTGGCAAGAACCTTGGTGTCATTCTGAGTTGTGAGACCAGAATCAGATTTTTCTTGTCTTTCTTGTTGTATAATGAGGGAAAACACACGATTAATGTTAGGTAAAGGCTCCATTAATAAAATATGTGTTCTCACAGTATTATAGCTCTCATTTAAGCCTTTTAGGAAGCAGATAACATGTTCCATTTCCCTGTATTTATGTGAAACTTTAGAAAAATCACAGCTGTAGGGAATTTTGCAGCTACAACTTGGAATGAGTAAGAAATTCCAATTCCTCCCATTGAATTTTCAGATCAGTAAAATACTGATTCACAATCCTTTCTCCCTGTTTAATAGAGTGGATTTCTTGAAGTAAGTCAGAAAATTTGAAATAATCCTCCTTTGAGAACCTTTCTCTTAATTCTTCCCATAGTTCTTGATCATTTTCAACGTATATGACACTTTCTGCTATTTGGGATGAGAGGGTCTTTATGATCCAAGACAATACCATCATATTGCTTCTCTCCTAAGAATAAAAAAGGGGGTTATTTCTTTGAGGTTTCTTGATCCCTCCGTCTATAAACTTCAGCTTGTTCTTGGAGAGAAGAGCTTTTCTCATGTTCCTGCTCCAAGAAGTGTAATTGGACTCATTTAGAGTTTGAGAAATAAGGGAGGTGCCTGGGTTTTCTCCTGGGTGAAGATAAAAGGGGCTGGAAGGGTTGTTGAGGTGATCCATGTTTTCCATAATGGCAAGAAAAACTGAAAGAAAAAGATTAGCACCAAGAGAGGAAGAAAATTATGTGCAGCGGAAGGAGAGGCAGAACAGGTCCAGGACCTGCTCTGGTACCATATTAAAGAAACAGGCCCAAATATCTGAGGCCCAAAATGTAAGTCCAAGAAAGTGAAACTAAAGTTTCACTCGAAGCTTCTCGTGTCAGAGAGTTGGTAGAGTTCATCTTCCTGTGTTGCTCGCGAGAGAGAAGAGAAAGGCGAATGCGTGGTGGAACTCTGATAGAGCACGTAGCAGCGGTGGCTGAGTGGAAGCAGGTCACCCGATTGCAGAGAAGAAGCGACGCGGTGACAGAGGTAAGAAAAACACCTTTTAATCTTTCTCTTATTGATAGAATCAAATTATTTGTGAATAAAAGTATTTCTTTCTGACAATAGCAACTACTGGAATCCTAATTAAATAGGTTCCAGCGAAAACAACAAACCATGAGGATAATTAATTATCCCTAACAGAAAACAGAATCCACTTAAATAGAAAACTCTAAACATAAATGGTTGCTCCAAGAAGCATTGATTACAAAAAAGAAACGTTAATAATACTTTCCATTTTTCGTTAGTATAATAATTTCTCTCATGTATTTTTTTTCACGACTTTTAAACAGCGTTTTTGCACAAACAACATGTGTTCATATATTCCATGCAAAAATAAAATAGAAATATTAGCAACTATATTTGACATTACTAGGTATTCATAATATAGTTTCAACATATTTATCATCTGAGTATACATGTGCATGTTTAATGTTCATAATTTGCATCAGAGATGCGTATGTAAACAATTCCTATTTTCCTCCTAGACTTTAGTAGCAGGTTTTTTTTTCGTCCTGTACCCCCGTTTTTTCTTCCCGCACGCTCATAAATTTGAAACATCCCCTTTTACCCTACAGGTGGAAACTTCTCCCACCTCCCCCATGATTGGCATTGACTTTCCTGTGCACATGGAAGCTCCTCCCACCCTCCCCCACGGATGCTTCCTCAGCTCTTCCATTACCACAGTCACCTCCGATCCGGAGTATAATTTCCTATTCGGAACAAAGTGCTGCAAAGCGGAACATGTTTCGGAATGTCTTGCATAGGTTGATCATTATGTGATCCATTACTGTTACCTCCATTATGATAAAAAAAAAACTAGCCTCCATTATGCCATACTTATCCATTTAGTAAGTATGAAATTAGTAAAATATTAAGTGTTGCATTTTGTTTCATGTGACTCTATTTGTTTTCAGCGAACTACCATCAAAGTAGATGGTGGGTTTGCATTTGGATATGCCAAAGCAAAAATAGAGTGTGCAGGCTGGTGTGCATATCACCTTTTGACAGCAACAAGCGACGACATATTTTATTTGCTCGTGGTCAATCCGATATGCACTTATGATTTTCGGATTGATGAATCCTAAGAGACTCAGAAGTACATTCTAGATTGGTCAATCAGTATAAACCTATGGTTTCTAGATTGGTTAATCCGGAATGCATTATTCTAGATTGGTCAATCCAAAAACCAGAATTGTGTAGCGAATTGAGTATTTCGAAATACACTTCTGAATATGGTACTGCATTCTCTTCCTCATACTCATACTTTTAAAGCTCTTGATACCATGTTGATAATATGATATAGATGATACAGAGAAATAAACATAGGATGGAAGAGATGAAAAATATTCTTTGCTCATATAATTTATTACATAGTCATGAGTGTTCGCTATATACACAATGAAGGAAGAAAGAGAAAATGTGTAATAGAAAGAACATAGGCTGTGTAACAAAATAACATAATGCAAAACATAAAATAGAATATCAAAACAAATATATATATATATATATATATATATATATATTTGCACTGTATTTACTAACAGTCCCCCTCAAACTCAAACTCAAGGTTCATGAAAATAATTAACAACTTTGAGTTTGTTACGTAATTGATAGAATTAGGCCTGAGAAAGGGGCTTAATAAGTATATTCATGACTTAATCACTTGCAAGAATGGGAGTGATGATTAATGATCAAGCTAGAACTTTTTTCTTGCACAAAGAAGATATATCCAACTCCATGTGTTTGGTTCAAGAATGTAAAACATGATTGTGACTTAATACAACTGTGCTTTTTTATTATTACAATAGATCATATAGGTGTACCACAATTAATGTTGAGCTCTTTAAGAAGAGACTACAACCACAAGATTTATAAGCCAGTGATAGCAAGACTGCGATATTCGGCCTCTACACTTGATTGTGCAACCAAATTTTGCTTTTTGTTGCCAAAGAATATACAAGGACCAGAAGTGGATCTCCAATCATCTATATCAAATGTTCAATCCGCATCACAAAATAAACAGTGAAATTGTACTTGTGAGAGGAAGGAGCAGGATAAAAGTTCCAAGCCATGAGAGATAGTACCCTTGAGCTAACGAGAGAATGATTTTTCCACATTTAATCAAATCCAGCAAAAGTAAATGAGACTAAGTTTGAAATTTTCAAGCTTGTCTTCTAATTATAAAAGAAATCGTTATTTTTTTTTAATTTTTGAATATTTAAACTCATTCTAATAAATAGATTGGGTCAAGGATATATTTTTAAAAAAATACAAATAAAGTAAATTTAAATCTGTAATATTTCATTTTAATAGTGTAAAACTACTAAATAAAATGTTACAAAGATGATAGATAACTAACAAGAAAACCTAAAATTTTCTTGAAGAGAAGGATTACACCTAATTAATGAAAATCTAACTATATTGTTGTTTCACCCTCACTCTGTGTTGATTAACTAGAAAAACATCCCCTAAGCTCACATCATTTAAGGTGATCATTGCAAAAGAGAAAACAAGAACACACAAACATACAAAGACAAAATGATAAGCTAATATTAAAAGAATAAAACATGGAATTTACAAAACTATCATATATTATATTTCACTTTCAAACTTAAGCACAACACCTAAACATATTGTAATCTAGACTCAAACATTTGGATACATGTGTTATTGTTGAGTTATGGTGGGTTGTGCACTTGTAGTGGTGGAACAGTTGGTCCACTCAAAGCTACCACATAAGTTTGGTCCATTAAAATGCCCTTTGTCAAGGTAAAACCCCAGACTAGGATCTCATGTTACTCTCACCACATGACTCACTCCTCTCTACTTGAGAATAAATGATCATTAGAGTGTCAAGATAACCCTTTAGACTGAGCTCCTACAATAATACATACACTACTGGAAATAACCATTAAGAATTTCCCCTTGAACTCTTTTCAAACCATAATTGACCACATATAACTCATGCATAAATCATATAATTCAATATATATATATATATATATATATATATATATATATATATATATATATATATATATATATATATTAATAAACAAGCTTCAAATTATCGATACAACTCAAGCTTAGCAAGGAACAAGAGAAAATAAGACACAAACCAAAACTGCACACAGGGAGCCCAACGTCAGCATTCTAGCGCCCGGCTCTACACTCGCCCAACGAGCATATCTATTAGAAAGTGGTTTTTAAGCCTAACTCAACTCCACAAAATTGGCTTATAAGGTGAGGTTTGCACCTTATATATATATATATATATTATAATTTGGCCTTATCTCTAGTTGATGTGGGACTTCCAACACACCCCCTTCACGTTGAGGTATAGACATCTCAAGCGTGATAGTAGAAATGGGTGGTCCGATAGTGGCCCGACAACGGGTGGAATAGAAATGTCCAAAAAACAAAAAATATCGCTAAGATAGGCTTTAACCATGGCTCTGATACTATATTAGAAAGTGGTTTTTAAACCTAACTCAACCCCATAAAACCGGCTTGTAAGATGAGGTTTGCACCTCACTTATATATTATAATTTGGCCTTATCTCTAGTCGATGTGGGACTTCCAACAATATCCCCTCGCCCAGCACCCAAACCCCACTGGAAAAGTGATGCTTAGTGCCAAAAATGAGTGTTCAGTGCTTTGAAGGCCAATGGCTCACTGTTTTGGCAGCGTTGAGCACCATATAGGATCGCTCAACTTTATACCAGATGACAACAAACTCAAAACTAGCTTTGATTGCCCCGAATATCTATCCAAATGATTAAAATGACATTCGAGACATTGGAAATGATTCAAAAGTAGGTTTATAACTTGAATTAGATACCAATTTAGTGATTTGGTCAAGAATCAAGATTTAACAGATCAACCTACAACTCACAACTCATGAATCAAAATTCTAGTGCTTTAAATCATATTTTCAATGCACTAACTAGCCAACTAAGTCCTAAATGATCTCAAGGTAAACACCACACAACAACTTTACTTATAAATACATTCCTCCAAGATTTCACTTGTTAAAACTCCTAAAATAGATTAAGAGTAACCTAAAACTCAACCTATTAACTACTTACCACCATAGCATCATATTTATGGTCAATTAAGGTTCTAAACAAGTTTAAAATGATCTAAAAAATCCTCAAATATTAGTTATCTCTCTAAAGTCCCTATTCTAGAAATTCACATATCAAAACCTCAATTTAGACTAAAAATAAGTCCAACAACACTCTTCATTTCCTACTTTCAACTCTACATCAGATTTGTACCTATAGAACTTCAAAAACAACAACATCCAAAGTTTACACCATTATTAAATCACAAGCATATACCAAAATATTCATCAATAGGTTATTATTCATTCATTAATATACAACATCACTCAACAAACATTTCAATAAATACCATATTCAACCAAGCATAAATTCCACTAACTATGAAACACAAATTCATACTTCTCATACGAAAATTTAAGTGAATATTAGCTTCCCTTACCTGACAAAACACCAAACCGTTCTAAAAAATCTAAATAGCTCTAACGTACAGAAATTCCTATTTGTTATACGAACCACAGAAACACGATCAGGATACACCGTTAGGACCACTACTCAGTAAAGAGTCTTATAAAAGACTTAAACTTTACATGAAAAACAAAAGGAGCTAACATGCAAGGAAAACAAAATTGACCAAAGAAAAGAGCAGAAAACCAACTTACTCTATATGAGAAATTGATCGGTTAGACTTGAAGATATCGTCGTGAGGATCATTCGGTCTTCAATCTTCAAAAAATTAAACAAGAGATAAAAACTCCTAAAGAGATGTCAAAGAACTCTAAAAGATAGTTTATAGAAAGATCGAGTATTTTAAAATAATGAAACTCAATTCTTTACAAAATTATTTATATTAAAACATTTTAATATTAAAATAATCAAGTATCATTATTTTTAAAATACTATCACTTCTAAAATATCATTTTATAACTCTTTACAAAATCAATCTATCCAAATGACATTTCAACGTTGAAATCCACAATTCTTCCAAACCCAGCCTAATTTGACCATTGATCACAACTGTGAGGAAATAAAATCAATGTTATTTTCTTCATCGAATCCCTTGCCAAATTCTACCATTTACATGTCTTTGTTTGCACGTTTTCACGTCAACGGAAAAGAAAAACGAAAAAAAAAACCATTATGTTGTGTTATATGAATGTCGATATAGTTTTATGAAATACTGAAACAAACACGTTGAATCATCATGTTAAGTGAAAGCTATTTTTCGTAACTTTATTTTACTTTTTAATAATCCTTTTTTATAGTAGCATTAGTGATCCACATAATTAATTAAGAAGATTATGTCAAAATATTCTTATTATTGCATTTTTAATACTATATATATATATATATATATATATATATATATATATATATATATATATTAACTTGAATATGCAAGAGGGTGGTTGATTGATTCCAATGTTAAAGTCAACTGAGAAAATAAATAATTAAAGCTATATATATATATAACCCCACCCACCCCCTTGATTTCATGAAATCCAAATTCTCATGATCATCGTGTTGCCAAGTAAAAATTGTTATCTTTAGTTTCATAAAATATAAAAAACTTGTTATCGAATTTGGGAGTGTGATCTTTGATATATGACAGTGTGTGATTGAGCAGAAAAATGAGAAGAAATTCATTTACAAAAAATTCTCCATCAAGTCAGTAATTTTTTGTATGTAAAAGGGTGAGTATTTTCTTAATATATATTATAAATATTTATAGATATGGGGACCATATACTACTATTATATGATTTAAATAAGAAATATATTTGTAAGAGACATTTAATAGGTACTTAAAATATAACAAAATTACTGAAACTGTAATAATTCACCCTTAATAGGCACGCCTTATCCATTTGGTCAAATATGTATAAAAGTGTATACTAATTATCCATTCTCCATGAATGTTCCAGAAACTATATGATTAAGGATTAAACCCAAAACAGATGAAGGTATTGAAAATCTCCTTATTTTCAGCTTTCCAAATAAACTTGCATGTGATCACAACAAGAATATCACACTTTTCATTAATACCAGTGTCAACCCAGCTTAGGCGTTTAGTATTCAGGATATCACATTTTAAATATTTTATTTAATAAGACAGTTTAAAATCATTAAATTTTAATTGTCTTATTTGTATAAAATAATTCAATTGTTACAAAATACGAAAATTCATTTTAATATTAAATATCATTTAATAATTCAAAATTATTAATTACTCGATGATGCCTTTCAGTTGAGGTTGATATTTTCAACCCAAATTATTTGACGTTGATAAAAAAAAAAATCAATTATTTTCAACTGATATTATTTTTTAGTATTATTTGTAATAATTTCGGTTTACGTTTGTTAGAAATATTTTTCTTTAACCTTTTTACTCAGTTGAAAAGTTCTTTACGTTGGTCAAAAATATATTTTTATTGATAATTAATATTTATTAATATGTTATTGTTCTGGAAAAGTTCAAATCAACTAATATACTACCGTATACTTTTACTATTAAATTAATATTGTATATGCATAGTTTAGAATAATTGTAGTCTAGTTGGCTGAAAATTTCCCATGGACGGTAAAAATAATCTTGAATAAATTTGAACAAACATTAGCACCTCGATAGATAATGTTGATTAGAAAAATAAATAAAAAACTCCTAAAAATACGAATAAATAATATAATTGATATGGATGAAATAAAGCTGTGATGAAAATGTGTAAGAGAACATATATGACTGACAATTTCAAATTCCTATTTTAAAATAATTTAAGTTAAAATACTTTTTTTGTATTTTTTCATCAAAACTAAAAAAATAAAAAACCGTGTTCATCATTTAATACACGTTACTGCGAAGAGCATTCACTCTATTTTTCAACTGATAGATGGACAGATTCGGTCCATTACATTATCCCAAAATTTAGGGTGCAAGAAAACAAAGAGGGAGTTGTTTTTTAATGTGAGAATAATAGTAATAATAATAATATAAATACGTTGTATGATTGGTTGGGTGGAAAAAAATTGTAAAGAAAATTTTAGCGCAGCCTCGCTGAACACTTCCCGCTTCTCCCTCTGTGAATTGCAGTTTCATTTGATGGTTTCAAACCCCCAAAAGTTACACACAGAGACTAACATTTATTCAACACAACCACCACTATAGTCAACCAAACTCATCCTCTTTGTTTTTCTGTTCAACTTCGGATCCGTAACCGTAAGTTTTCTTTCTTCATCTTCGCCGGCTGCGATATGCGATTCCTTCATTTACCTGCTTCTTCTGTCATTTCGTTTTTCTATCATTAATTACTTACTCTTCAATTGGTTAGGATATGGATATGGATTGTCGGGGATGGATTTTCCCTTCCGATTTCCTTTTTTTTTTTTGTTTATACATCACAAATAAGTAAATCGTGTGTTGCTGCTCTGTGTGATCTCGTGATGTGTCGATTTTTTTTCTTACTGTATCTTTGCAATTCTTTTAATCTCTGCTCTGGTTTAAAACTAGAAGAATACCGATTTGTTTAGCATTATTGTATTGTTACTGTTGTTATTTCTATTTCCGGATGCATTTTTTTTCGGGATTTTTTTGTTATTCGTAAATTTGTTTGCTGGTCAATAGATTGCGCTCTACTGTAGTTAGTTTATATATGTGCTTTATGATTTCCTGTAGGGCTATTGGTTGGAGTGTGACATATTGTATGAACTCTAGCTTGCTTTCACCATGGAAAATCTACATTTAGAGGAGACGACTGGAGTGAATTCTCAAGCTGTTGAGGACTTGCGGGTGGGTGATTCGGTAACTGATCAGAAGAAACAGTCAAAGGAGGTGGAGGGTCAGAATATTGGTCATGATGGTCCCGAGTTTGATGATATATCAGATACGGATGATGTAAGGTCTAAGAGGAACGATGCGAGCGGGGAATTGCAATCTCGAACTCAACTGGAAAACTTGGAAACCAAATCTGAAACTGAAATTATTACTGATAGGCAGGTGGATTCTGGTGACAAGACGAGTGCTGGTGGAGATTTGGAGTTCAGACAAGAAACAAATCTAGATGGTAGTTCTGGACGGAGTGGATTGGCTAAAGAAGTAGATGATAAGGAATCCAAGCAGATGTTTGATAAGTCAGATGAAATTCCGAGCGAGGACCCCAATTTGGAGCCTGTTTTTGATGGAACAGAGGTTCCAGGGATGGAAGCTAACCGCAGTATGTCTGGCCGTAGGTTGGATGCAGATCAGGACTCCCCAGGTGTGGTCGAGAAAGCTGTGGCTCTTAAGAATTTTGTTAAGGAGAAGAGTGCGGTGGCAGTCTCCACCATGATGCGTCGCCTTTCTGGAAAAAGAGATGAAGGTGCTGTGGACAATGTTGATGATGAAGGTAAGGATGTATCGGATTTTGGAAAAGTTGGTGAAAACAAACTGGTGTCTGAGAAGGCAGTGGAGAAGTTTGACTGGAATCCCTTAAATTACATCAAGAAGTCATCCGATGCTGGTGTGGAAAACAAAACTGAGCACAGAGATTCAATAGTCCTGAAAGGAAGGATTATACTGTACACGAAACTAGGTTGCCAAGAGTCTAACGAGATTAGGCTGTTTTTGCGTTTGAAAAGGCTTAGATACGTCGAAATCAACGTAGATGTGTTCCCTGGTAGAAAGAAGGAGCTGGAGAGGATTTCTGGATCTACTTCTGTACCTAAGGTTTTTTTCAATGAAATACTTATTGGAGGCTCGAGTGAGTTGAAGACTCTAGATGAGTCTGGCAAGCTTGATGAGAAGGTTGACTTTCTAATTACTGAAGCACCATTATTTGAGGCCCCATCGCCACCTCTTTCTGGAGAGGATGATGTGCCGAGTAGTGGACTACCTGATGAAATGGCAATTATTGTCCGCAAAATGAAAGAATCCATAGTTGTGAAGGACCGCTTGCATAAAGTGCGCAGGTTCACGAACTGTTTTCTTGGCTCAGAAGCTATCGACTTCTTATCAGAAGATCAGTATTTGGAAAGACCAGAGGTAAGCTTGGTCTTAAGCCTGAAGCGTGGGTCTATTGCCCGTACACAACCCATCTATGACATATTGTATGCAGTTATACATTGCATAGTATTTAATCTTGCTATATTTTTAATCACACACTCAAATAAGTCGTTCACCGAATTGCTAGTTTCATGTCATTGCTATCTTCTAATTCTTGTCCGGTGGTATAGGCTGTTGAGTTTGCACGAAAGCTTGCCGAAAAACACTTTTTTCGACATGTTACTGAGTGAGTCCGCGTACTCTATTTGGTGTTTCCACTTTCAATGTGTTAAGTATGTTTTGTCAGTTGTTAACAACTTTGATAATCCTTCCTGGTTTTCAATGGTTTTTGTTTTTCTTTAGTGAAAATCTATTTGAGGATGGAAACCACCTGTATCGGTTTTTGGATGATGACCCCATTGTGGTGTCACAATGTCACAACATTTCTAGAGGCATAAGCACCTTGAAGCCCAAGCCTTTAGCGGAAATTGCGTCAAGACTAAGGTTTCTGTCCGGTGCAATATTTGAAGCCTATGCTTATGAAGATGGACGTCGTGTTGATTATACTAGTATACATGGAAGTGAGGAGTTCGCAAGGTTTATTTAATGTTTTCTGTCTTCTGTCTTGCGTCGAACTGACATGTGCCCTGCAATGTTGATTATGCATCCATTGATTTCTTCAATTTCCGCTTATCGTTTTAGGTATCTGAGAATTGTGGAAGAGCTCCAGAGAGTGGAAATATCGGATTCGTCAAGAGAAGAGAAGCTTGCGTTCTTTATTAATCTTTATAATATGATGGCCATCCATGCAATCTTAGTGTTGGGCCATCCAGATGGAGCACTGGAAAGAAGAAAATTATTTGGAGAGTTCAAATATGTTATTGGTGGGTCTACCTACTCACTTTCAGCTATTCAAAATGGCATATTGCGGGGAAACCAGCGACCACCATATAACCTTAAGAAGCCATTTGGGGCAAAAGATACACGCTCGACAGTAAGCTTTAATATCTGTATTAGTAAATTACTAATAGCAACTTAAATATTTATTTTTCTATTAATAAATTATTTTTTAGTTATATTTGCAGACTATTCTGCTGTTTGTTACATATTCTTTCACCGTGAAATTACTAGAATAACATGCTTACTTAGGTCGTCAAATTTGTCAGGTGGCACTTCCTTACCCTGAGCCTCTAATTCATTTTGCTTTGGTATATGGTACCCGATCTGGGCCTGCACTTCGGTGCTACACTCCTGGTAAGATTGATGAAGAGTTATTGGATGCAGCCCGTAATTTTTTGAGAAATGGAGGCGTTGTAATTGATTCGAGTACAAAGGCTGTAAATGCTAGTAAGATCCTTAAATGGTATGTTCTTTCAACCGAGGGTTTTGAATACGATAGATGAGATTTTTGGTAAAAGACTGCTCATCGAATATTTTTTATGTACACTACACATCTTCTCTTGGCTAAAAAGCAAATCTTTCAAATTCCTTAGCTCAATGGTGTGAACAAAAAGTATTTTAAGCTTTTAATTTTGTAAATTTGGCTAGTGGCTAATCTCACATGTACTTATAGAATGCATGAATAATCAGGCAGAAGTGCAAACAAACTATATAATTGTGAAAATCCATTCTGGTGTTTAATATTATTTTGTATGTAGAAGTAAGTATGTACACGCGTTTACTATTATCAATGAAAAAAAAACGATAGTAAAGAGTGCTAAAATTAGGTGTTTATTTTGTATATATTCAAATCTGTAAATAGTTGTTTGTCCTTGTTCGGTCTCAGGTACAGTATAGATTTTGGCAAGAACGAGGTAGAGGTGATAAAGCATGTTTCAAACTACCTAGATCCAGCTGACTCTGAAGTATTGTTGGACCTACTTGCTGCTTCCGAGTTGAAGGTGACATATCAGCCTTATGACTGGGGTTTGAACTGCTAGCATGGGCTACCAAAGTTCTGTAAATATGCCTCATAGATTTATACTGATTTTCTATCATACAAATTACCACTAAAGTATTCAATGTCGCTGTTTAACTTTTTCTACCCATTTCACTCGTCTATGTGCACGAGGAAGACGAAAATGTTTACCTCCTAAATTCATGTTCTATATGTACTGTCTTTCTAAAATTACATGTGCTCTTTAATGGTTGATGCATGCAATTTACGATGGTTCATCATAACGTAATCTGCGTCAACAGAAGAACTTGAACTCGTAATGCATCTCAGGTGGCCATTTCTTTAGCGGCTGAAAATTAATGAAATGAAGCTGATGCTTAGTAAGCAGTCCCCAAATATAAGCACCGGTCCTTAGAAATTGAGTCTGGTGTGCTCGTAGTTAATTAAGTAGTGATAAAAATTAACGAGATGAGAATATTTGGAGAAATATGTAGATCGATTTGAGAACTCCAAAAAATGAAAATTTTGAATTTGGGATGGATATGACCTTAATTCATCTAAATTTTATTATTTTTTACAAACCTCTTTATATTCAATGGTTTGAAAACAGGAAATAACAAAAAGGGCCTCAACTAGTAACAGAGTTGTTTCCCCTTTCCTTACAACAAATGCATTAACCCTTTCTCATTATCTGTAAAGTGGAATAAAAGAACTGAAGCAACGAATTATAATGTTAGTTCTAACTGGGAACTTTTATGTAAACATGCAAAGACGGGCACTTCCTCCCTTTCAAAGTTGCTAGGAAATATCTTCAGTTCCTCGGTGATATAAAGCACAAAGGCAGGGTTAGCCAATTTCCAAAATGGTGCGAGCGTTTTAAGATAATCAAATTTTGCTTATTTCATATTTGGCAAGTAAAAACGGCATTACAAAATCACAAATTCACGACGGAACAAAACCTGGCGGCTGTCTATGCAAATATCCAGCAGTGATTACCACATTTAATTTAATATGTAAACACAAGTTCATGTTTTAAATTGCTCGCACACTGTTCTTGGAGATAAGGATCCAACAATGGTTTGTACTGTATCCTACTTGGGAACCAAAGATCTTTCTCACCTCTCTTGCTCATCCCATACTCGAGGAATATTTAAAAGGAGCTAGATTTTAGCTCTGTAAGAGTTTTAATTCCTTCAAAACTGGTACAGAAAGCACAGATCATGACAAAGTAGTGAAATCCAAATGTGTAAACTTTCAATAAACGACGTTGTAGAAATGCTCCTGTATAAAAGATATTCAGCAATGTTTGGGCAGACAAAGTGGCCAGATATAACACGAACACATGCCTACTTCATGCCCTATTGTTATAACCAAAAATGGGCTTTGCAAATAAAAAGAAAGAAAAATTAAAATAACGACTCAGGCTTTCTTGAAGAATGCAGACTGATCTTGATGATAATGGCCAGAGAATAATGCTTTCAAAGTTTTGCAGCTGTCCAATTTTTTTATTCATATTAAGCTGAATACCAGACAAAGTTAACCTGCAAGATAAATTTTGTAAAAGTTGTCATACAACCCTCTGGCCGTCTATACTCACTCAAGGATCCTTGACATATCAAACAGGTTTCTTTCTAGGTTATGCTGTTTTCTCCAGAATAATACACCAATTGGATTTATCAAAAAACTGATCAACGATTCTAGCATTGATTATTCCAGCTGTCAAACTGCAAAAGGATGTGAAAGTAAGTTAGAAATGGGAATCAAGCATCCTGCATATAAGCATGTCAAACATCTAAAACATAGTTCTGCATTATACTCTTTCAATTTTGAAACAAGAGTAGCAAGAGAATAAGCAAAAAGGCCATCGTAAATTTATCATAAACCTAAAGTTCCAGTTGTTTGATTAAAGCAGCAGAAAAGATACATGACGCACGACACTACTCACTTCAATCCCATCTTTTTTACTGTCAAACATAATCTATTGCATTTTTTTACATGTTCTTTTATCTTTACCTTACCTTTATGAAGGACACATAGCAACTCAATGCTTATGATAGAGGGAAAGGAAAATTACGATTGGACAACAAGCTAACGCTCTAGCAGCAATTTTATGTTTAAAATTGAACCTTAAACAGGTTTTACCGAATGTAATGTCTCCATATTTCTAGATTCAGCTGTAAAGTATGCTAATCATAGCACAATTGACATCCAAGATCAAGTTTACGAAACATGAAGCCTGAAGGGAGTAACTTAAGCGAAAAATACAGGAAAATTAAATTTAAACCATGCTTTGTTACCTTTCAAGTTCTCCTTCACTAAAAACATGATAATATCGATTATACACCACAGCACCCTTTTTGTCATCTTTAGTTGCCAGACCAGCAGCAAGAGCATGAGAAGAAGCACCACTGATTTCAGCACGATGATAAGGTAAATGCCAGGGAACAAAGTATTCCTGTTGGTTCTTTATATGTTTTTCTGCCTCCAAATCTTTACATACATCTGACTCACTGCAAACTTTTATGTTCTCACCGGTGCCACTCTCCTCACTCTCAGGAATGCTTTCTAATGGAAAGGGTGAGGGAGTCCGAGCACGAGGACTCCCTGGTCCTACCCACTCTTCAACATACTTCTCAGTCAGTGGAGTCCATTTGGTAATTAGATTTGTATCCTCTTGCTCTACAGCCCAAACTGTAATCAGAACATGGCCACCCTTTTTAACAACTCTGACCAATTCTTCTATTGCTTTTCTCCTTCTACTTTCAGTGCTTAAGTGATGTAACACTGCTATTGATATAGCCGCATCACCAAAACCAGTTCTGTAAGGAAGATTCACAGCATCTGCCACCAAAACTTCATGCCCTCTATCCGAGCATATTTTAATCAATGAAGGACTTATATCACATCCTATGAAGAAACAATCCTGATTCAAACCTAGGTATTTCCCATTCCCACATCCTGCATCAAGGACAAGAGACCCCAAAGGCAAAGATGACAAAAATGATGCAACCTTCGGCCATTTGGCAAACCGAGTGGCACTGAAATGCGGAGCAATAGCATCATATACATGATGAACGAACTTCTTTTCTATTTCAGGGGTGGATTGTACACTCATAGATGAAGTAGTACCGTTTCCACTGACTGATAAGGAATCTGTAATGGAGGGTTCCTTACAGGGGGCAACAGTACACAAACTAGAATCCCCTATACAATTGATTTGTTTCATTGAACTAAATGCTAAATGACAAACAAAACCAACAATTACACTGGTCAAACCAAGGGCTTCTGTACGTGGATTGAAGAATCTACTTGTTTTTAGAACACTATGAATCATTAACCAGTCAGTGTGGCAGAGAGCACCTGCACAAAAAGCAATTTATTTTGCAAATGATATCTTTTATTTATTTTATAAAATCTATAAATAACCCAATAGTGATTCATTCATATTCATATACAAATAAAAAAACCCAAAACCAAAAGATGCAAACTTGTAATAATATAACCAAATGAGAAGATGTGAGAAAAGTTAGGTCAGAATCATCAAAACTAGAAAGAGACCGAGGCTTAAAACTCCGAACTTAGAGGAAAAATATTGCTTACCAGCTTACAGAAGGGCTTGTGAATATATAAGAAAAGTGATTAAAGTTTTTCATAAAAAATGAAAGACGAAGAGAATCCTGAAGCAACGAACATCGTCGGTGGTTGATGCTTGTTTTGAGTGAAGGGTGGCCGAGACCCGACAACACACTCATAAAACCCGGTTTGTCAAATTTGGTCGGGTTAAGGAATATAAACCCATGGTTCTTTGCTTAAATCTTACGAAACATTACTTTGATTTAATAATTATTTTGAAAATTTACATAAGATTTTTTTAATTTAGCTAAAACAAATATGCTTTAGATGGGATACTTTTTAATGTTAAGTTGTTTTCTCAAAACTGGTTATTAAAAAGCTTGTTTTAATCAATGGAGGCATTAAAAAATGTTTTTCTTTCTATTGTTATTCATTGGAATTCTTGAAGAAAGAGTACAGAGAAGTCTCAAAACAAAATTTTGAATATTTAGCCTTCCTTTGTTTGGTGTTGAAAAATCAATTTTTTCAATAAAATACACATTATAAAATAAACGTATAATTAGTTTAGAACAGGTCTCGACTATGTTCAACACTTCTTTTTTCATTCACTACACGCCCTTTTATTCCTGTTTTCCAAAAAAAAATAATTTAAAGAATAAATGTACTTCCAAATACCTTTAACCTTTAAAATAGTTTAACAAATAAACGTATTCCAACCAAATATGTTTATTTCTTAAAAGTATTTATTATATATTAATTTAAAATAACAAAAAAATAACAAATAATAAATTTTGAAAAATCAAAATAAAACAAAGAATACATCAAAAAAAAATAACAAAAATTTAAATAAAAATAACAACCTACTACAATTACAATATTTTAAAAAATCAAATAAAAATTTAAAAATAATAACCAAATAAAAAAAATTCTTGCTTAAAATTATATTGATTTTTGTTATTTGTTTATAATTCTTTGATTTAATTTTAGTTAATTTTTTTAAATATTGTAATTGTATTTGGTTTTAATTTTTTATTTAAAATTTTGCTAATTGTTTTTTTCTTTGTTTTATTTTTATTTTTCAAAATTTATTATTTGTTATTATTTTTGTTATTTTAAATTTAATATGTTTTTTTTCTTAAATGTAAATAAGTTTTTAAGGAATAAACTTATTTGTCTCATTAACGTATTTCCAAATAAGTTTATTCATTAAACAACTGCTTTTTTTTTTCTTGTTTCAAAATACGTTTTTTTTAACCGATTGATTTAAATAGTTGAATTTTTAACCGATTTTCGAAAGTGGATTAAAAAATCAAAATGATGCAATGAGTGAAGGGAGAAGAGGAAAATAAAAAGAAAAATTAATTTAATAAAAGGTTGAATTGGAAAAATAAAAAGAAAAATTAATTTAATAAAAGGTTGAATTGAAAGTCATATTTGTAATTTCAGATATACAAGATGAAAGAAGAGAAGTGTAGGACAAGCGAATTTTTAACTGATTTTTAAAGTCAGCTTGTTCTATTGAAAATCAGTTAAAATTTTAATAATTTTCGAAATTCCGTTCACCTTAAAATGTTTTAGTCTATTTGTCTTTTGAAATATATTTTTATAACGGTGCTCTAGTAGCTTAATTTGATTATTTTTATATCAAAAGTTTACTAGAGTAAAAATATTTAGTTTAGTTTGATTTTAATTTAATATAAAATTAAAACCAAATCACACTAACATATTGCAATTCAATTTAAATAAGTGTTTTCATTATTTTTTTTCTAATAAAGTTATTAAATGTTTTCTTAAAAGCCTATTAAATATTTTTTTTAAAGTTATCAAACCAAAAACACGAATAATTTTTATAATTGTTGTCATATTTATAATTTTAACTTTCCATTACATTGATAAATAAATTATATAACATTGTATATTCGTAAATAAATTATATGTTAAAATTAGAATACAGATTTACTATTATATTTATAATTGTTTTCAACCATATTTTCTTCTTGCATCTTGATAGTTTATGTAAAATGACTTAGTGCAACATCCCAAAAATATAGCTTTAAATTATACTTAAGAGTCCTTATATTTATAATACAGTGAGGAAGTTACATGGAAAAAATAAAGTTAATTTACAGTTATTCTAAAATAATCATAAATTTTAAACTTTACAAAATCTTACTAAACTAGATAAAATACATAAGAACAAACCGAACGGTTATACAAATAATGTATTAAACCAAACGGCCCTACATTATTACAAAAGTAAATACAAGACCGAATGGTCTTACTCTAACGGAAACGATCCTCTTCTTCCAGCGCCTGCTTCCGAGCACCTTCAACACATTCTGCTCACACATTGCAAGGACGAAGACGACCGAACGAGAAAACATGACAAGACAGGAAATAAGGGTAAGCTAATGTAATTTAATTAACTATGTTAACATGCAATTCAAACAAACATATAATACAATCATACATATACAGAAATCGTGCAATCATATTATAACCGACCACTTTACTCTGACTATCTAGACTGTATGAATATGTAGCTTGTGGTCGTTCGTGCACCCGGGTGGTGTAGTAACTGGAAACCCCTCAGCTGCCACCCGAGGTTAGTCCGTCATACCTCGCCCAGATCCCCTCTGGGCTAGGACCTCCTGCCATTCTCACACTATTACTTACTCATCTCTACTTAAGAATTGATAATCATTAGAATCTCAGGATGAACGTCGTGAATTTCACTATCCATATTCATACTTTACCAATTCCATAACCATTCATTGAGACATTCCTCCTTGGAATTCTATTCCATACCAACTTGAAATATAATACCAACATACTTCCTCATCCATAAAACAATTAACTGAAATTAAACCAAACTATAAAACAATCATCATCATAAAGAATAACCGAATGCAAGGGTTTAACATCTTCTATGAACAAGACCGAACGGGATACTGTTTCCTATAAGTGAACATGGCCGAACGGTCATGTGAAGAGTAACACTCAAGCATGAGCGAACACCCCTGAAACCGAACATCCGAAAAACTGAATTCTAAAGCTAAACCTAACACTTGAATATTTGGCCGAACACTTAAGACCTAGAACAAATACCATTGCCTTAGACCGATCCCTAATGACTTATCTTGACTAATAAGAGCTTAAGCCGAACACTATGGGCTTAGGCCGAACAATATTGGCTTAAGCCGAATGCTATTACCGTAAGCCGAACATTAATGAGTTCGACATAACATTATTAACTTAAACCGAATACTACCAAGATCGAGTGTCAGTACAAGACTAAACACTACCAAGACCGAGTGTCAATACAAGACCGAGTACTATTAATACAGTACATGACCGATTGGTCATTAACTGAGATTCCATAATAGTCGAATTCAATTAAGACCGATCACCCTAGAAGGCCGAACGGTCATTAACAGGTAAGGTCTCAGAGACCAACACAGTTAAGACCGAACACCAATAATAGAACAAGTACTAGTGTATAACCGTTCGGTCATTAATTGAAAACTCCACAGAAGTAGAATTCTTGTTAAGACCGAACAAAAGGGAAAATTCCTTCGGTTCATTAAGGACCTTCAACTAATTGCATAATTCTGCAGAATGATTGCAGAATTAAGAACAACACCAATCTTACAAATTTTATATATTCACCCAACTTCCAATCCTTCAACTTATATTATACCTTCTTATAAATTAATTAAGAGTACCTAAATCTTTCTAACATCATTAAAAAGAGTTTCATTCACAGATTTGAGGATCAAATCTGCAGAATCACAAACTCAATGACCGACAACCAGATTTACTAGTTTTAGTACAATTTTGAGTAATTTAAAGGCTCTAACCAGTTCTAAACAACTTGACCATATTTTCCCTATAGACCAAAACCCAAACGACCACTTTTTCCCATTTTTACCATTTCACTTCCTCACAATTCTCTCAGCCACGAACCAGAATTATGCAAAAAAGCATTCGACATGAATACCGCACATATTATCGATGTCAAACACAAAATCATTCAATTTCACATACATGCAACATCATTAAACAACATATTCATGCATCAAAACCAATTAATTAAATTAGCTAGCTTCCCTTACCTCTTAGGCCGAACCAAAGAGCTTTACCACTTTAGGAATTTTGCACTCAATACTGGAAAAATCTTAAGAACCTATAGTTCACCGATTTGCGGTAATAGACCAACCCAAATCCAGAAAAGTGATCAGAACTAAGACGAAGAAACTGATGAGCACATGCAACTAGAAATGTGGCTTGCATGTGTCAGAAAGTTTCAGAATTCTACAAGAACTCCAGAGATTGAGACTTACAGCTCTAAACAAGACTTTGATCGGTGAAAAAGATAATTTTGGCTCCCAAATTACTTAAATGGTGATTGTTTTATCATAAAACATTCGGTCCCATTATGTGATGTCACTTGTTTCCTTCCAAGATTGACTCCTCTTAATATACACGAACACCTGTCACTCCCAAAAACTTCTTTAAATTTCACGTTTCTTACACTTAGTCCCTATAAAAAATTTTGCATTCAATTGTTTTTTAAACTTGTATTATGAATTGTACAAAATGATCTTAAATATAAATTTGTATTATTAATTCCACACTTTGAAATATATTTTATAATTTGAATGATTTTTTAAATTTACATTATAGCTTATATAATTTTTAATCTAAATTTACATTAGATTATACAATATAATTTACATTTTAAACTTTTGCATTATACCATCTAAAATATAATTTATATTCTAAATTATTTTCTAAATTTTAATATTTCATATTTTGAATTGATTTTTAAAATTGTATTTCAGATAGTATAATTCAAAATATAAATTTGTGTTATAAATTTTAAATCTAAAGTATAATTTATATTTTAAATTATTTTAAATTTTCTCTAAAATTTATATTAAAAATTATATAATCCAAAATATAAATTAATATTACAAAATTTCCTTCAAATTATAACTTACATCCTAAAATATCTTTTAAATTTACACTATAAATTGTACCGTCCAAGCTATCAATTTCCTGTAATACACTGAGGAAAGATTATTAGAGAACAATTGCGATTGAGCAGCAGCTTTGTTGCTGGATACAGTAAGTTAGGTTTTTTGGTTTTTGCAGTCAATTTACAGTTAGTTATGCACCAGATTTGCTTCTAAAAGATTTTGACGTGACTTATGGTGCTGCTACGGTAACTTGCGGTGCAGCCAGATGTACGAGGAAATACGAAGTTTTAGATTAAAATAATAATAATAATAATATTATTATTATTATAACCTAAGGAAAATTATTTGCACGCATAAAACATTCAGTAACGAGTTTAAAGATTTGGAATCACATAAACTTCATAGTGGTGCATAAGATAAATTTGTTAAACACTTCACATGACAAAATAACCACCGTGCTAACCTTATAACAGTCACATCACATCATCTAATTAGCAGAAAAAAATTTAGCTGGAAAGACTCTATTAAAAAAAATTTAATTTATTAAATACTAAATAAACTATAAAAATTTATTAGGAACTCAATTAAAAATTTTCAAATTTATTGGAACTCAAACATAATTACGAAAAAATAAAATATAATAAACAGAAAGAGTTTCAAAGGATAAAAATTTATTTGTTCTGTATATATCATTTAATTACGGAACATCATTTACAATAACTTTATTTATACTAATTACCAAAAGTGAAATCAGCAATATTCTTTATTGGCTTATAATATTTTATATTGACATTAGTACTTATTATACTTTGAGTCTAGTTTTACTTATTAAAAAATGATAAAAACTAGTATAAAAGAATTAGAACAAACACGTTTTAGCTATTCTAACAGCGAAGATTGAAATGTTTTAATCAGTATACGAAAGAGCTATAACTCTACTTACTACCTTGAATTATGAAGTGTGAATGGTCTTGTGAAAGGAAATTGACTTGTGAAGATGTTAATGTGTGGCTTGTGAATGAAAGGGCCCATACAAGATAATGTCATTATCAAACATTTAATAACATCATTAAGTTAATTTCGTCCTTTTTTTTGCCTGCCATCTTCATACCTTTCCACCATATTTCACCATTAAGATCAGATCAAACATCCAAAACACAGAATCTGCATATATAATAAACAACAACACATCATTCCTGAAGTGATGATCATGTGCATGATGCACGTGATAAAGGGTATTGGCTTAGCTGTGTCACTGTGTGTGTGACATGATCAATGCTATCTGCGTGTGACCATTTATGTGAGATGAGATTGAAATATATAGGCTCCATCCAAATTCAAAACACATGCATGTGCATGGAGACCACAAAAAGGAGCCCCACAATTCCCATTCTGTATTTTAATTATTATTACTACAAGGCAAAGTGATTAGTAGAAATGATACTTCATATGTAAAGAAAACAACTTTAAACTTTACTTAATCTTATAAAATAAAATTGATATCGTAACATATCTCAATTATGAATCTTTACGATTCCTTAGTCAAACAAAAATTAATATTAAAAATATTACATTAAAACTAAGACTATTATTAGTTAGATCGTAATTAAACATAAATATAAATTTGAGATATTGTGGTAGGTTAATTACAGTTATTATTTTGACATCGAAGTATCTTATGTAATTAATTTAATGGAATAATGGTAAACATGAAGCTTGGAAGAATCTTTAATGTGTGCTTGGAAGAGTAGACCAAGGAAAAGAATTGACCTCTTCCCCTGTAAAGCAATATTAATGAATGATGAACAGTGTAACAATAAATATGTCTTTATGTGTTTCAATTATTATTACTATTTGGCAAAGTGATAACTATATGGAGTACACATGATCCGTCATGCAGCATCAGCTGTTGGAGCTACCCTTATATATCCTTGGCTCTACCCTCTTGTCTGCATGTCTCTAACAATGTACTCTTCCACGGAATTTTTTGTTTTATCTGTTCATTTGTTTACACATCTTAAATGAATAAATTCTGTTACTCACTGCTTTATTTTCTGTCTCGTGATTTCTGATTCTGAATTGACTTCATACCTGCACCTTGGTATTTTAGTCTCAGACTTTCCAAGGTTCACATCAGAAACTTCAGTATTTTGTGAGAGTTGAATGAAGATTAGATGAATAAGATCTTAAATACCTGTTTTAAATTTTGATTTACTGAGATTTATAAATATGAACTGTGCACAACAACCAATATTCTAAATCTGTGGTGTGGAGAACTATGATTCCCCTTATAATTATTTTTATTGACATTGAAGTATTTAGCAGCTTGAAACTGTCAAATGAAAATAATGACTCATGGTTTGTCCACTGTATCAGATTTAAAACATATGCATTTTACATCTGATTCATCGAATTATTAATGGTTATAAATCTTGACTGCGTGATAGAGAAATGATAGAGAAAAGAAATCTAAGTACTCTTAATTCGGTGTCTAATAATGTATGGCAAAAGGTCATAAACATTGAATTACTTTTCAGTCCTTTTTGTAAGTTGGAAAAAAGTCAAATTTAATGTTCTCCTCAAAATAATTAATTTTAATTTATAACGAGTAAAGAACTTAATTATTTTAATAAGTACATCACATTTGATCTAGATTTATGTATTTTAATATTTATAATAACATGAAGGAGACATTTTATATTGATTCTTATTGAAAAAATTAAATACTGTAATAATTATATCAATTGTTATATATATCCTAATACACGAAACAAATATTAACTATTTAATTTCTGTTTAATGTAAACAAAACTATCAGTGGAATTTATGGTAAAGTCAGTTTGTAATAAGGTAGAAAATGATTTATTATTTACTCATTTTAACAATAATAACTGTTCCGAAAATATAATTATTTAAACAATCAAATACCTTTGGGAACACTTAAAATCTAGAGATGGTTGAACAGTTGACGGCGGCTTAAGGTTTGAGGTTGCTAATAAATTTACTTTAAAGTATGGAAACAAAGTGTTGAGTAACTTAAGATCAATATTTATTTTGGCAAAAGAAAGAAAGAAAGAAAAAATCTTAAAATTGTTGTTTTTTTCTTGATTAGTATGCATTTTGTAGACTCTAAAAACACACGAAGATAGCAACAAGCTCCTAACCCAAAAACCAGCCATAAATCAAGGAGGGATAAGGCAGTACTTTGTCTTCATCATGTTCCAATTTAGTGAGAACCACCGAGGTAGGGGGCGAGACAGAAAAATCCATTAGCAAGATAACTTTAAGAATGTCAATCTAATATTCTAATTACAACCCTACCCAACTTGTAGTTATTTGTTTAATTAGACAATTAGATAGTGATAATCACCATGTAGAGGCATAGTTTTAGAGGGTTTGTGAAGTTGATAGCACATCTAATCCTTCACAGCTCCATTTTACCTTAATAATGTCTCTAACTTTCTGCATTTTCTGCTAATTCACGCCACGCTAGCTCCTTATGTCGTTCCTTTGAAATCTTAACAAACTAAAACCACACAACACTACACCTCAAATCTCTCTTGTGGGTCTTGGTCCAATCTTGATGCTTGTCTCGAAAGTCTCAATCTTTCTTGTTTCTTAAGCAGCCACAGATCTGGGGCAAGGCAAGGGTACCTACCCAAGATGCTTTGTAGCCTCAAATCTCATTCTCATGCACCCCGCAAACTATAGCTCTATTTAATTTATTAAGATAATAGTAATTAGTAAGTTGCTCCCAGTAACTTTCACAAATCTTAGGTGTCATCCTTAAAGTGACACATTGAGGTGATTGTTTTGTCCCTGTGGTAATTCTCGTTGGTAATGTTTTGGTTAGAATTATGCAAGTGCGAAAATATCTATAAGGAGGAAAATACAAAAATATAGTGCTATTTTTGGCTACATTATTTTACTAGCTTTGTGTTAGCATTGGGTTTTTTAGGATTCTCTTTTACTCTATGCTTTTGTCAGTCCTTGGGTTCTGAGTCTTTTTGGGGTTCGGTATTTAGTAGTGCCATTGTCTAAAATCAGCATCTTTCTGGGTCCTTCTCCTTTTACCGTCTTCAACTTCAACCTCAGCTTAAATTCGAATTCTTTCTGCTCGATCCGTGGATTTTCCCGGTTAAACCTTTCGTCTCTCACCAAGGTATGCATAGAAAAAGGTTTCTCTTTTTAATTTATTTTTCAATCGGGTTCTGCTCCCACCCTCTTTTTCCCTCTTTTTTCCTCTACTGTTCTCAAAATGGGGGAGAATGTTGCATTCCGTTATTCCATTTGGTTAAAGTAGTGTTTCAGTTCAGTTGGAGGGAGTCTTGTCTGATTGAAAAATGTGCTTGACTTACATAACTTCTTTTTTCTAAAAATATAGTTAGGAAGCAAAGCGTTGTCTGATGTTTTAATTTGGAGATCTGACATTTTTGTTACATGGTTCTGGGTCATTTTTTATTAACTGTGAGTCATTTCTCAGTTCTAGGTCTTTTGTGCCTCTTGCTGCTGAACTTTTTGATTTTTGTTTAATAATTACTACTTGGGCTACTATGAAGATAGCCTTCATAGTTATGTTACTGGATCTCTTTCAGCCAAAATTGTAGTTGTGAACTGCTGCTGCGGAGTGCTTTAGAATAGATTGATGAATTATTCAATTTAGATTTCTCTCCCTGTCTCTCTGGTTCCAAAATGTGTGCTGGCTTCGCCCTTGTAGCTCTGCATGTTTTCTCTTTTTAACAAATTGTTTATTTCATCTAAGATATTTTAATTAATATTTGTATAGAAGTGCCTTTAATAGCTGGAGGTTTTTATTTTTTATTTTTAATAGCTGAGTTGCATTTAAAGTTTTGATCAATGGAGCATGAATCATAACAGTGTGATTGCTTAAGTTTGTGTAAAAGAAAAGGATACTTGTGAATGTGAATTCTTTGCTTCTTTTGCATTCAGGTACTGCATTGGTGGCCATCTTAACAAACACTTAACACTGCGTGGCAGCTGGGAATGGAGACGGAACCTTCAATTTATGCAGTAATGCATATAAGGTGTGATTAATTTTCCCAACAATGTCGAGGGTTACTAGGTGGAAGATTGAGAAGACGAAAGTAAAGGTGGTTTTCCGGCTCCAATTCCATGCTACACATGTAAGTTTCCCATCTATGTAACTTACTTTTTCATTGTTTGGCTTGGTGATTTCAAATTTCCAAGAAAGTTTGTTTTAGGTCGTTAAGGGAGAATAATCACTGTAACTTAGAGAATTTCAATTTTTCCTTCCCACTCATAAAAGAATGGAGAACACCAATTTGTCTCTGAAAGATGATCTGAGACCACTGAACATTTGGTCTGAGTTGCCATTTAAACCTACAGTTCTTAGAATTTGTTCAAAGTTAAGTTTAATTAGTTGGCATTATCTTGCATTAAAATGTTTGAGTAAGTTTCTATCATCTCAATCAAGTTTAATTTGAACATTCAAATATGATATTGCTTTATCAATCTAACGTTCCAACCGACTTAGAAACTTCTTTTCTTCTGGCACATTATTTGATTTTAATTTTTTATTTCTTCCCTCATGGTAACTATTTCATGACAATCATATATTTAGGTAGTATTGACAACCTTGAAATAGTCAGCGTCATCCTATTTCTATCCAGTCTAACCCTTCGTCTTTGTTCCATCTTTCAGTCGAGGATTGTGAACTCTGACCAAACTATTTCTTATCCTTCAGTCACATGATGTTTTTGCCTTTGGCTAAGTATTGTAAAACTAAAAAAGAAAAAAACATATATGAACCTATCTTCTGACAGAATCTCCATGTATAGCAATTTGGAACATGATCAGAACATCAAATTCATAGGCAATTGGTTATTTTATAAAAAACGTGTTGCAGAACAGATACTAATTATTTGAACCATGTAGCTGTACCTTGATTGCTAAATTTTATGTACCAACTTCTCAAGATTCCCACAAGTAAAATAATGCTATGTCAGGGTCAAACAATGAAAGATATACATATGCTAATTTTCACATAGCTATAACTATTACTAACATTTTTTTATTATCTGATACAGCTATAAAAAACAATCTACCACAATTTGCTTCTCATCTATTATTTAGAGGAACAATTCTTTTGTTGAAATAATCACGCAGCTTTAGTAACTGAGAATCCATTTGTAATTTGAAATTGTTTTATGAGATAAGTGATTGGTTGATGCCTGGTGAAAATCAAATTTAAATATTGTGAATTTGTAGAGTAGCAGTTTATAGGCAAATCATATCTGATTTAGAGGAACAAAATCTGTATTTATTATATTAAGCTATAAATAAAACTTCACGGTGTCATTCAAACACACCAATTCAGCAACTCTGCCTCGCCTTTCTCTCTATAAACATGATATAGGAATCTATTTTAGTGATTGTTATTGGACCTTCCAGGTCATCAACTTTGAAGCCATTATCGAGCCACCTCAAAGATGTTCAGTTTTATAAACTTAACACTCAGCATGTCTAATTCTTGGTATGAGAAGTGTGTTAGAGATCTCATATAATTAGTGATATGGTTAAAATTAAAATACAAAATACCAGTGGAAGTAATCCTTACCTCAAACTAATCTTTGGGGTTTAGTTTTGCCCAAACACTAATTCCAATAACAATAAAATGGTTGCTGATGTCTTATTGGTTAAGAAGTAATACTATAGAATTTCAGACCCACCTAAATCTTTTCAAGAAAAGAAAAAAGAGATAGATAACAAGTAGCTTTTTAAAATATAGAGTGATTTATTTTCACTGGCCCCTGTCCTAAACCTGAGTGGAAGTTTTCAAGTGTCATGTATCAAGTATTAACTAAAATAAACGGTCCTTGTTGTCCTATATTTGTTTTTGTGATGGTTCAACTGGCAATGTTTGATACTGGTTCTAAACTTATATTGTGTTAAGGATTGTTAACAGACATAATAAAAATTAAATCGATCATCTATCTTTTTGTGAAGAAACAAATACATCTAGGTTGATGCCATTGTTGAAGAAGAGTTAAAATTCTTGATCAAGTTTGGCTGATCTCCGTGCTGATTAGGTTTAACTTAATCTTATTGAAAAGTTAATCAAACTCCAGAAAGGATTTGAGGTCCCTTATTGCAAGTGTCAACTTCTTTATCCACTTAGCTCTCTTGAACTTATTTATATTGGTGGTTCCAAATTATTTCTATCTATTAGAAAGTGGGTTTAAGGCTTAACTCATCCTCACAAACCGGCTTGTAAGGTGAGGTTTGCACCTCACTTATATATTATAAATTGGTCTTATCTCTAGTCGATGTAGGACTTCCAACACACCCCCTTCACGTCGAGGTATAGACATCTCGTGTGTGATAGTAGAAATTGGGTGGTTCAATAGCGGCCCGACAACGGGTGGAAACAGAAATGCCCACTTAGAACTCGCTAGGATAGGCTCTAACTTGGCTCTAATACAATATTAGAAGAGTGGGTTTTTAAGGCCTAACTCAACCCCACAAAACCGGCTTGTAAGGTGAGGTTTGCACCTCACTTATATATATATATATATATATATATATATTATAATTTGGCCTTATCTCTACTCGATGTGGGACTTCCAACACTATCTATCCTGATTATTTGCATTTTCAAATTCCATTTTGGCAAATGTAATATGAATGAAGCTACTTTGAATTCTGTCACTGATAAAGTTACATGGCTCTTAATATATTCAGCATTGTCGAGTGATAATATTTTGAAGAGAATTTATATTTAGGCAGTGTTCATGGTTAGTTGAAAGTTTATATTTGGAAGAGTCAGTATTGAAACAGCTTTTCTTGAGACAGAAATATTGTTATTGCTGTTAATTCCATAGCTTTAGATCTTTTATTTTTTTTTAATTTTTTTTTTTTTTGCAATTACTAAGGAGAAGTTTTGTTTCTGCTTGGTCTAGATTCCACAATCTGGATGGGATAAGCTGTTTATCTCTTTTATCCCTGCTGACACTGGGAAGGCTACATCAAAGACCACCAAAGCAAATGTGAGAAATGGAACTTGCAAGTGGGCAGATCCAATCTATGAAACTACAAGACTCCTCCAAGACATTAAAAGTAGACAATATGAAGAGAAGTTTTATAAATTTGTTGTGGGGATGGTAATTTTCTTTCATGACTTTTAAATGAATGCAATTTATTATGTGGTAGCACTTACAGAAGTGTCATGTGGGAATGGTAGTTACCCAATGAAGCATAATTAATCATATTATTGATGGTTTGATGCAAAAACCTTCATTATATCACTCACTTTATTGGTTCATATTTGATGAATATATTTTTTGTTTGCTTTCCTGATTGATGCTCTGATGAGATCTCAATTGTGATTTCTAATGGTGTGATAGAATAGATACTTTTGAATATATATTTTTAATTTATTAACTTTCTTATTCCAAAGAATTTGATTCTGATTTTGAGTGGATGATAATGCTGTCTATAAAATCTAATTATTACCATGACTCATTTTAAAAACTAAAGAAAATCATGGAATTTGTAAAATTTGAGTTTCATTACTTTTATGGTAAGCCATTCTCTCCATTGTATTTCCCACATTAGAAATACCTAAATATTGTCTAGTGTTTTCTAATGAGATAGATTCTTGTGGTCATTCATCTTGTTAGAAAAGTTTGAACTTTACTAACTTTATTTTTGGTCTTACCACTTTAGGGTTCATCACGATCTAGCATCCTTGGTGAGGCCACCATCAATCTTGCTGATTTTGTTGATGCCTTGAAGCCAACAGCTGTTTCTTTGCCTCTTAATGGAACTGAACCTGGAGTCACACTACATGTAAGAGTCTCTCTTCAAATTTCACTTATGTAACTGTCTCTTGTTGATTAATTCATTTTTCATTGGTTGTGCAGTTACATGGTTTTGTGGCAGTATAATCTTTGTGTATACCTATCAATGACATACAATACAACTCTTCATATTTTTTTTTTCAAGTTCTTCAGTTGCTAGAGACCTCATTGCTATCACATTTAATGTTTTCTTTCTCTTGTTTGAAGCCAGGTCACGGTGCAGCTTCTCACTTCCAAAACCGGTTTCAGGTAACATGAGTGAGCTATGACATTTAAGAACGTGCTTCTTCTAAAAACAATAAATTTATTTGATGGTATTATTACTTTCAGAGAATTTGAGCAGCAGAGGGAACTCAGAGAGAGGGGCCTACAGACAACCTCTGACCAAGGTACTCATGACGAATCTGCTGATAGCAAAGAGTCATCTCCTGACCAGAATGTCAATAATCATATAAATAAGGTTTCATACCTTCTCTCCTTTACTGGCATTACTTGTATATACCTTCTCTCCTATACTTGATTGGAAGGGTCAAGGAACCAGGACATTCTTTGAAAATAAAAATATAAATTCCAGACAGAATAAACACTTACATGTACACAAGTTATTTTTTAATCTTAATGAAAACTACTTGACAATTATGTGTTAATGGTGGGGAAACCTGACTTTTTTTAAAGATGTATCATCTGGTATCCTATGGGGAGAAACGTGTTTGTAGGCTTCATTCACTACCTAAAATTAAGCATTTTTTTTTTTCGTTTGCTTGACGCAGCCCCTTTATTTATTTCATGAAATTAGGTTAATTCAAGAGTGAAATCGAAAAGAGAATCTAAAGATCTCCCCCATATTTCTTCACTTGAAGGAGAGTCTAGGATAAATGAAGAGTATGCCGATTCAGCTGCTGGCTTTGATGGCTCTTCTAGTACTTCTGAAAGCATATATACTGAGAAGCATGATATCTCTAGTGCACATGAAGTGGACAGTCTTAAAAGCACGGTCTCTGGTGATTTAAGTGGACTATCCCTCAGTCAAAGTACTCAACCAGACAAAGGGGAGGCACCTGATAATCAGTTTCCAGCACAGGGTAGTGATCGGGTTCATGGTTGGAGCATAGACTATTCAGCTGCCAATAGTTTGGCTGCTACTTCTGAAGATAGGAGCAGTAGTAGACTTATGGGAAATTTGGAAGCAGTTGAGTCATCTATTCTTGATCTAAAATTGAAGGTAAGTTCTTTGCAAAATCATGCTGATGAAATAGGTGTTGAAACACACAAGTTTTCTGAGCAACTTGCAACTGAGATTTCGTCTGGAGAAGAGTTAGTAAAGGAGGTTGCAGTACTAAAATCTGAATGTTCAAAGTTTAGAGATGAGTTTGAGCAGCTTAAAAATTCTAAATTGAGCTTACCATTCCCTCACAAAGATCCTATTGATACAGATCAGGATAAATTATTTCAAAATTTGCAGCATAAATGGATTAAGGGGCTTTTGCTTATGGAAGATAAGTTGAGAGGTATTCAGAAGGTGTCCATGGGATTTCCTGAAAGGGATTTTCGGTTCCTTAACTTGGAGTTAGAAGCACTGGCTGAAATTTTACAGAACCTCAAACAAGAATCTGGAGAGCCAATTTTTGGGGCCAAAACTGCCAACGAAAGGGAGAACAAGAAAATGAATTTGCATAAAAGTGAACAATTTTTAACAGATATTGGGTCTGATGCAGGTTTATTACAACCGGAAAGCATGAGTCAGTATCTTTCCATACCTGGCCTTGTGTCTCACGAGTTTGATTCTGTTGATCCTACCCTTGCCATGAAAGAGAAAATTTTTGAACTTTTAAGAGAGATAGATGAGTCCAAAACCGAAAGGGAAAGCCTTGTACGGAAAATGGATCAGATGGAATGCTACTATGAAGCTCTTATTCAGGAACTTGAGCAGAACCAAAGACAGATGATGGCTGAGTTGCAGAACCTTCGGAATGAACATTCTACTTGTCTGTACACAATTTCTGCTGGTAAGACCGAGATGGAGAGAATTCACCAGAATATGAATGAGCAGATGATGAAATTTGCTGAAGACAAACGCATTTTGGAAACTCTGAACAATGAGCTTGAAAGAAGGGCTATTTCTGCTGAAGCAGCCCTTAAAAGGGCCAGATTGAATTATTCTATTGCTGTTGGTCAATTGCAAAAAGATCTTGAACTGCTTTCTTGCCAAGTTCTTTCTATGCATGAGACAAATGAGAATCTCATAAAGCAGACCCTTTCTGATTCTTCAGTTCCAGACACTGATGATAGCCCAGAACAAGTGGTCTATCCTAAAATTTCAGAAGCTCATACATCCAATCGATTGCTGTGTCAAAATCACAGTTCTTCCTTACAAAGACAACATTTGGGTGAAGACATTTTACTTAACGATTTGAAACGATCACTTCAGGTGCAAGAGGGGTTATACATACAAGTTGAAGAAGAAATTAGCCAAATGCATTTTGCAAATATATACTCTGATGTATTTTCTAAGGCTTTGCAAGAAACATTGCTTGAAGCAAGTATTGACATTCAACTCATGAAAGAGAAAATTGTTCAACTCTCTCAGCAGCTGGCGCTTGCAAATGAATCAAATGAGTTATTGGTGTTGAGGTTGCAGAATGCTATGAATGATATCCTTTCACTAAATGAGTACAAGGAGATCTGCACAGCAAAGAGCAATGATATTGCTCTCCAGAACCAGATTTTGGAGGCAAATTTAAAAACTCTTGCTCATGAGAACACTCTTCTTACTGAGAAAGTTGATGAGCTGGATGTTCTTCTGACAGAGTATAGAAGTTACAAAGGAAAGTATGTGGCATGCAGTACAGAAAACTCGGAATTGAAGAGTTTATTGAAAAAAGAGAGCCTAGAAAATAATCATCTTCATGATGAAATATCCATTTTGCAGGAAGAATTAAAGTCTACTAGAACTAAAATTGACGAGGAAGTTTCAATGAAGAATAATCTGCAGACTAATGTCACCTTTTTGTCTAATAAGTTGCAGAAATTGCTGGCATTGTATGAAGAAAGACACAGTGAACTTTCTCTTTGCAGTAGATCTGCTTGTTTGGATTCAAAATCTGAAGACTTCGAGGGTCTTTTATTGCGGCTAGAAGAGCTGCAACAGAGTGCATTTCATAGAATCCTTCAACTTACAGAAGAGAAGGAAATTTTAGTGCATGATAAACAAAAGACTCAAGTATCTTTAAATACTGCTGAATCAAATGCTCTAGTCATGAAACAGAAGTTTGAGCATGATTTGCAAGAAATGTTACGTAGGATAACTGTGTCAGATGCTCTGTTGCAGAAACTTCAGTTAGATTTTGAGGTGATCATTAATAGAACTAGTGCTAGTTTGGAAGCTGAAGAGTTATACTCTCAGCAGCACAAAGAATTTTTGTCCGGTCTTGATCATTTGGAAGCTGAGTTACAACAACTTAATTCCAGAAATCAGGACCTTTCTCATGAAATAACAAAACTAGATGCTACATCTATTGAACTTGAAATGTGTAAGCTGACCTTAGCAACAATTGAAGAGGAAAAGAAAGATTTGGAGTCGTCTTTACAGGAAAAAACTGAAGAATCTGCCAAGATTTCATCTGAGCTTGATTTTTTGAAAAAGAACTTGAATTCTCTGCATGATGAGTTGCACACTGAGAAAACTGTTAGAGAAAAGTTGGAGAAAACAGTTTCCAATCTTACCACTGAATTGAATGAGAAGCAAAGCCAGCTGCAGGGAACGAGAGATTTGGAGTTGTCTTTATGGGAGAAAACAGAAGAGTCAGCCACGATATCATCTGAGCTTGATTCTTTGAAGGTGAACTTGAATTCTCTGCATAATGAGTTGCATTCTGAGAAAGCTGTCCGTGAAAAGTTGGAGAAAACAATTTCAGATCTTAACACAGAATTGAATGACAAGCAGAATCAGCTGCAGGGAAAGAAAGATTTGGAGTCATCTTTACTGGAGAAAACAGAAGAATCTGCCAGGATCTCGTCTGAGCTAATTTTTTTGGAGGAAAATTTGCATTCTCTGCATAATGATTTGCGTGCTGAGAAAACTGTCAGAGAAAGATTGGAGAAGGCAGTTTCAGATCTTACCACAGAATTGAATGAGAAGCAATGCCAGCTGCAGGATTCTGATCTGAACAGAAAAGAACTTGTCTATCTCAAACGAATGGTGTCAGACTTAGAATTTGAAAATTCAAGAATCTCAGATCTTCTACAGAAATCCGAGAAATATCTTAAAGACACTTTAAAAGAATCTTCTTCTATTACATTTCTGGAAACTCTGTTATCTGAAATGCATGAATTTTGCATAGCTACAGACGTTGTTATGACTTTTACCAGAGCTCAGTTTGAGGATCATTTGGAAGAGCTTACTGAGAAACTTCATTCCACTTGCAGGCAACTTGATATGCTTCACACAAAGAATTTTGATGTAGAATCTGAATTGAATCGTTGTCTTTACAGAGAACTGACGTGCATCGAAGAAAATACAAGATTGTTGACGAGTCTTGACTTCCTGAAATCTGAGTTAGAGGTGTTGACTGCTCAGAATAGAGAACTAATTGATCAAAACAGTGGAATTGTGTCAGAGTTTAAGGATCACAAGAATAGGACAGAAGAGGTCAGTTATACTTCTTATGTGCATGAAAGAGAGAATGTCCTTGAGGTTGCAAGGTTGGAGCAATTGCTGGAAAGTTGCCGTAGAGATGCTGAAGAACTCTTTTTGTCTAAGGAAGAAGCTGAACTCAAGTGTATAGTTCTCCAGGACAAATTGGACGAACTAGAAACTGCATGCGCTTCATTAAAACAATCAGATGATGAACTGATAAGGCTTCAGAGCCAATGTAATGAGCTTACCAAGAGGCTTGCTGAACAGGTTTTAAAGACAGAGGAGTTTAAGAATTTGTCTATTCACCTGAAGGAACTGAAAGACAAAGCTGAGGCTGAGTGTCTTAATGCTCATGACAGGAGAGGACATGAAGCACCACCAGTTGCTATGCAGGAGTCCTTGAGAATTGCATTTATCAAGGAACAATATGAATCAAAGTTGCAAGAACTAAGACAGCAGTTGTCTTTGTCAAAAAAGCATAGCGAGGAAATGCTGTGGAAACTACAAGATGCAGTCGATGAAACTGAGAATAGAAAAAAGTCTGAAGCTTCTCAAATAAAAATTAACGAAGAGCTGGGGATGAAGATCTTGGAATTGGAGGCTGAGTTACAGGCTGTACTTTCTGACAAACGTAATTTGTTAAATGCGTATGACCTGCTAAAGGCTGAAAAAGAGTGTTCCGCAATAAGCCTTGATTGTTGTAAGCAAGAAAAACAAGAGCTTGAAGCTTCTCTTGTGAAATGCAATTTGGAGAAATCCAAAATTGAAGTAGAACTTACTTTGGCGAAGGAGCAGGTGGAGACTACGAGGTCTCATGCGAATTCTCTAAACAAGGGCAATGGTACATTATCTTCTTCGATGAATCCTCAGCAAACATATAATCATGAGACAGAGAGTGCAAGTTTACTCATCAACATGCAACCAGAGGTAACTGATTTATTTATTTATTTTTATCAAACTTCTTTAGCTACCATTTCATAAAAGAAGAAATCTCCTTGTCACTAGGATGAATTTGCATGTATGAAATTAAAAGATTATGCACAGTATAGAAAGGAAACTTTTGGAACTGAGTATCCTTTATTTTATTTTTTTTGTTTTCTTTTCTTTCCCTCATCTTTGTTTCCTATATTTAATTTTGAGCTTAATCGAAGTCTTTAATTTTGAAGAAAAGATTATATAATTTCTCTTAATGCAATATCCAATGTATGCCTTCTTTTGACAAGTAGCGCGTCTTAAGAATTTATTTTTATAATTTTAGGATCCTCTTGCATTTAGTGTTATGAATGGAGGACAAACTCTTGGAAGTGAAAAGGACTTGCAACAAGAAGAAGTAATGAAACATGTGGCATCAACCGAAAGTTTGAAATCTAGCATTGACCACTTGAGTAAGGAGGTAATTGTTAAAATGCACAAATTACTTGTTCTTTTTTCATCTATTCTAGCTCCCATTACACTTTACACTTAAAGTAGTACTTTCCTTGCCTTATATCTTCCACGAATATGGATAGCTTTTGTATTTTCCTGGTTTTTGTGTTGTCACATTTTTAGTTGTGCCGGATATCTAAGTTGTCTTCTGATTGCAGCTGGAAAGGATGAAAAATGAGAATATGCTTCCTTCAGTAGATGGTCATAGTCATGATGAACCATGTTTTCCAGGTCTGCAAAGAGAACTGATTCAACTCCATGAGGTAATAGGTTCTTCTTCATTGACAGTTATGAACCATTCCTCTGTCTAGATATTAACTTTGTACCTTGCTCAGGCCAATCAAGAATTAGGAAACATATTCCCTGTATTCGATAAATTCTCAGTCAGCGGTAATGCATTAGAAAGAGTGCTTGCTTTAGAGATAGAGCTTGCTGAAGCATTGCGGACCAAGAAGTCAAACATGCAATTTCAGAGGTACTCTCTCGTTTGCAACAGTTATGAGATTTGGTAGTAAACTTGCAGTGTTGGAGGAACTTCTCGTTAAGATTCCACCTCTTGCTTCACTTGAATAAAATTTGATGACTAGTAAAAACTTTGGCCACACTATAAGCTCAGTAACACTAAATTGTCTTGGTTGTTTACTTCTGCTTGAGTTTACACATGTTCAATTGTAATATTTATTGTGTTGTTTCTTTTTTCTTCTTCAGACAAAAATCCAACTTTTTAAACCAATAATCTAATCCATTTACCTAAAGCTGTTTCATGTCGAATGTTTTCTTTGTGTTGTGGGGTAGCTATTTATTGTCTAGAAGCACTGGAAAAGTTTGTGATTAATCCTTAAGCTTAAAACTTTTCAAACAATTTTGTATTTGGTATCAGCATTGAGACATTTCTGTCCTATGTTTCAGTTCTTTCTTGAAACATCATGGTGATGAGGAAGCAGTATTCCGAAGCTTCAGGGATATCAATGAGCTAATTAAAGATATGTTAGAACTAAAGGCAAGACATTCTGCTGTGGAGACAGAACTGAAAGAGATGCATGACCGTTACTCTCAATTAAGTCTTCAATTTGCAGAGGTTGAAGGTGAGAGACAAAAACTCATGATGACTATAAAGAATACTCGTGCATCTAAGAAGGCTTCAAGTTAATTCATCAACCTTGTAGCCAGTGAGGAAGCATTTTTTACCCCTTGCACAGGCTAATAATAATCATGCTCAAGATATTCGTGGCCTCACCATATCTTCCCTTCTGTTAATTATATAAATATATAGATAGATTATGCTATATAAAGGGGGCCCATCAGCCATAGCAAGAGCTTATATTTTTGAAGGGCTGATATGGTGTTTACATCATTTCCAAAGTTAAGCAGCAGATAATACTGTGTAAATAAAATAATTTGTGTTAAGAATCGAAGTATATATCCCTGTAACATCTTTTACCATAGCCTGAATGCTGCAATTGTTTCTTCTGTACAGGAACAAGATTACTTCTATTTAAAGCAATTTTGTGAAAACTCGTTTTTTTTTCTCCAGCTGAACTAGATCTGTGTTTGTAATTAAAAGTTGCTTAAACCAAATGTTGATTGTTTGGTTAATTAAAAAGAACTAGTTTAAGCACGAAAATGAGATACATAAAAAAAGCACTGTACACATAAAAATACTCATGCAAACGTCCGTTTGACCCAAGTGTTGTATGACAACCTTATGTCAATGAGATGCTTACAATGTTGGGATTTTATATTGATTAAGGAAATGGTCATAATGTTGAATTGGGTATAAATTCGTTTTTTAAGATGGTGTTTGAGTAATTTAAAGTTCATTTTAATTGAGTTTATTACTGTTATTGTGTTATTATTATCGGATTCATGTTGAACGACTTACAAATATATGATTTTATATTCAGAATGTTTATTTCTTGTTTTAAAGATGTAAATTAAACATCCCAGATAGATTAGAGTTGAGATCGATATATATTTTATAAGTGATGTTTAAAATTATAAACTTGAAAACTATAACAAATATCTCCCTTTTCTTTTAGTATATACCATCCGTACTTAAAATTTAAACTGAACAAAATTATGTATAGAGAGACAAAAAAAAACATGAAATTAATCATTGTAATTGATTTTGCATTGTTTATGGTAAAAAAAAAAAAGAAAAAAAAAACTAACTACAAAAGCTAAGATCTGGTTTTTTAATCATGGGTAAATAAAAATCATAAAATGTTATTTTAGCAATTAAGATGACAAAAAAAAAGAATAAAAGAATACTGATATAAAAATATCTTTTTTTAACAAACATATATAGATACACTTGTTTTTTGTTATTACTCTTTTCTTATCATATTTTGTAAATTTTCTCTATACTCTACAGAAAATGTTTATACACTCGAGAGAAGTATAATTTATAAGAACAATTAAATATTTTTCGATGTTAATTTCATTTCAATTTTTAACGTGTTATCAAATTAAATAATTAAACCTTATTTTCTAATAATGTTATTTTAAAAAAGTAAATTAAATATGGAACACTTACTTTGGGGAGTTCAAGAATTAAAAACGTTTTGTTTAGCAAGTATGAGAAACAGCGTGATATGACATTACATTGGGTGTGAATGGAACATTTTCCATGAAAAAATTGAAGAACCCATGAAAGACGTGATGATGTGTCTCTTTTGTCCCTTCCATCATGTGATACATAAGTTTTGGGAAAAAATATCTCTAATCATCATACTGTTTGGTACACAACACAATAAACAAAACCCTTTCTTTTTTTTTTTTAATTTTAATTTTTGTAATTTTTAAAAGGGCAGCCCTAAAATTTAATAAAGCTACACCTTTACATCTATGTCCCACAACTTCATCCAATATTTATGATGATATAGATGGTTAAACTTAAATGTTATGACATATTCATTTAGCTTCATCTGTAATTATTTCAAATACTAGACGTTATAAGTTACGTCAAAGTTTATATTTATTATAAAATTATGAATATTTTATCATTTTCACATTATTATTTTACTTCAACGTCTTCAGACAGTTTAACTCCACCCAAATTATAAAACCTTCATATATAAAATAAAAAAAATAATCCCCTTTAACTAAAATATCCTTATTAAAGAAATTGTAATTGTTAATTAATTCAATATTTTGATAAAATATTATCCAATAAGATTTTTTAATAAACAATATTTTCATTTATAAAATGACATAATTTAAAACAAAATACTTTTTGTGAAAGATAATTTAAAAATGAATAAAAACATATAAAAAATAACAACGGAAGTGTATCATTAACATTAAATATTACATTTTCCATAAAAAAAAAAACAGTATTTTTACTTTTTAATTCCTTAAACCAGAGCCTGGAGCATTTTCTGCGCCATAATTGGACGGATTACCTGTTGCAATCTAATGACATAATAGTGACCTGGTGTGATATTATAGTAGAGCATATCAACAACGAAATTGACAATTCCTATGGCACTTATGTACCTCGTGTGAAAAGATAAATAGGTGCAGCACTATATACCTATTGCAACTATCACAGCACTCGCTGTTTTGTTGACACCTGACTCAATGATACAAAATGGACACAATTCAATTTCCATAAGACTAACTCGTGTAACTGCCAACAAACAGATACATTCACTGCTTGTCACAGTCATTGCTTGATTTTTCATCTATATGTCAATGACTTGGCAACTGACTAGTTCAGCCTGCCCAAAATCCCTGCAGGCAACTACCCTCCAAACAACTGCTGCATCTGATTCAGAAGCCAGTTCTGGAGATTCATGCAATGTACTTTGTGACAGAGTTGAGAGTGATGGTGAGAAACCCAAATTATTCCGCAGGCCTGCCTGCAGAACAGCAATATCATGATTGGCATCTTTTGTGATAACATGGAGCTTCCCATGGAAACCAGCAAGTAGATATGGAGACTCTGAATCAGCAGAATCATATATGGGAACTTTTCCAATAACTACTTTCCAAGCATCTTCACCTCGGTCATAAACCTTGATCCTTCCACTATCCATAGTATTAGAAGGGTCAAATGCATATAATTCACCATCCACTACTACACTCAATTTGGTTCCTGCCTGCCGTGCAGGCCACCCTTCACCCATTCCAGCAGGCATTTCTATCCATGAGTTAGTGTCGGGATCATATATTTCTCCCCCAACATCAACAAAAAAGGGCCATGAATACAGACTCTGTGGAACACACAACCTTCCCATGTATGATGTCAACCCTGTGGCAATAGGCTTTAACATGTCAGCCAAAAAAGCACTGGGAAGGACTTGAGCTCTGGAGAATGGCATACTGGGTACATGCGACCATGTATTTGTAGAGGGATCAAAAACTTCAGCAGATTGGAGAGGAACCAATCCAGCGTGACCTTGACTAACCCCTCCAACAACATAAAGCTTGTTATTTAAGATGCCTGTCTTACTGTACGCCCGACCCGTGGACATTGGAGTCACCTTGCTCCATGTACTTTCTATTGGATCAAATCGCCACACACATCTCATAGTTGAAGCCTTAGAAAATCCACCAAGAACATAGAGACACCCATCAACTGCTCCAATTGCACAACCACAATAGGGCATTTCATCAAATGCATCCTTCCGTCCAAGAAAGCCTCTAATAACTTCAGCAATTCTTATACCCTCCACCATGTTCCACATCCAAAGCCTAGAAGAACCTTTTTTAGGTTCTTCTTCATCGGCAAAATTGGGCATGTTGGGCACTCTCTGCCATATCTTAGAACGAGGATCTAGAGCATGCCATACAAGATTATTTTCTCCAACCTTAATCAATAGATACAGCCACTCTTCAGTTGTCCCAAGTTCTTTCCTCAATTTATACAGTTCTAAACTCATGATAGTTGACTTCCACTTCTTTGATACCATCCTTACATTTAAGTAACAAATTCTAGGAAGTCTAGCAATGATCTGAAGTGATAACTCATCAGGGAGACTGGGAATGAGCCTTGGACTGTCTTCATCAACAGTAGGAGACATTCTTTGCCTCTTACATGTCTCATTTGGAGAGACTCCATCCCATTCCCTCTTGTCAGATTTTGTACTCGCCACACTAAAATATGCACCCATATCTAGAAATATTCAATATCTGTAAGGAAAACCAAACTACCATGAGGAAATTTTAGTTCTCAAAATAAAAGGCTAGCATCAAATAACCCCATTAAATGAAAATTAAAGAGAGACAGAAAAGCGGTGTAGCATACAATAATCCACCACTCGCAAGTCACAAAAATGAACATGAAAGAAATGCACTTTAAACACCCTCCAGGACTTCAAAGGCAATAGGAACTTCGCTTTGAAAAGAATTAAAAGGAAAAAACCCACACATGCCTCATTCACTCCTCTAAATGAAGAATACAGTATACAATTTGCTAACAACAAAACTTGTAAAATCGTCTACACGGTGGCCATCAGAAGCAGGTAATACAAACTATAGAAATTCCTAATCATCACATCATTCAATAAACCAGAAGAAGCAGATCCAACCAAAAGAAATACTCAAACCTAAACATTTATCAGAAATCACTTTCCGCGGATGCAATTCAGGGAGAAGAAAAATATTCGAAACTAATTTAACAAAATAAAAATAAAACAAGAGTTTTGAAGAAGCAATTTGAAGCAGATCTCACCAGCCCTTTCACCTAATTTGTCACTTCTCCCACAGACCCAATAACGAAAGGATGCCCCTCGAAATTGAAGTGAAATGAATTAAAATGAGATGAGAAAAAGAAGAAATTGAAGATAGAGAGGTACTTACAGTGACATGAATGAAAAAAATAGGGATAACAGTAGGATTTGAGAGGAGAATGAGAAGAAGGGGAATGGAAAATCAAACGAAAAAAGAGAGGGGAAGGATGAAAACGTAAAAGTGAGGGAAAGTGGCATTGCATTTCGCATACATCACCACTTCATCAAGTCTTTGCTTTGCGTTCAAACTGGAAGTTGCAGGAATCCAACGTGGGTACCTCCCAATTTTCTACGCCCAAATACTATAATCTAATCACCACTATTCCACATTTCCTTCCTTCTATCTTTTTTTTTTTTTAATTTACATCTCAGATTTATTTATTTTTTATAGTTTCTTTTTAATTTTCTTAAATAATATTTTATATAAAAATAAATGTATTTTGAAATAATACAAGTGCAGGTGATGACTTATCTTCTGTGATTATATTTTGGATAGTGGTTGAGAAAATCTGTGATAAAATAAAAGAAATGGCATATTAAAATTTGAGTAATGATACTTTAACATCCAAAATGTGACAAATTTTTGACACTGCCACGTGTCACATTTTGGGTGGTCCACATGTTTTAAAAAATAAAGTGACAGAATGACATGTATTCACTGTAGAGTTCAAAACAAGTGTCAGATTCAAAGATGTCTTCTTGTTACTAAAAGTTAGCCTAAACTAACCAGTTATTTATATATTGCTACCATTTTCCTTTATGTACCATCACTTTAAAAAAAATGTTTCCTTCGGGATGAACTTTGATATAAATGTGTTCTTAAATGATAATTAATGAATTTTATTCAATAAAATTGGTTAAAAATAAAATGTGGAGTCCAAAACAAGTGACAGATTCAAATATGTCCTCTTCGTGCTAAAAGTTAGCCTAAACTACCCACTTATTTGTACATTGATCCCAAGTCTGTTACTACATATTGAATCCACTTCATTCTGTCATTTTATTTTTTAAAACATGTGAACCACCCAAAATGTGACACGTGGCGGTGTCAAAAATTTGTCACATTTTGGGTGCCAAAGTATCATTACCCTTAAAATTTACAAGCTTCTGATAAGTTTTTATGAATAGAAAAAGTGATAAAAAGATGACCTGGACCTGATCTTTATGAAGCCAATTTTTTCTAAAGAGCAAGCACTTAACTTTTATAAACTTTCGTTTGGTTAAAAGATTCAGACACCAGGTCTTTCAAAAAAATCTTTTGCACCTAACACGTCACCTTAGGTAAATCAATATAAATATTTTTCTTTTCTGTTCATATTTTTATATTCAATTTGTTATAATTTAATAAAACCGTACACTTATTTTTTTTTCTTATTTATTAAATACGTTAATCTAAAAAAATGGCAAATTATAATATTATTGAAAAATAAACGTACACATTATAAAATAAATTTTTAGACAAATACAATATAACAAAATTGACTTATAACATCACTAATTCCACTTTAACTTGACATTAAAAATACAAAGTGACATTTTTATAAATATTTTGCTGAAATTTATGTTATATTTTCTCACAATATATGTTAATTTTTAAATTAAAATCGGTCTTAAGACTAACGTTAAACAATTTAGGAGTCAATGTGAAATTGAAAATTGATGTCTTTTGCAAGGAGGTTTGACGTCAATTTGTTTTTTAAAATTTTAGAATCCTGTGATTGTCATCGTCTCTCTTTTGTTGACTGAAAATAATTTTCATCAATGATGACGAGAGATGATGATTATCATAGAAACCAAAAATTGCAAGAAGGTTTGATGTCAATTTGTCTTTTAAAATTTTAGAATCACGTGATTGTCATCGTTTCTCTTTTGTTGACTGAAACTAATTTTCATCAATGACGGCGAGAGATGATGATTATCATAGAAACCAAAAATAGATAATAGTTCATCATTGAAAGTCTCCCATGTCCACCAGTCACAAACCTTCATAACACATGGCACAAATACAATCACATGGTGATGTATTGGTTGACACGTTCCTAAGTCTCTCCATCAAGCAATCATTGATGTGGATAAACAATGCTTCTAAAATATGGAAAGATTTAAAGAAATGATCTTACATTCCAATAAGTTTTCGCATTATTGATTTTCAAAATCAAATCTAGAATTATAAGCAAGGTGATTCAACTATTTCTGATTATTACACATGATTAAAAATTATTTGGAAAGAAATTGAACTATAATGATGTGTTCTTGTTTGTAAATGCTTTGCATCTTGTTTTTGTGGTCTTCTTTCAAAAGTACAAAAAGAAAAAAGAGGTTGTGTTATTCGATTTCTTCGTGGTTTAAATGACGAGTACTCCCAAGTATGATCTCAAATAATGATCATAGATCCCACACCCTCCATCCTCAAGACCTTCTTTTTTATTCTTTAACATGAAAGAAATTTGTAGGTAATTTCTCAATTCTTCCTTCTAAAAAATTAGTTGTTTTCTCTATTCAATTGGATGAATATGTCAAATCCCACAGTTTCAAGAATTTGAATGGAGTAGTCAAGAACAACCATTCTAGAAAATCAAACAATTGAAACATAAAATATTATGAGAATTGTAAAAAGACAAACCATATAATTGAAACTGTCATTGGAAAATTGGTTTCCTTGTTAGGTATAGAAAATTTGGTCGTGCCTCTTTCTCTGGTTCCAAATCCTTTGTTAGTTTGGCTGAAGTAGACTCTAGTGCAAACTCACAACAATCTTAAATGGTTGACGACTCTCCATGCAACTAATTCAATTTCTCAAAGGAACATTATCAGGCCATTTTAGCTCTTCTTCAACAATCCAAACTCGGATCATCTTCTACCAACCATACTCAAAGTTCCCTTGTTAATACTATAGGTGATGTTTCTCTCATTTTTTCTTGGATTTTGGACAATGATGCAACAAATCACATTTCTCCCTCCAAATCTTTTTTTTTCCTCTCTAAAACTCGTATCACCTGTTTAAATAAAGTTACCTAATAATACCATTGTCATTGCTCAATTCTCTGGCAATGTTACCCTTGAAAAATTAACCCTTGTTGATGTTTTATATGTACCAAAATTTGTTGCTAACCTTATTTCAATTCCCAAATTAATTTCCACAATTGATTGCATGGTTTTTTTTATGAAACTTGTTTAATTATGCATAAATCACTATTTCAAATTATTGGTGCAACTAAGAAATGGAATGACTTATTTTTTCAATAAGATTCCAGTGACTTAAGTTCATGTGAATCACATTCTCTTAATGTTACTAACACACCACATTCTACCATACTCACAAATAATATGTTCATGTTATGGTGTCTTAGATTAGGTCATACTTTCAACAAAATGTTGCAATTTTTAGCTTCCAAATACACTTACATTGTCTTTGATTTTTTACAACCTTATGATGTATGTCATTTTGCAAAATAGAAATGTTTGCCATTTCTTAGCAATAATAATATAAGTTAAAATCTCTTTGAGTTATTCATGTAGGTACTTAGGGTTCAATTGCTCTTCCTCAATAAATGATTTTAAATATTTTTTAGGTTAAATTATACCTTTGTCTCCCATTTTTATAAGAAATCTAAATTTGGTCTCTTTATTTTTATGTGTCTCATTTTTGTTTCCATTTTGAGAAAAATATAATGCAATCAGACTCTAGTCATTAACCACGTCAATATGTATTAACAAAACAATGACAAGACATACATATGTAATAGTTTTTACATTACGTGGCTTAATATGAATTTGATGATGTGGAGTTTTAAAAAAAAATCTAAAGGAGGGATATCTAATAAAATAGGGTTTATTCATAAGGCTTGAATTAGCAAAATTAAGCAACAAAATTAGAGATTTATTCATGGGTTCATTCAACCAAATTGGGGATTGAAGAGTCAGCAAAGATTGAAAGTGAAACTCTTCATTGTCATTGGTTAACCTATTGGTTTTCGGAAACCAAATTAATGATGGTGGGGTATAATGTGTTTAAATGATAGGGTATAAGGTATTTAAATATGGTTGTGTTGTTCCACCAGGTTTAATATGTGTTTGCGAATTACAGCAATTGAAATATATTGTTGATTATCTTCATCTCATTATTCCTCTACTTGTTTTGTACTTTCTATAACAACCAATAAGCAATTCAGTTAGCTAAGAATCCTTCCTTCCATGAAAGAACCAAACATATAGAAGTGGATTGTCATTTCAAACGTAGCAAGATTCTTGATGGGCTCATTCTTCTATCTCATATTCCTTCTAAACACCAATTTGCTTATATGTTTACAAAATCTTTATATAATGCGCCTTTCACTACTAACATGTGGGTCTTGTTAACATCAATAACCCACCTTGAGATGGGGTATTAGAGATAGAGTAATAGTTAGTTGACATTGTTGTATAATTGTTGCTTTCTTGAACATTTACTTTTTGTTTTCTTATGTTAGAATTAGTTTGCTCTCTTTTCTTTTTCAAAATTTGCTTTATATAAACTAATTTCCTATACATTGTGTAATGATTTGATCAATGAATAAAGAGATGTTTTTTGTTCATACAAACTCTAATAGAAACAATGTCAGCGCCCTAACCTTTTTCTTTCTCTGTTATGCTAAACCTCACACCAAAGTGCAACGACAACACCAAACTTGTAGAAGTAAATTCTTCAATTCATTTCACTTCATCTTGTCATTATGGTGCTAGTTTAGGTTGAAGTTTTCATTTTCCCCAATTGTATTTTGCATTAAAGTTGATCTTTTCATTCACTAGCCATTGTTGTATGTCTTAAAGGTTGCATTTTTGTGTTTTTAGTTTAGTCCTGATTTTGCAAAATTAACTTAAAATAGCTAAAAAATTATTCTTGACCCAAATATTTTTGTAATAAATTCTATTAGGTTGTATTTAAGTGTAAAGTGTTAAGATCTAAGATATTGGTTATAGATTCAAAGTTGTCAAGATTTAATGATGAAAAACTTCAAATGGTCTTAACTTTCGTTACGGATATCAAATGGAAATGATCCAAAAAATGGAAGTTGTTGGAAATGGGGTGATGAATGGGTTAACAAATGTTTGGAAGGGATTAGGGGTTTGGAATTTCAAAAACGCTTACATTATGAATTTTATTTTCTTAGTATTTTTGACCCATTTTTTTTATACTTTACACATTTATTTGAGATACATACTACTTAAAAAAATTGTGATATATTTTTATATTTTATATTAATTTTTCATGATTTCAGTGAAAGAAAATATTAATAAAAAATTAAAAAAAACAAAAATAAACTCACAAATTAACTTATATTGTTCTAATAATATACATTAATTAACATCTCTTATCAATACAATCAAGGTTAATTGACATCTATTTAGAGACAACAAAGATTAATTTGATGTTTCTCATTGTAAAATTAAACTTTTAATTGATATAAAAAGTCTAAAATAACGTACACTTTAAAAGTTTTTTTTTGTTTTAGTCATAATTTATTATTTTATATTATAGATACATAATAATTTATAATATATACACAATGCATATATTATATAATTATAAGAAAACTATATTTATTAAAGACCAATTATACACCTTCATTGACATTTAAAAGCCTTATTGATGAGGTAAATTTTTTTTTTAAAAGGCAAATCATGTTTTAAAAATAGTTTATAAGGGAGAAAAAGTTAGATTTAGGTGTTAGATAATAGGATAATGATACTTAGACAACATTTTTTTGACAACATTTGAATATCATTTACGTGATTGGTCCAAAATTACTTCACAATCAATAATAATAATAATAATAATAATAATAATAATAATAATAATAATAATCATAAACACTAGTATGGACCAATCACAAAATGATATATAGATGATATTCAAATGTTGTCTAAATATTATCCTAGATAATAATATCAATTAGATAATAATATAAAACTCCCATAAATTTTAGCGCATGACCTTTTATTATTTTAAATCCATAAACAATAAATTAAATTAATTTGGCTCACTTTTTTTGGCAATCAACTAACCCTCGAAAATATCTAATGGATGGACTTGTGGCTATGGTTTTGTTCCATGTTGCACGTGTCTTCCTCCTGAATTTGGACTAATAGTAGTCGCTAGGGCCCAATGCCCGTACAACTGGCCCGTTCGTTGAATTCAATTTTTGCTTTCTACATTTCATAACTGACATGACTTGCTTCACCAAATAGCCCATTCATTTTTCCACTCCCATCACTTTCCAAACTTAGCTCCTCTATGCAATTCTTTTAATTAATTAAAACAAAGAAGATTATATAATTATAACTAATTAAAACTTATATCGTGACTTCTTTTATTTTAACAAAAATCGCTTTAAAGATAATATATATTTATAATAAAAAAAGGTTATTCGTATTTCGGATCTATATGCAAGTTTAATTCAAAATAAAGACGTAAAATCAAAATCTAAGTTTTTAGGTCCGTATCAAAGGTAAATCTAAAACATAAGAGGAAAAGATGCCAAAATGCATCAATAAAGTTGGCCACCTTTCTCTTTTCTGTTTCCATACCTTTTTTACGTGGATATTCATGTTTTTTAGGGTCTTTAAATCACTTCAAACTCTAGTGTAAAAATATCATTTTAAACAATATCCACTTCCTAAGAAAAATCAGTCTAAAAAATGCAAAATAATTGACTCATTTTTCGTTGGGTGCTTAAGAAAGTAATATAAAGGGTATATATTATATAGCTATATATATAATTCATGTAGTATGCATATTGTATTTAAGAAACTATGTATTATGTCTGATGTCTTAGCAGATACTCTTAGTCGTAAAATATTGTTGCTTCTATTTTTTTTGGCAGTTAAGCATTTGCTATTGATTTGTCTTGGTCTTTTAGGTGGTTGAGTACATTTGTTTATGTGAAAGCCTTTTAATATAATTAAAGATATAAAAAAGTAAATAAATTTTACAATTTTACTAGTAAAGAAATAGTCATGTTCCCTTTAATGTAAAGATCTGCATAATTTCTAAACAAAGGTCAAACTACGATTCGTAGCTTCGCATGGTTTTTCAACAAATGTAGCAGCTCCAGAAAGAAATTGTCCACATAAACGTCTAGAAGGGGTCATGGGCCTTATTGGAGCAGATGCGGGCCGGCCCAAGTAAATGTCTGGAAAATAATCTGAAAGGTGAGACTGAAGTAACCAACCAGGCCCAGAAGCATAATAATCGAGGCTGACACACTCACGTAAATCCCCACATCGCTCACTTTCACTCGAAACTTTTTTCACCAACTCTTCCTCAAATTCAAGACCACGCTCTTCAATCTTGAACCCTTCGTTAAATTGCATCTCTCCGTCGTCATCGTCGTCGTCGATAAGGTAACAACACAGTTCGCAGCAATCGTCGTCTTCAGTGACCAACCTCATCGTCACTCTTTCATCTTCTGTTCGAACTTCCATAATGCAGTGCTCGCGACCACGCCTCACTCTCTCCGCCGTTACGATCAACCTTCCGTCACCGTCACATTCCCTCGTGAAAGCCCAAGGCATTTCTCTCGTTTCCGCCATCAACGTTAATGGCGGTGGCAACTGCCTCTTCCTTTTCGCACTCTTCTCTCTGCACCTCATCATCACAATCGGAGACTCAGGTTCCAATAATTCCTCCACGTAGGTTATCATGCAGTCCCCGCTCTCCGTTCCGATGACGTCTCCCATCATTGTCGTTCCGAACGCCCCCGAGGCCGGTGCCCACATCGTTGATATCGTCGGAGGCGGTGGTGATGATGGTTCTGATTCCACGGCTTGTTGAGTTGTGCAGCGATGAACAACTCTCGTGGGTGGTTTTAATTCTGAGTGAAATAGGGTTTTCAGACCTGCTTCACCTGTACGGTGTCGTTCTGGTGTACTTTTCGATGGGAACGCTAGTTTGGCTTTCCTCGGCAATACAAGACTATAAAACAATGATGTGATGTGCGATATATATTTGCTCAACATTTCCACGCATATATGTCTTCCACTGTTTCCTGAAAAAAAAACATAGACATAAATGATTAGTCTATTTCCTTCTCCTCTTATTTATACTACTGGCAGTTTGTTCCAGCAGAGAGAATCTTCGTCAAACAAATTAAAATAATTAAAATAAATATACGCGTATTCTTGATAGATATGTATAGTTGGAAAACGATTAAAATAAGTGAAAAGATAAATTTTAATTCAATAAATAACATCGTCATGTAATAGAAAATAAAAATATATGATAATAACAAGATTATTAATTTTTATTGTAATTTAAAAATCATATTTGCACGTTAATAGTCATTAACACCGTGAATCATGGATTCTAATTCTCAATGAAATTAAATGTTGGTAATAAAATAGTTAAAATTGAAATTAGGATACCGCTAACTAATTGAAAAAAAGTTTTTAAGTAATACTTATATGAGGACACATTAAAGATTCTAAAAAAACATACATTTTTAAAAATTCAAGTAAAAATCTAATATTTCCTTTGTGCTGGTAAAATTCTACGTATCTATTTATTAATACAAGTATCTTTTTCAAAAAGTATAGTTGAGTATAATTTAGAGAATATATACATCTTTAATATATGAAAACAAGAATAATTATTATTTTAAAATAATAAAACATTATGAAAATTGTTAAATTTACTGTTAAGGAAATATTTTTCTTATCTCTCTGGCATTATCCATTGAATTAAAAATAATTCCATTTTCTCTCTCTAATTAATCACTCATTCAATTAAAAGTTATTTTATTTGCTCTCATTGATTAAAAATATACAAAGTATTATTTAAAGATAATTCCAAAAAAAATTATTTAATACCTATTTTTATGAGACAAAAATTAATTTAGGATATATTTTTTCTAAAGCATCTGATAAAGAAGAGTAACGGAGTAATATATTAAACTTAAAATAAAAAGAAATAAAATATGTAAATGAAGTATTTGCATTGTATGTTTCCAAAAAAAACATAACTTTTATGTCATGTAGCTGGCAGCCAATGAGGAAAATAAGATGGATGATGATTACACAATTAATGCAAGAATTTTGAAAAGCAATGATTTGAATTGGGATGAAAGGAAAGGCTAGGGCATGGTGAAGAAGCAAACGTGGCGTGGTGGTGGTGATCTAATTTAGTTATACATTTATAGTTTTTTTATTTTATTTTTGGTTTTTATAAATATACTTAGTCTTTCTTTTATTGTTTTTGAAAAAAATAAAAAAGGAAAAAGAGAATTGGTGTCCGGAGGATGAAATTAGGAAAACAACAAATAAAAAGATTATCTGATGTTCTTATGATTAAAACTGAAAATATTGGTTCTTCTCATACAAAATATCGAGAAGGAAGAATTACAAAAATGCAGAATAAAAATTATTGCAAGAAAAAAATATTACTTTTAATTCATACAATTTCAGTCAAATATAGTTAAGATTTTTAATTTTTTTTAATTCGTACTAAAATCATAACTCATTTTTAAAAATTGAAATGATAGAACTATAAAAGGTTTTGAAGAAACTAGAACGAAAATGTAGAAATCTGTTTTTTCCGAAACTAAATTTGAGATGAATCATAAAATTAATGTTATTTATGGAGTAATGAATCGAACAGTGGTAAGATCTGAAAGTGGTAGGGAAAAAGACACGTAAGGATATGAAAAGAGGATAAATCTTACTTTGGTAATGAGCCCTCGGGGAGTGTCGCCGCGTCACTTCATTTTCTCTGACACAGAAAGATCGGACAGAGAAAACGAAAGAAAAATCATCACAAACGAGGAAAGGAAAGCGTTGCAGGCTAAAGAAAACGTATATGATGTATGTGACTACACAGTGGCGTTAATTACCTTAAATACCCCTTGATTGGCATAACTTGGGAATTGTGTAGAGAAGGAAAGAGAGTGGTCCCACAGGAGTTTGGAGGATACGAAGGTCTTTTGCGTTTCTTGTGATGAAAGAATTTGAGAAAAAGTTGATGAAGCGAAACATGCGTTAATAAAGAGAAAGTGAGAGAACAAATACTCCATTAAAGGCATTCAACAGACTTTGTTTGCTTCCATGTTAAATTGCCAGCTAGGTCCATTTCACACAACTCTTGTTACATGTAAATTCTTCTTCCTATGTGGGTTTATTTTCTCTGCAAGCTGTTTACAATTTTTTAATACATTATTATTACTGTGTTTTTTACTTTGTTTTTAATTATTTTGTCTGTTTTTATTTCCATATGGAAATAAATCTGCATACGCAAATTAATTAAAATATCAAGTAAAGTAATAATTTATTTGATTAAAAAGATACTTATTTTTATCTTAAAAAATAAATGAAAGAAAATACTTTTGAAACTTAACACTTACAGAAGAATAAAAAATAGCACTTTTTATTTAATGTTTAACTTTGAAGTATAAATTATTTTATATACCTCTATCATAATTTGATTAAATAATTTTAATTTCTATATTTAAAAACGTAATATATTACTAGAATTATTGCAAAGTCAAACATAAAGTCCCTTGTATTTTAAAACAATATATATAAAAAGATCAGAACTGCTTTACCGTTTTTAAAATAGAAGAATTAAAATTATTTTTGACCAAATTTTGAAAGGTCAAACCATATAGTATCCAAATTATTCCTTTACTTTATGAGATTGATGTGGTATGATATACTTGGAAATTGTTTTTACATGATTATTGCAATAGTTAGATAGTAAGTGGAAGAGGAAAAGTAATAAACATTTATGTTCTGTTTGGAATGAGTTGTTTGAGCAGTCTGCAATAAGGTACAGAGCTACAGAAGAAATGCAACAGTTACTCTTGTCTTTGATGATGTTGTTTGCTGCTTCCATGGTTGTCTCAAATCCAATGGTTAGATAATGGGAGCCTTAACTACCAAAGATGTAATGTCTACATGGCTGAAAAGAGACACAATTTTGGTGATTCAAAATTTGAAATCAAGTGGACCCCAACAATAAAAATAAACTCAAGAACATTGATTAGGGGTAACATCCCAAAACTCGTCTTCTAGATAAACACATGACATGCTATTCATAATTACAAATAATTATTACATCTTTCTAATATATATATATAGAGACTTTCTTGTACAATTATACAAAATAAAACATTTAGGTGTGTTGACTTTGGGCGACTGGGAGAAATGATTTAGAGGATAGTGGTTGAGTGAATTTGAGAGGATTTGGAAGTGATATTTTTTGTATTTATTTGAGTGGATTTTGAGATAATTAAGGGTGGATTTAGCCTCTGTTCGCTTGAACAAATTATACTGTTCAAGCAGGTTTGAGAGCAAAGAAATGAAAGACATTACGTGTTCGTTTGAGAGGAAAAGCAAAGAAATGCGAAGACGGATTTACGGGATGGAGAAGTTTTCGATCACCCGCTGAAGGGAAGAGCTTTGGAAGGATTTATGGTAAAAAGTCATATGTGTCCTCAATGTTTTATCAAATTCCATTTGTATATATTACTTTAATATACATCGATTTGTTTTTATGCAAATGGCATGAAAAAGAAAGGGGTTGAAGATGAATGCACGGATTTGAAGCAAAAGAAGATGATGAATAGTGTTTGGAATCAACAGTCGATCTGCATTCTCAAACCCTGACGCGGCTTCTCGATCTGCATTCTATTCGGCGAAACTATCATTCCTATAGCCCATCATGAGCTCTACGGGCAAGTAGCATCAAAGAGGGAGAAAGGGTTTGGGAGAAGCTGGTTTGGAAGGAGCTGTTCAAGACAAAAAGAAAATAAAAGAGGCTCATGGGTACCCTGGTCAAGTGATGCCCAAACAAAATTTAAATATTAAATATAAAATATAAAATCAAAATTAAAAAAATGATAGTGGCTTGTTTGGTCGAGTGGGTCATTGTTTTGTATTTCTTCAATCTCACTTCCATAGAAATAAAATCATATTATAAATAATATTAAAAAAAATATTACATTTAAAAATAAATTTATTTTACTAAATTATAATCTAGTTACTTTTTAAAAATTAATTTTAATTAATATTTTTATTTTTTTATTATTTATAAATATTTTTACAATTAAATATAACATTAACAAATCACATTTTATATTACTTTAATAACTAGGGGCATTTTGGTAATCTTTAATTTCTACCAATCAAACAAATATTTTAAATCTTTCACATCAATCAAATTTTACACTAATTTTCACAAACTTTACCTCTAAATCTACTCTCAATTACCCACAAATCCACTCAAAAACACAACAAAAAAATTACTCTCAAATCCATTCAAATCATCTCCCCCAAATCATTTCTTCCAAATCACTCCAAAAGAACAAAACCTTAGAGGTAAAGTTTGTGAGAATTAGTGTAGGATTTGATTGATGTGATAATTTTAATTTTTTTTTAATTAGTAAAAATTGAAGATTACCAAAATACCCCTAGGCATTAAAGTAATATAAAATTATATTTGTTAATGTTATATTTAATTGTAAAAATGTTTATTAAGAGTAAATAATTAAAAATAATTAAAAAAAAAATAAAAGTAATTATTAAAATAAAAAATAATTAGTTGATAAAGTGTTGTTTCAAATATATACACCAACAAAATAATAATATATAATTTATTGTCAAATAATTAAAAATAAAAAATTGTTAACCTATATCATGGTATTTGTGACAAACGCATTGCTTTACACAAGGAAAAAAAATCTACTATTTCTTTTAATATTTTTGGGTGCTTTGCAATACTTGCAATTTAAAATTTGTACTCGAAGGGTGTGTTTGTGAGTGCGCCACTGTTGAAAAAAAGGTCCTAGAATTTGAGCTAGCATCTACACTTCAAACTCTGAAACATTTTCACATTTTGCCACCAAGTTTTCATCCAACATAACGTTTTCACATTTCAAATTTCCATGGCTGATGAGCTCCCTGCACCGGGAGTGCAAATAACATATGGTTGCAATACCTGCTCTCCGCAATACCTGCAAAGCTTCCAATGCTGGAATGGAGCTTCCTTGCAATGGTCCAGGTTTGTGGACGTTGCTCCAGGTTCGTCACACTTCAGGCGGCATCCCCCTCCACGCCAAGCTTCCCTGCAATGGTTGAAGGAACTCGCACCATCATGGAACCAAATACAACGCCTGGGCACACAAACATGGAACCGGATACGCTCCATGCAACCACCGAATACGCTGCTGCTGCCATAATGGGTACCGGGAATGTGCGACGTGTGCGAGATTGGGGAACCCAATACTACAGCCTGGAACCTCATACAACTGTTGTGTCAATGGTTCTAAGCTTCTGGAACCAAATACTCGCACTATGGAACCGGATCCACCTCCTCTGTGAATGCTTGCAAGTTGTGGAACCGAATACTCCATCTATGTAACCGGATACAAGTCATGTGTGCTTGAGTCAAAAGTCTGGAACCGAATACAAAAGGTTTGTAACCGAATACGCTATGTTCTATTTCGTCAGTTTGCACTGTTCATTGTCTTCTTCACCTTCACAATACATGTATCACAAACCATCACAACAATTCGGTTAGGCATATGATATTTCAACCCATAATGCGAGATCTGCACTCTTGTCAGCATCCTGTTGTGTGGCCATCGTCATCCTTCGTCCACTACTACAACGGCCATGGAGCTACTGTGCATTCACCACCATCAACCTGCATGTGATGCGCGCTGCATCGTCCACCACCATGGAGAGCATCCTCCATCATCACCAACACCTTCGTCCTCGCTGTTTATGGCAACTGGAAATTATTTAAAATCAAGAGGGGCATTTCAGACAAAGCATCATTCATCCCTCCAAATCTTCGCACATCTGCGAGTGATTGAACTGTACACCAATCTCGCAATTCCCTTTAAATCGTCGCTCGCAATTCAGCACAAGTGAACACATTTTTTTTTAATTCATCACTTACTGACTACTGTGAATAGTAAATCAGGCCCAAGTGAACACAACCTTAGAAAAAGTTTAACTAATATTTTAAATTAAATATATAATTATCAATAATAAATAATTCTACTACAAACTGATTCTCCTTTTTTAAATAAATATGAGTTCCAAAAATTATAATATTTTAAAAATACATTAATATAATTAAATGTTTTAAGTTAAAGATAAAATTATTTGTTAGTTATAATTTAAAAAGTTTTTTTTTTTAAATCTTGTATATGTAAGAACCGATAATTTTAAAGAAAATTTTGGAGTGACAGGTGTATAAGATTAATGGGATCGAATGAAAATATATTAAAATAATAATACTATATAAAGGAGAGGTTCAAATGCTAATTCCATTTTTCTGATATAACTATCTTTCTTCATATTTTCTTCTCTCTTCTTTTCTCCTCCTTCTCTCAAGATTTATTTTGTCTCACTTCATCTGCTCTACAATCAGACTGTGTCTAAGAAATCTTGGTGTCAAGAGCTTCCATTCTCACCGATGAGATTCTTGTCTAAAGCTGGTAAGTCTCATTTCCTCGAGTTCTTGGGAATTTCTGAAACTTTGTGACACATGTGATGGGGAAGTGCATGCCTAGAATGAATAGACTAAATGACATTTAAGGAAATGATAAGAAAATTAAAAAATGGAAGAGATTAGAGAAAAAGGAAACTTAGGACTTGAAGATGCGCCACTTGAAGAAGGCTTCAAGATAAGCATCAAGGAAGGATCGCCACTTGCTTTAGCAAGATAAGTTCTGCCCAAATAGGGACTTTGGAGACAGAGAACTATCTCAAAAGAGGATTGCAAATGTGCAAATTAACTCAAGAAATCAATTGATTCAAAGGTAAGTGTACAAAGGAGACCCCTAGCCTTCTTATATAGCCTTTAGAGTGAGTTTGGAGAATGAAATTAAGAGATGTGGGACTCGTAAGTCTCTAAGTTCAGCCAGCAGCTGCTGCACATCCCTTAGGTGCTTTGGAGTTCCACATTGCTTAATTCTCTCCATCCAAAACGGTTTATAAGCCATCTAGTTCTCTTAAAGTTCAAAACATGAAAGCTAGTTATGCTACCTTGCACTACAAGCTAGGACACCCACTTCCTCTTCTTTTCTTTTAAGACCAAGCCATGGAGAGTCCCACATTGATTGTGCTTAAAGGAAAAGAAGGGTTTATAAGTGTTTATTCTACTAGAACTAACGAAAGAAAGTCAAAGAGGCAAATACAAGCCTTTGAAACCTATTCTACTCTTTTTTATTCATTTTGTCACTCTAAAAGCTCTTCATTGTTGCCCCATCTATTATCATATCATCCTCCCCAGGTTGGAGAGGATTCGACCTCGAATCTTGAAAAACTTGCAACAAAGAGAGATTAACGAGTTACTTGTTTTATAAATCAAAGAAACTCCTCCTGAATCAAATGTTAACTTACAAAAAGCATTAAACATTTTGTGAATGAAATTATGTTTTCCACAACATTTATATAGACAAGGAATATTAAAAGAAGGCTCCGTTGACTTTGGATTGATTTTATTAATGAAATATAGAAATCCTTCTTTAGAAAAAATTGTATTTTTGTCTTGAGTTAAGTGTAAAAAAGAAAACATGAACTCAAGATGTGGTTTGGAAATGGTTTGTGAGGAAGTGGTTTGGAAACGGTGTGGAAATGGTTGGATATTTTCACAAAAGAGTTTAGAAAAGGAAGAAAGCTTAATAATTGGAGAAAAGTGGAAGGATTGAAAACTCCCTTAAATTTGCTTGAATCTTGTATAAAGATGAGAGTTGAAGGTGCCTGCAGTAACACTTTTTTGTGACTAAGACTTTTGCCTTCTCCTTTTCTCTCACAAGTTGTTCTTTTTCTTTGTTTGCTTTCTCCTTTTTTTCTTTCCTCTCATTTTCTTCTTTTTCTCTCTCCTCTCTTTCTTTCCTTTCTTCTGTTTCTCTATCCTCCTTTCTATCTTGAAGGACCTCTTTATGAGAAATGAGACAATTAAGCTTGACCTTCTCCTTTTCTTCACCTCTCTTGGACTTCATGATGAGGTGGTCCTCATGTATTTCCTTTGGAGTTAGAGGTTTTAAGATGACCTTGCACCCTTGGTAAGTAAAATACATTCTATTAGTAAGACCATCATGTTGAACATTTCTATCAAATTGCCATGGTCTTCCTAATAGAATGTGAGTTTCTTCCATGGGTACAACATCACAAAAAACCTCATCTTGGTACTTTCCAATGGAAAAGGAAATATGGACTTGCTTATTTACCAAGATTTCACCCTCCTCACTTAGCCATTAAAGTTTGTAGGGCTTGGCATGCGCAATAGTGGGCAACTTGAGCTTGTCCACTACACGAGTGCTAGCCACATTAGTGCAACTTCCCCCGTCTATGATCATGGAACAAACCTTGCTAGCTATAAGACATCTAGTGTGAAAAATATTTTCTCTGAGTTGTGTCAAAGTCCTTGTGGACTTGACCCAATAGACGTCTTATAACTAGTAGATCTCCATCAAATGGAACCTTGTATTCATCTTCACTAAAGAAAGAAGAAGAGTGAGAAGTGTGTGAAAGTGAAGAAGGAGGAGAGTCATCGGTGACGACCTCTTCTCCTCTAATGCACATTGCCTTCTTGTTTGGGCATGCAGATGCAATGTGACCATGACCTAAGCACTTAAAACACTTGACTTGACTAGGTCGCGTTGGTGACTTAGGTTTAGAAGAAGAAGGCGCGGGGTTAGTAGAAGATGGGCGAGATTTATGAGGAATCTCTCTAGAAACATCCTTTTCCTTGTCCCTTGATGATGAGTTTTTGTAAAAATTATCTTTTGAAGGAGTGGAAAATTTGTTGCAGTAGGACTCTTTTCTTAAAATTTGTCTTTCGACTTTCATAGCTCGATGTACCACAACATCTAAATCCTCATCATCATGGAGCTCTACAACATCTTGGATGTTTCTATTGAGACCACTAATAATCTTGCTATTTTCGCGAAGTCAGTCTCATTAGTGTTAGTATGATATAAGAGCACTTCGAGCTCACGCGCATACTCCTCCACACTTTGTCTATCTTGAGTAAGCCGTTGGAGCTTAATCAAGAGGCCCCTATGGTAGTATGGAGGTACGAAACGTTCGTACAAAATGTCCCTGAAATGTTCCCATGTACTCGCGGGTGAGGCCATGGTTAAGTTTCTCCTATGTAGCCATTGTTTGGCGTATCCCTCTAAAGTTAAACAAACTAACTTTACACGCAAAAGTTTATCTACACTATATAAATCAAAAATATGATCTACTTTAGCTATCCAATCTAGAAAATTAGACGGCTTGGCTTCCCTTGTGAAAGTAGGCAAGTTCAAGTTTGGTAGTGCAAGGCCTTGGTTAAAAGCTTTATCTTCTCTATGCATCTTTGGCGAGGGAAGGTATACATTTACGGTTCTAGCTTCTTGCTTCTTCTTGGAAGAACCATGCTCATGATCATGTGTTTGCTTCCCTTTTCCCTTTGCTTCCGTGTCGAGCCGCCTACTAATTGAATCAAGTTAGTGTTGCATTTTTTGAAATACCTTCATCATATCAAACTTGCTAGATGCACCTTCATGATGGCTAGCTCTATTGGAAGAGGAATGGCGTGAACCTATAGACATTTTAAAAAGGCAAACAACAACAAAAACTAACACCAAAACAGGTTAGAAAAGTGTGAAAAAAGCAGCTAAAAATTGTTCAAACAGCAGCCAAAGGTTCACTCCAAAACACCAAGAAATTATGGCTCAAGACTCACGATTTTATGGTGAAAGAAAAACAAGATCACTCCTTCATTTGCACTCTTCTTTCAAGATGGTAATATATCTCACAAGTCCAGATTTAAGAGTACCAACTCAAGGCTAAAGCAAGTAGAAAGATGTACAATCCAACCTCAACACAAAAAGGAGACCAAACCAAGACATCACACTTTAGAAGCCAAAAATAGATGAAAACAGTAAGACAAATGGTGAAAATAGAACCTAAAAAATCAAGAAACTTGGCACAAAACAAGGTGGCAGTATTCTAAAGATTTATAAGAGACAAAACAGCAAAGAAATTGGATTCAAAACAGTGGCACATTTAAAAGATAGCAGCAAACAAAATTAACACAACTAAGAAGAAATTCACACCAACATGCTATGCATATATGAAGAGTAGGATCTGAAATTAAATGGAATTAATTTGGCAAGCTTCAAACCAATATGTTCTATGTTTGGATGATAAAAGAGGTGTAAATGAAGATGTCAAACACACAAAAACAGTAGCTACAACACTCGGCCAGACCAAGCAAAGTAATCCAAAATAGTGTTGGTTTTTGTTTGAAGCATGCAATTTTGTAGTTGAAGTACTCTCGACCAAGCATGAAAAATTGGTGTAAGTGTGTTTAATCAAAACTGAATATTAATTTATTGGAAACCTCTATTGTTTCAGAACATACCAGCAAAGCATACACACTTAATGCCTAGATTGATCTAACTCAACTCAACATACAAGTATGGAGATGCAAAAATTACTCTTAGCTATGCAATTTCAGATATGGTTTCTAGAAAACTTCTTAAAGAGGAACAAACATAAGACTCAAAGCAAATCTAACAAGCAAAGAAAGACAAATACACTCCAGCCAAGACAAGAAATACAAGCTGGAATAGGAAGCAAAGTGGAATAAGGACACTTACTTGTTGAAGACCTCCAAAAGCATTGTTGTTGTTTGAAGAAGAATGGCTTGCACAAGCCTCTGGACAGCCACGGTGTAACACCTCCAAGCCTTGATTTGAAGCTTTGATGCCTTTCTTAAGAGTTTGAAGCATGGTCCAGGGAGGAATTCCAGCAGCCAAAGTTAGCAAACAGCAAACAACAATGCAAACAGTTTTAGAAATACTTCAACAGCAGAGTACTGGATGAACATAGTAGAGAAAAAATATTATTGTGAACAGTACAGAACGAATTGAAAAAAAATAAAAACTATACATGAAATTAGACATCAAGACGAAACTTTTAAAAAAAAATTGCATGCAAAACGGATAAGAAATGAAGCTAAACTGGAGCAAACAAGCTATTGTATCATGACACAGGCGTTGGGTGAAAATTAAAAACGCTGAGCGAAAACGAAAGAACATTTAAGCTTTTCTACTCTAGCATGCAATTCCAAAAAAGATCAAAACCTAAGGCTCATGATACCACATGATGGGGAAGTGCATACCTAGAGAGAATAGACTAAATGACATACAAGAGAATGGAAAGAAAATAAAAGCGGAAAAAAGTAGAGGAAAGGAAACTTATGACTTGAAGACACGCCACTTGAAGAAGGCTCCAAGATAAGTGTCAAAGGAGGACCACCACTTGCTTTAGCAAGATAAGGTCTACCCAAATAGGGAATTTGGAGACAGAGAACTATCTTACAAGAGGATTGCAAATGTGCAAATCAACTCAAGAAATCAATTAATTCAAAGGTAAGTGTACAAAGGAGACCCCCTAGCCTTCTTATATAGCCTTTGGAGTGAGTTTGGAGAATGAAATTAAGAGATGTGGGACTTGTAAGTCTCTAAGTTCGGCCAGCAACTCCTGCACATCCCTTAGGTGCTTTGGAGTCCCACATTGCTTAATTCTCTCCATCCAAAAGGGTTTATAAGCCATCTAGTTCTCCTAAAGTTCAAAACATGAAAGCTAGCTATGCTACCTTGCACTACAAGCTAGGACGCCCACTTCCTCTTCTTTTCTTTTAAGACCAAGCCATAGAGTGTTCCACATTGCTTGTGCTTAAAGGAAAAGAAGGGTTTATAAGTGTTTATTCTATTACAACTAACGAAAGAAAGTCAAAGAGGCAAATACAAGCCTTTGAAACCTATTCTACTCCTTTTTATTCTTTTTGTCACTCTAAAAGCTCTTCATTGTTACCCCATTGATGAAAGTATGGCAAGTGTACCAAGCGTTATTGTAGTAATAAAATATCGTCCTCAGGGATTGAATGAGTTGAGTACTAGATTACTAATTTACGTAATTTTGAGCAACAAAAAATATATCAAGTAGAATGATGAACATAAACAAGTAATGCAAATTCGAATAGGATAAACAATGTTAGAGAATTGATTTCATACCTTTTCATATAAATTTCTTCCCTAATTCAATAAGATCATGAATAACAATTATATCTCAATTGCAAACTAACTAGTTGTGCCCAATTTCCCAATTATGACAACATCTAATCTGTTCTATTTATAAATGCAAGCAATCCCCAATTTCCCAATTGTGAAACTGCTTATAGAATAGACATTAGAACATAAATAGAACACTTGGATAATTAAAATTAACTAAACATCAATTGAAAAGGTTAAAAAATTATAATCCAAAGTACTACATCAGTCCTCTAACAAAAGGAAAATTAGTTCTGCATAATGTAAAAGAAATCCCCAAAAGAAAAGCTAAGAAAGGCCGAAGAAGAAGAAGCAGTCTATCTGTGAACGTCCATCCCCTTTTATGTCTCCATCTCCACGTTTTAAAAATCCCCCCTTCTTTTCCACAAATGCCTCCTTTTTAGGAGAGTGGTTACTCCCTCTCAATAACTTTCTTCAATTTCTATTTAATTTTAATCTCTTTAAATCAGTCATAAAAGAGATTAGTAACTGCTCCTGGAAAGTTTCACAGCCCATGGAAAAATCCCCAATCTGCATGTGCTCTTTTATGCTTTAATTCTGCAATTCCTGACGTAAATCCACAGGTTGTGGTAAAAACCACAACTCGCTTGTGAAACTCTCTATTTTGTCTTCTATTTTCTCGAGCTAACTCCACAAGTCGTGGAAACTTTCACAGCTCAATTGTTGAACTTTTTGTTTTGCATCTGCATTTTGAAGCAAAATCCACAGGTTATGGGGTTGTCCACAACTAGGTTGTGGAACTCTGATGAGTCGTTATTTCTTGAACTGTATTTAGTTTATTGCACTTAAATAAACCAGGGAATTGTGTTTAATTGTCTGTTATTTCCCCGTTTTCCGAATTCTGCTTAATTTAGTCGGAAATTCGTAATTATGCTAATTTGGATTTTCTGAGCTGATTAAGCGCATTTCTGGTTGCAGGGAAGTTATGGAAACATCATCTGGAGCATTAGGATATGGCGTGACACATTAAAAGGCTCAACATTTAGTCATTTAGATTCTAATTAAAGTTGTAATTTCGTTTTCTAGAAGCCCTTGATTAGAATTAGGTGTTTTGGACCCTTTTAGGGGCATTTTTGTAAAAAACCAATTGTGGGGGCCATGTGGCATCTCTTTAGGGCTGACTTGTAGTGTGTGGACCCCACCAAAATGTGAAACTCTTGGTATTTGGGGTGTGAAAACCGAACCACACAAAGGGGAGACCCATAGCTCATGGTTTTTGCTTCTTTCTTCTAGGGTTTCTCTTGTTTTGAATATGCTCTCATGGTGCTTGTTTGGTGCTACGGTTTTGAGCCATTTTCAATGATATGATGCAGATTTTCTTCTTCCCTTGACTTACTCTTGGTTGTCTTAACTCATTGGTGGTGAAAATCCATTCATTCCTTCTTCCATTTGCTTGCTTTTTGATGTTTGAAGCTTGAGCTTTTAAGCTTTTCTTTGCATTTCCATGGTGATTGTTGGGTTTGAGTGACTTTATATTTTCCTTTTTCCTCTCCTTTACTGCTGTTCCTCACGTTTTTCTTTGCATTTTGGTTGGTTGGTTGATGAAAATGAGGTTCTATGTGAGTTTTGGGTTAAAGAGAGCTTAAGGTGTTGTGTGGGTGTTGTGGGTTTGGCTCTTTTCTTCCATATTTCGGTTTTGATGTTTGAAAATAGTTTGGAACCAGAGTTTGATGATGTTATTGGGGCTGGACAGTGCTTGAGTTGAATGGTATAATGTTATTTTCGTTTTTTGCACAAGAGCTTGAAGAAATGGAAGATTGGGTGGAGTTGAAGTAGTAGTAGTGTGGGTTTATGTTCTTGAATGGAGTTGCAACTTGAAATGGGGTCTCTTGGGTGTGTGTCTTCGGTGTGAGGAAGAAGAAAGAGCTGGAAGAGTGTGTTGGAGAGTAACAAAACCGAAATGGACAAGGAAAAGAAGAGAGAGGAGTGCATTTAAGTTTTTACCACTTTTGGGCAAACAAAAAAGATGCTTATTTTCATTCTAGGAAGATTTCCATTTTAATCTTTGTCTCTTTGCTTGCAATTGCCGAGAATCACCATGAGGAATGGAATGTTTTGTGTTTTTATTTCCTTTAACCTTGCTTATGTGGCACATTGGTAGAAGAATTTAAGCACCTTTTTGACTTGTGGACTTTTTGAAGCATTGTTTGCAACCATTGCATTGTTGATTCACGTAAATTGGTGTCTTGGAGTGTGGAGTCCGAATTTTGCTGCATGGGAAGAGAGAAGGGATGGTTTTATTGTGTGGTTAAGGCATATGCTTATTTCCTTGGGAAATGGTGCACATGGGGACTAAAAGACAACAAATTGGATGGTTTCTTGAAGAGTAAAAATTGAAGTGAACTTGTTGGAGTGTGGGTCACGGCCATGTGCCTTTTCTTGGTCATTTGGACTTTTAAAATTAATTTTTAATTGTCATTTAGTCAAAGTAATTTGCTAGGATTAAATTAGGCTTGTTGGTTTCCTTGGTTTTTAATTAATTTAGTTAATAGGTTGAGTTTTTGTGTTTAAGTAGTTTTGCATTTAATTATTTTTAACTGTGTTTGCTAATTAATTGGTAGCAGTGTTTGATGTTTAAATGTTGTCTAATTTGTTTAGTCGTTTTAATTTAATTTCCATGGTAGCTTAATTTAATTCAGTCGGTCATTAGCCATATTGCAAAGTTTCCCTGAGGTTTCTGAACTGTGACTGTGTGGCAACTCTGACTTGGTTAATATTAATTTTGTATTTGCACCTGCAATTGGGTATACGCTTAGTTGCCCAGTTGGTGTGACATCTTCGCTTAGTTGATGGAACTGTATGGTGTAAATCAGAGTTGATATTAACACTGCGTTCGCTTAGTTCGCAGTTATGAAGACAGATTTAACCGTCGCTTAGTCGGTTAACTCTGTTGGATTAGATGTCCGAGTAGCAACTGTATTTTGATAATCAGTGATGGGAACATTGTGATTAGGTTAATGACTGACTGTTTTCATTCCGTGTTGATCCCGTATTTTTTACAGTACTGTTTGCGTTTTCGTCGTTAAATTTCTGTATTTGTCGTAATTAAATTCTGTTTTCATCTGTGATTCCCCAAAACGATTTCAAAACTCCCCCTCGTGTTAGACTCGATTCTTGAACCACATTTGGTCCTTGAGAGACGACCTAGGAGTCACTTCCTAGCTATACTGCATTTCTAAATTGCACATTAAATTTGTGTGGGTTGCGACAACCCATCAAATTTTGGCGTCGTTGCCGGGGACCAACGGTTCAGTTTTAAGTCTTGTGTTGTGTTTGTGTTTGTGTGAATTGTGTTGTCTTGTAGTGTGAGTGTGACGTCTTGTGTTGTTTTCTGTGGTTTGAAATTTTTGTGCTATTGTTTCATGATTACAGGGTGTTGTGATTTAGTGCATGACTAGAGGAAATCCTGGACCCATACCACCCTTTGATCCTGAGATTGATAGGACGTTCCATAGGTTAGCTAGGCATTCTAGGAATTTGTCGTTAGAGTCTGTTTTTGAGTCAATTCCATTACATACTGTGCATCCTACTACTGAATCTGAATCCACTGCTGAGTATTTTGTGCATACTGCATCTACTGCATCTGTGGCATCTGCACCTGATTCTGATTCTGATTCTGTTATTTTTCACACTGAGAACAATATGGCACAACCTCCACCTCGTGAGAGGACTTTTAGGGAGATGGCTGCACCTGATTTCGATATTGAAAGCTTGTGCATCCAATATCCTGATGAGGACGTTCCATTTGTTCTCAAGACTGGACTGATCCATTTGTTGCCCAAGTTTCATGGTCTTGCAGGTGAGAGTCCACATAAGCATTTGAAGGAATTCCACATTGTCTGTTCCACTATGAAACCACATGATGTTCCTGAAGAGCACATCTTCTTGAAGGCATTCCCTCATTCATTGGAAAGTGTTGCTAAGGATTGGTTGTACAGTTTGGCACCTAGATCCGTCACTAGCTGGGACGATCTGAAGAGGCTGTTCTTGGAGAAATTTTTCCCAGCATCCCGGACCACAGCCATCAGAAAAGACATAACTGGGATTAGGCAGCTTGGTGGAGAGAGCTTATATGAGTATTGGGAGAGATTCAAGACACTTTGTGCAAGTTGTCCCCACCATCAGATACCTGACCAACTCCTTCTCCAGTATTTCTATGAGGGTTTGAACAACATGGATCGGGGTATGATTGATGCTGCCAGTGGTGGAGCTCTTGGAGACACCACGCCTGTTGAGGCCAGGCAATTGATTGAGAAGATGGCCTCCAACTCCCAGCAGTTTAGCGCCAGGAATGATGCCATTGTGGTGAGGGGCGTACATGATGTTGTTACCCAGTCTTTATCAGCTGTTGAAAGCAAGTTGGAAGGCAAGATTGACTCTCTTGCGAGGTTGGTGACACAGTTGACAACCAACCAGAGACCTGCATCTACTGCATCTGTTGCACGACTATGTGCTATTTGTCCTTCCAGTGACCACTACACGGATGCCTGTCCTACTTTGCAGCACTCTATTGCTCATGATGCGCCTCAAGCTTATGCTACTAACATATACAACAACAGGCAACAACAGCAGCAGAATTATGACTTGTCCAGCAACAGGTACAACCCAGGGTGGAGAAATCACCCCAATCTTAGATGGAACAATGCGCCGCAGCATCAGCAGCAGGCGCCACCTTTCCATAATGCTGGAGGTCCTAACAGATATGTGCCTCCACCTATACAACAAAATCAGAGGCAGCAACAACAACAACAGCAAGAGGCACCTGCCCAACCAGCTGCCCAACCTTCTACTTCTTCTGAGCCTACATTGGAAGAGTTAGTGAGACAGATGACTATGCAAAACATGCAGTTTCAGCAGGAGACTAGAGCTTCCATACAAAGTCTCACTAACCAGATGGGTCAGATGGCTACTCAGCTTAACCAGGCACAGTCTCAGAATTCTGATAAGTTACCATCCCAGACTGTGCAGAATCCGAAGAATGTGAGTGCCATAACCCTCAGATCAGGGAGACAGACTGTTGTGCCTTCAGAGCCGACTTCTACACCTACACCCGTGCCTGACACTTGTCCTAGAGAGGACGACCATGACGGTCCACGGAGGGCATTTGAGGTGGGTGGATCTTCTTCTTCAGGTGGATCTTCTCCCTCTTCCACCACACCCGTTGCCACGCCTTCTCCATTGGTTGATCGACCTATCCCTCTTCCATTCCCTTCACGGGCACTTCCTAGCAAAAAGATGGAAGAGGTGGATAGGGAAATTCTGGAAACCTTCAGGAAGGTAGAGGTGAACATACCTCTACTCGATGCCATCAAGCAGATACCAAAATATGCCAAATTCTTGAAGGAGTTGTGCACACACAAGAGGAAGATGAAGGGCAATGAACGGATCAGCATGGGGAGGAATGTATCAGCTCTTATTGGTAAGTCGGTCCCGCACATTCCTGAAAAGTGCAAGGACCCAGGTACGTTTTGCATTCCTTGTGTGATTGGGAACAGTAAATTTGAAAATGCTATGCTTGATCTGGGTGCATCTATAAATGTCATGCCATTGTCTATTTATAAATCTCTGTCTCTTGGTCCATTACAGCCTACGGGTGTGGTTATTCAGTTGGCCAATAGGAGTGTTACCCACCCGACAGGGTACATAGAGGATGTCTTGGTTAGGGTAGGTGAATTGATATTTCCTGCTGATTTCTATGTTTTGGAGATGGAGGACGGTTTCTCTCATGGATCCGCCCCCATTATTCTAGGCAGGCCATTTTTGAAAACTGCCCGTACCAAGATTGATGTGTATGCTGGGACATTGTCTATGGAATTTGCTGATATTGTTGTACATTTTAATATCCTTGATGCCATGAAATTTCCAGCTGAGGACCATTCTGTGTTTAGAATTGATACAATGGATGACATTGTTGATGAGTTCATTGTTGATGATTTTTGTTCTATGCATGAGAAGAAACATTCTTTTCTATCTTCTGTACATTCATGCATAGCATCTGGGTTTGAATCAGGAATTGGAAATGTTGTTGAATTTGATGATAATATGGATGAAAACTGTGATGTCCAGGGTATTGATGATGTCCAGGTTATTGATGATATGCGTGTTTTTGATAATTTGGATGATATTGATGATGCTGTTGATATACCTGTGATGGATATTAATTTGGATTGTGATGAGATGGGTTTTCTGCCTTTACCTGTACATTCTTTAGAGTCAGAATGCATTAACCACGTTGCAGGAAGTACACTTGAATCTGACTTGCAGGAACCCACTCTTGAGCTGAAACAGCTCCCAGAAAACCTCAAGTACGTATACTTGGAGGATGATGAGAGAAAACCGGTCATAATTTCCACCTCCCTTGATTCTTTTCAAGAGGAGAGGTTGCTTGGAGTGTTGAGGGCGCATAAGAAGGCCATTGGGTGGAGTTTGGCTGACATACCTGGTATTAGCCCATCCACATGCATGCATAGAATTCTTTTGGAGGATGGGGCAAAGCCAGTGAGACAGCCACAGAGAAGGCAAAACCCCGTGATCATGGACGTGATTAAGAAGGAGGTGACGAAGCTTTTGCAAGCTGGGATCATCTATCCTATTTCAGACAGTCAGTGGGTGAGCCCCATCCATGTTGTGCCCAAGAAGACTGGCCTCACTGTTGTGAAAAATGAGAGGGATGAGTTGATTCCCACAAGAGTGCA